>JAWMRA010000113.1:55742052-55835178 GCA_035584735.1 Pseudotriccus pelzelni | reverse complement strand
TCTGATTAAAACTAGCAAAAAAATCAAGCAAGCATGCAAACAAAAAGCCACTCTAAAAAAAAAAAAAAAAAAAAAACCACAAAAAACCCACAAAAACCCGATAACTTCATATCCACAACTGCAGGGAGAATGTAAAATACTCTGTACATGAGTAAAGCTTTGTTTAGGGAATGCGGATTTTTTTAATGGCTAAACTATTTTATTTGTTCCCTGAAACGTTTAGCAAGATTTTTAATGGGGATTACTGCAATAGAAATAAATTAGTGGAAACAATTCAGATAGCCTTTGATTATTTTTTTTAAATGCTCTGAGAACTAATAAGGGTTTCTTTGAATTTTCATCCTTTGCTGGGCCTGGGACATGCTGATTTCCAGAGAAGCTCATTTGCGTTTAGGGAAACTGATGTCCATCCACAATTCCACACTGAAGCTGATGAGTTTCAACCTATGTTTTTGCTGGCAGCCCCTAATCCTCTGCATACCCTGATTCTGGACTCTGCCACTTCTTCATTTGAATGTGCTAGGAGCTTTTTAGAGGTAGCAGTGCAAGAGAGCAAAGGGAAGGGAATAATTCTGTCTGAATCTTCCTAGAATGGGCAAGACATCCTCTCTGCCCAATCAAACAAGCCTGAAGTAAGGCCAGCTGTTCTCTAGCACTTGAAATGGAAAAAAGAAAAAAGAAAAAAAAAGAAGAAAGGAAAAAGGGAAATAAAATTTTAAAATGGAAAGAAAAAAAATAGAAAAAAAAAAAAAGAAACCAATCAGAAAAATAAACAGAATAAATTCCATGTGGAAGGGGATGGAGAGAAAAACAGGAGAGACACTTCTGAAAATTAAATTTATCATAAGTGAAGAAGAATTCCTGTTTTGAGTCTTGATAGCAAGTGTCTGCAAACTGCTCAAACCAGAAAAATCTTTCCCAAATTCAAAGGCCACCAGTGACTTCAAAGAACAGCTTTTTACAGGACAAAACAGACAGCAAGTTAACATTTCACAAGTACTTGCTGAACTAGAAAACACAGTTTTCTGCATATTTCACGTTCATATATACACTTCCTAGATCACAAGAAATGTCAGGACTGAGAAATAAACCCAGTTACTTGTACTCCTCCAGAGTGCATCTATACTGTGACCACAGCTTCCCTTGCCTCAGTCCCAGCAGATGCTGTTTGTCTGGCACCCGGCCGGAGCTGGATGTACGCTGTACTCACCAGCTGACTGCTGTACCAATACAGTGATGACTCCTTTAGCACACACCAGAACTTTTTCCATTTGTTGCCAATGAAAGCTCCTTTTTCCTTCTTTTTGTAGAGCCATCCTTGGCAATCGGCTTGCCCCAGCTCTTTGCACGATATCCTCCGTCGGCTCATTATAAAGAACCCTGTGCCATTAAAAATACAGTGTTCTGCATTCTTAAAAGTGCATTGCCAGGAAAGATGTTGCTGCCAATTAAGATATCAGCCTTACTTAGCAATCTCAGCAAATCATCCAAGCATATCCTAAAATATACTTAGAAGTCAATCAGTTTTATAATGGCTGTGACAGTAATACACATCCATTTGAAAAGCATGCTGATGGTCAGAAACAAAATAGTAAGCTACAGTAATTCTAAGATACACAAGATGTTGTAAATTAAAAATACATCCTTTAATCCTTTTAAGAGAAGCATGCATATATTTTTCCTTCACACAGCTGCACTGAAAAGAATACATCCATTTAAGTCAGCCAGAGAAAACTATTATGCCAAGTACGTGAAAACCGCTAGTGTGTATCTCTGTGCAGGCAGCTGATTCTAGCTCACTGATTACCAGCTTTGATTCAATTAACATACCACAAGGATTTAGTCCAAAGGAACAGCCCGTTGTCATTTTTCTCAGAAACAGTTCAAGAATCAGAGGAGTTAAAAAGCAGCCTTCCACCAGCTGAGTAGCAGTACAAAATCCTCACCCTCCCAAGAATAAGACATAGTAAGAAAACAACAGAGGAATCCGTGAGAGAAAAGAAAAAACAATCTCTCATTACCTTGACTTTTCTTTTTTGCCTTCTGACGCAAAGGAACCTGTAAGAAATGCAGGAAGGAAAGAAAAGAGGAAATTTCAGATTGTGTTGCAACATTTGTGTAGAAAGGGGAGGGGGAAGATAGAGAAGGACGTGGTGGTGATGCTGGTGGTATATGCAGGATGGAAACACATAACCCACTCACTGCTGAAGGGACGTTAGTAGCTGAAGCATAAAACGTGTTAATTAAAATTGATGTATATCTAGTTGAGCAAGAGCAAACATAACTCTATTACATGTGTCTGTCTACTAGTGCTTCCTGTTCTGCACCCACAGGCAGCTTCTACTTTGCTGTGTTTGCCTGAATTGTATTCTGCATTTTGAAGTTTAAAAATAGAAGTTAAAACTCCAGCATTTTAATGCTTCATTACTCTCTATAAGGCAGATTTACAAATATTGAGAGATTGAAATACATGCCAGATGACTGAATGTCATTTAGCTCATTCTAAGAAATCTTGAAAAAGAAAAAAATCTTTTTCCTTTTATCTTTTTTTTTTTAATTTAATTTAGTGTAGAGGGCGTGTTTTTTCCTCTGTAAGAGTTTCATAATATTTCTTAACAAAACAAAAACAAAAAAAATCACACAACATATATGGAAGTTTAAAAATAACAAAACTGAATCATGTTTACTCATTTGCAGTCTATATATTTCATCCTGCATAAACACATGGAAAATGAAACTAAAACAGAAGACCACAGACTAAAAAAGGAGGTTATTGAAAATGGAAGGTCTGGTTTTTGGAGTAAATTCTCCCCAGACAGGCTGGTTAGTTGTGTGATTGTGGACAAAGCTCTTGACTTCTCCTTGCCTCAACCCTTCCATCTCTAGTGTGAGAACTAAAGTGTTCACCTTTTTCTATTTTTAGGAAGGTTTTGAAGCCTCTGGATGACAAATGCTGGATAAAGTGACGTATGATTTAATATGCTGGCCACAACGTTGCTATGCAAAGCCGGTAGCTACCTGATCCGCTGCAGAGCTACGCTATGAACATCCCTAATGTAGCCCCTCTGCCTTTCCAGCTTCTCGGGAAAACAAAACCCCATGTCATATTATTCTTGAAAAACTTGGTGGCTCTTCTCACAGGCAAATTTAAGGTGAGTAAAGCTAGACTGTCTGCAAACAGTACTAGAAGAGATCCCTGCCACCAGTGTTTACAAGAGCCACAACTTTCCCCAAGCAATAATCTTTGCAGCATGTATCATACAGTGCAGAATGCGTACTGCCGTCGCGTGCTTATTTGGTGCCTATTTGGGATGACCTGAACAACATGCTTGTGGGAAACTTTACTAGGAATGAATAATCCCAGACTCCTGCTTAATCATTGCATATTCTTTTTCTTTTTTTTCCCTTTTTTTCCTTTTTTTTTTTTAATTCTACCACTGCCTTTTTCTCCCTCAGACTATTCTCCATGACAACACACAAAGAAAGGCAATAAGAAAACACATCAGCTCTCTAAGAGTCTCTGTTATTTCCCCATCCTGTGCAAACCACCCTTCGTGTCTTCATTCCAAAGAAAGTAATGCCCTGGTGAGGACACATGGAAATAATATACGGCCTCAGGGAATCAATGGGTCACACAGACAAACTAATTACCTTCCTTTAGAGCAATTCAAAATAATATTAAGAAAAACAAATATGAATCAGCTCTCCTTGCACAAAAACTACATAGTAAAAGCAACATAACATCTTTGCCATGATACTGTAGGGAGGTCATTTCACCTTTAACCAACATAAAGTTGTACAAGAGCTGAGACAGGATGTGGCTGTCTCTACACAAGTGAGGAAAAAGCAATCTTTCCACTAACCTTGTTGATGACCTAAAGCAAAATAACATGATCTATAGCTCCCCTGTCAAGAAATAGTTAAATACCCATATTATGTAAATCATCTGTTGGAACCCCATTTACATCAGACTGAGGAAAAAACTGATTACCTAGTAAGAACTTTAGAGCTAGCTAAAAGAATTTACAAATTTACATTTATTATACAGTGGCAATGATGGTATCCTGCTGCAAGTTGATAGGGGTGCTGAATCCACCTTTCTTCATATTTTGTGGGAAGATTTGGGAAATTAATGGTGGAAGGAAAGGAAGTTTTCTCAGCCAGCACTGTATTTAGTTTGTCTGAATAAAATTAGTAATAAATCTGTAAGAAAATCACTGCTGAATGAAACGTCTTTGAATTAAGATACATTTCTAGTTGTCTAGTGTTCCTAAAAACTGAAGTAAATATTTAACAAATTAATAATAAACCTGAAGTTCGGCAACTTTTAAATGTGTCTTAGAGTTGTTCAGAAACCCAGCTTCATCCTATAAAAAAATATCTGTTTTGCTCTGCACAAGAGAAAGCTCTTATCCCCAACTGCAGCAATAAAATCTGGCATGATTCACAAAATTGCCTTCCCAAATTCTGTTGATTTATAAACAAATAAAAACAACTTTTTTCTCCAAAGCACAGCATTTGGAGTTAGATAGATATTTTATGAAATAAACAAACAGCTTTAAGCAAAACTATTTTCGTCTCAAACCAATAGAAAACCTGCATTTAAATGAATCTACCACAAAATTCATAAAATGCCTCACCAGTAGAGTTTGGATTCAATTTTCCACAAGAACACAACACATTAGCAAGCCTCCAGTGGCAAACCTTTCGTCAAGAAGTAAATTAAAGTTTTCCTCCTCTGAAAACTGGTTTATAAAAGTTAATAACCTTTTGTTTCAGGGAACCCGGGTTGAACACTGATTAAGAGATACTTCTAAGTTTCACTCCTATAGACATTCTTACCACAGCAGAACAGAGAGAAAACTGTTTAAGGCAGAGTTACTACCAATAAAAGCAATGGTGTCAACAAGGGGCATAACAGCAGTTTCAGATATGAATGTACTGTAGTCACTGGAACAATCTGAAACTAATGGTTTTGCTTCTGACAATGATGGATGTTTTTCTATAAAGCCCAAGATGGGAAATTATTTATTTCATTATCACAGGTTCAACTGAAAACCAAACCAAGAACAACAGTTCTATTTCTATCTTTTCTAGTTAC
Source organism: Pseudotriccus pelzelni (assembly GCA_035584735.1). Taxonomy (NCBI): domain Eukaryota; kingdom Metazoa; phylum Chordata; class Aves; order Passeriformes; family Tyrannidae; genus Pseudotriccus; species Pseudotriccus pelzelni. Next base: position 55,830,077 of record JAWMRA010000113.1, on the reverse strand, counting down.
CAGGGAAAATCTGAGAGCAATAATTCTCAGAAAGCTCTTGAATAATTCAAAAGCATACATTTTTGCGCAAGACTGGCAGTAGAGAGCAGGGTTTTATCTTTTTTGGTGGGTTTGGTCTTACTGAGGGCTGAACATGATGGGATAGTGATCCTGAGGAACAAGAGAGACTTCAAGTTTGCTAACCATTACTACTCCACTTAGCAAATACACCCGTGAGCCCATTGCAAAGGAACCTGTACAGCTGTGCATTATTCATAGCCACTTCTGAGCCAGGCAGGCTCCAGTGATGAGCAAAAACATGAGAAAAGATGACAACTTCACTAGAGACTTCTGTCAGTTTAGAGGTCCTATTTTTCCACAGAATCACAGTATGATTGAGCTTGAAGGGACTTCAGGAGGTCATCTAACTTCACCCCAGACCTGCAACTGGTTTTCCAGGACTATGTCCAGACAGCTTTTTTTATATCACCAAGGGTGAAGACTCCACAGTCTCTCTGGGCAACCTGTGACAGTGCTCAGTCATCCTCACAGTAAAGAAGTCTTCAGAGGGAACCTCCTGTGTTTCAGTTTGTGCCCATCACTTCTAGTCTTTTCACTGGGCACCACTGAAAAGAATCATAGAATCCTTAAGGTTGGAAAAGACCTTTAAGATCATCAAGTCCAACTCTCAAGCTAGCATCACCACCACGTCCTTCTTGTTGCACCCTCCCTTCAAGAATTTGCACATTGATAAGATCCCCTTGAGCCTATTCTCCAAACTAAACAGTCCCAGCTCACTCAGTCTTCCCTCATATCTTGGATGCTACAGTCCCTTAATTATCCTTGTGGCCTTTCATTGGGCCTCTCCGGTACATCCATGTCTCTCTTGTACTGAGAAGTCCAGAACTGGACACAGCATTCAAGAAGAGGCCTCACCAGCACAAAATAAATTATCACCTCCCTTCACCTGCTGGCAATACTTTATCCAGTGCAGCCAAAGATACCATTTGCCTTCACTGCAGCATGGGCACGTTTCTGGCTCATATTCAACATGTTCAACTGTTCACCAAGACTCCCTAGTCCTTTTCTGCAAAGCTACTTTTCACCTCTATGGCCCCCAGCATGTACTGCTTTCCACTAGCAGTATCATTTGTCCTCAAATGGAATAACAATATGGAATAGAAGTCAGAGGGCTGGACAGGCTTTTTCTTTCCACAGGTTCCTGGATTCTGGCCCCTACAAGGCAGCAAACCTCTCTAGACTGTTGGTCAGGCCTACAGAGGGATGCCTCTGTCTCTCACGGCACCACTCCCTCACTGCAATGTCTCACCATTTCTTCCTGGTAGGAGGGGTAGGAGCCTTTGTCTTGTTACAAGAAATAATCAACTTCCATCCTTCCCCTTCTGCAGAAGTTTTGCTTACACTGATAGTGCGGGTAGACAGTGCCTACTTCTCTGTCGCAGGTGCAGACTGATGGTCTTCAAGCTGTTTTGTCTCAGAGAAGACCCTATCTCTCTCCATCTCATTGTCTGTGATGCTGCATAGTCTGCACACTTCCTCCTTTATCTCCTTCACTTGCCAGCACAACTCCTGCAGGACAGAGGGCCATCCCTCCTGGCCTGAGGGAGAGGTTCCTGACACCTCCTGCAGCCTGGGACTTGGAGGGCTGCAAATCCCACCTCCCCCCCAAAAAAAAAAAAACAACAGTTTGTGTGGAAGCCTCTGCCTTAGGAGAGAAAGCTGTTCCCACATCTACTGGGGAAGCTGCCCTGTTACCACCATGCCTGAGTGCAGCACAGTTTCAACAGAGCCCCTGTTATTTCACTCCTTCTCCATGCCCTGCAGCACAGACCGGCAGCTCTGTTGGCTGCACTCAGGGTAGGTCTCTCCCGACCACCACTTAAAAAGTAATTGACCCTTCCTAATCACAGGGAGCTGTGTCAAAGGTTGCAGGTGTCCTGGATCTGGGGCAGCTGCCAGGAACGGCTAAGGATTACACCAAGGGATGCTTCTGCCTAGAGAATGAACACGCAAAGTCCCCAGGAGAAAAAAATGGGGTGAAATAGGTATATGAAGCTGTTTCAGAGGAAACAAAACAAACGGTTCTACAAGGAAAAGCAGGGGCATTGGGCTGATAGTGAACACCAGGATTCATGTCACATGAAGTTCAACTCACAGTGCATGAGTCTGAGAAGGCACCAAAGGCAGCTAGGATCTACAGTTTTATTCTACAGACCTGTACCTTTCTTGAGCTTCCTAAGGGCTAGAGAGATGTGTGGCTAAGAAAATCCTTTGCTAAGCTCATGTATCTTACGTTACTGTTTTCTCATCAATTGAAGGGTACAACTTGGAAGTGAGAGCACCCCTCATATCAGGCACAATTTAATTTCATCCTCAGAGCAGAACTGGGGCAACCTCACCACTTGTCCTGGCCTATAAGCAAGATCTTATCTGGATATCGATGCTGTTCAGATATGCTATTCTTTTATGCTGCTCATAGTCTTCTATGATTGCAAAGATACAATCCCAAGATACAACCTCTTCAATTGATCAATAACTGACATAACTTCAATTATACTTACGAGAACATTGCCATCAGCTTCCATGAATGGCTTCAAAGCTTAATGGAAAAGCTGTAAAAAGAGAAAGTTTTGTGTACTTAAACTCTGTATTATATTTTCATATAACATAAATCCTGGTAGTAGAGTAAAAAAAAAAATGTTTTAATACATTTTGTTCTGCCGACTCTATCCTCCAACTCCTCCCATCCCCTCAAAAAAAACACCACTTTTGCAAAGATAATGCTATGTTATGTGAACTGATTTTACTGATTTAGAAGTCAACAAACGGTAAGTAACACTGACTCAAAGCTATCCAGTCTCTTCTATGAAATAAATATAATAAAACTCATGGGTGTGGTTGGGGGGTTGCTTTTTGCTTGGTTGCAACGGGTTTTGGAGTTGGGTGGGGTTGGGTTTTTTGTCCATTTTGGGTTTTAATCTTAAAGAAATCTATAGGATTTTGATTTCTGTTTTGGTTGAGTAATTCCCAGTGTTTTCTGGGAATGTAAATTAGGGTACCTTCTGGTTCTCCTGCATGGGATGAGAACTCATACTGGACTACCCACAATGGATTGCAATTTTCCTTCCTGGAGACCAAAATCCGTGCAGTCCAACAGTAGACACTAGAGTTTATTTTTCAAAGACATACCCAGTTAGTAGTTACCCATTTAAGTGACGGATCAGGTAATTTCATTTCGCTAACACAAGCACTAGTCAACTCCCTATATGATTTTCCTTTGGTTGGTAGAATGGAAAAATGACAAATAGGTGCAGTGTACAAGTTGAAGGAAAACCTACGAACGTTTTAGTGCCAGCAAAGTTCCTGTAAAACTCACCCCTCTGCATGTGAAAGAATCATTGAGGGAAATGGGAGAGGATACAAGACTCTGTTGAAGCAAGCAAGAAAGGATTTCCAGAAATAGAGCCACACTTCAGAAAAATTTCTAACAAGAACTTTTTCCTTTTACTAGAACGAGTTATTTATGTGCCACTCCTCATACATAATATTTGCTTTAGTTGGAAAATAAAATCTTCCTACGTAAAATAAAAAACCACCTACTGGCTTCCACCAATTTCAAACCAAAAATAGAAAGGCAAACAAATACATATTTTTCTGGCTCCCCATCATTTCTGTTCAAAAATAGAAAGAAACACTTTCTATAAGTGGCTTGAGTTGAAGTAATATCATGATGAGGAAAGATGTTATGGCAAATAATTTCAAGGATGTTTAAAAATCATACCCAGTATAAATAAGCAGAGGAAACACCTTTCATTATACAAGCACATTAACACTGAGCCTCAGACACAGAGCCAGAAAGCAAGGGAATAACAGATCATATTATTGTAGTTATTGAGACATGTGGCCTTTTTCCTGTCATTTCTTCATTTCATGTGGGCCTTGGGTTTGGGGAGGAACTGTACAACTTTGAGTCAGACACAGTACCAGGAGCAAGAAGAGGAGCGTTAGTTAACTGGCAAGGAAACATTTCCGGCTGCATGCTTTGTGCCAAAGGAGCTGAAATGCATTTCAGCAAACCCCTCTCAGTGACTTTAACTCAAACTTTTGTTTAGTTTCCAGAAACCGGATAAGCAGTTTTTGAGCCAGAATCCAGTTTTCAAAGGAAGCATTGACTTCTGTCTCATTATAGTTAAGAGCATAATTTATTATTCCCTGTGTAATGAAAGATATTTTAAAAATCACATGTTCACTACAGAAATAACTCTCAAACATTTAACCTGAATTTATTTCTCCTAAGTAAACCCAACCTGAGCGGGATTAGTTACAATGTGTAATGGCCTTAGGATTTTTATATTCACTGAGTATACTCAACTGTTGCAAAGCTACCATTTCAGAAGAGCATAACCTGTTTACTTCTGCACTACAATAAAACAAATCATTCCTTTCAATTTTATGCAGGTGCAGAGTGGAAAAGCTATCTATCCTTTCTAAACAGTCGGGTAAATTAGGAGAAGGAGCTGGATAAATGTGGCCACTCAAATAGAGCTAGCTGATACCTGCCTTACTGGATCACGAATCTGTAGGGGCTGTCTCTGTGAAACATAGTCCCCCACCGCCAATAATCTCCTCACACAGGCTGCAGTTGGCATCCCCTGATGAGCAGGGCCTCTCACTTTCCCTCTGCGCAGGGTAGGTGGTCACACTGTGGCAGCCCAGAAGCGTGCTCAGGGCTGGCAGTTTTGCCAACTTAAAGGCTTCCCACCCCACAAAAGCTACACCTGAGCTCAAGATCTTTGCAAGTCAGTGACAGGTTGATAAGAGACAACTCTTGAGTTTATACCATCAGGAGGGTGTCCTTATTCCTAACTGGAATAGCTGCAGCAAGAGAAGACTTGGTCCAGACCACCACATTTCACAGAACTCATAGTGCTGTGTTATGGACCGGAGGCACACGTGTGTATCCTTGTCCTGACTTGGGTGGACACTGAAACTGGAGTGTGCTATCACCCCCAAAGGGTGTGAGATTCTAGCTCTCTTCCTAAACCTCTTCATTTGCAACAAGATAAATTCTAGGAACAGAAGGAAAGGAAAACCTACAGATTAAGGCACCCACATGGAAAATGTGCAACAGGATTGCAGTCTGCTGTAATGAATGTTCAGTTTGCTAAAACTGAGAAGTGGAGCAAACCAAGGAGAGAAAATAAAGCAAGGCACAGTAAAACCTCTCCCACTTCAAAGGACTTCATAAACAATAAACCAAACTTGAATTTCTCACTTTCTGGAAGGCAAAACACAGTGGATGTACTGGATAAAAGCAAAGGGGTTGGATTTACATTATCAGCTTGTAAACCATACCTACATTCCTTTAGCTTTTCTTAAAGGTGCCCAATACAACTCATTTAATTTCAGTGTAAATTGAATACATTATGTAAATTGAATACATTATGTCAGCTAAAAGATTTCTAAATCAAGTTTTTGGGGGCTTTTTTATATTAGCAACTCAATAAATATCAGTGTGCATAGCATTATTAGCCTCACTTCTCTCCTGTTCTTTCAAGAGGAGTAGTAAACAAGTAGGTACATGAGTAATGGCTGACGCAACAAATGTGGAAACACAGCAAGTGTCTTACCAGAAATATCTTGCAATCATAGATAGTCAAATTGACTACATCATCTCCTTGGAAATATGTAGAAATTCCTCTGTAAAGGTCAAAGGTAATTTGAAAGGGTGGAAAAAAAGAGAAGAGGTTTAAAAAAAAAAACCAAACCACTGAGGTTCCAATGACCCTAGTTGCAAAAATCAATCTTACTTCATTAGTAATATTCCTCTTGGGGAAGTCAAAATCCACAAGGCCTGATGCTGTCTCTCACCAATTACAAGCTGCAGCGAGTACATCAATCTGCAATGATAGGAGTATAAGCCTGCCAGACATGCCTTCCAGGCATCCCACAGATGACATCCAGAGTGGACATATACCTTCCGGCTTCTGATCAAAATACTTGAGACATGCAACATGACTCAAACTATTTCTGTTGCCGAAGCACCTTAACTGTGTGTAGCTAAGCTCCTAGTCTTATGGCATTGACATAGACTACTCAAAAAGAAAATTTGTGCTTTACCTGGCTCCAAGCCAGGGCTGTGGACAACCTGGAAAACAAGCTTTAAGTCTTCTGTTTACATTTCTGACATTGGTCACCAGCTTCAACCTCTATGCTTGTTTTCCTGTTTATTTGGCTGCCTGCAACAATCTGCACTTCAGTGGGCAATGAATTGACAGGCGATATGAAACTAGTGACAGTGCTACAGAAGTTTCCCCCAAAAAATCAATTATTACTTAATCACATATCTCACCAGACATTAGGAATTGCATTGCCCCAGTTTATAGCAGCGCTCGAAGCACTGTCCTGTGGCAAGGAGACAGCCTTACATAATAGTCCTAAATCATCACATTACCTCCAACTGGGGTTCATGCAACAATGCAGGGGGAAAATAATCACAGTGATTGTAAGCTCAAAATTGTCCTTTGGCTTACTAGAGATCAGTTTAATCTGACAGAACCTTACCATTAACCACTAATTAGTCAGATCTAGTCAATTACTTAACCAGTTATTCAGCTATCTAAATCAACTGTCTGACTTGTACAAGGAGTTTCTTGATCTGCAGATTTTCTCTCTCTTACTGACTCACCACAGAAGATGGATATTAAGCTTTGTGCTTTGCCTTAGAGCAGTGACAAACAGACATTAAGGCACTTTTGACAAAAGTTCATGGACCATCCTATCCTGGATAATGTGTCCCATCCACCCTGATTCACATGACTCCATGTTTCCAAACTGTGGATCAAACTACAGATTCACCACTAGCATCAGAAAGAGCAAGTCCATTAAAGATTAGTCATAAGACATGCTTGTCAAAGTATACCTTCAGCTTTGGCCACAATGGATAAATTTAAGCTTGTTGAACAAATGTTACACTTTGAAAAGACAAAAGGGTTCTTTTCACAGGCTTAAGAGCAAGAAACTGAATTTTTCGTATCTAATGCATTATATTTTAGAATACCATTGGTTATAACCTTATTTTCAAATCCATTGTCTCACCTGCAAGCAATTCAAAAAGACAACTTCTGACTCTGTTTGGGAGAAGGCCAGGAAAAACTGGAACAAAGTTCACTGCTCCTGTGTTGGAGACAGAAAGGGTCTGGAGACATCACCCTGCTTGGATCACAGCCAGGTCCTGTCAGTCCAGCTGAGCAGCGCAAGAGCAGCAGGTTATAGGTGCTGACAGCTCTGAGCAAGCAGTTCCAGGAGTAAAAGCTCACTCACTGCCTTCGGGAGGAGAGGGGCTGGAGAGAATGAAGAGGTTCAACAGAAGACATGTGCTCCGGCTGCCCCAGTGGCCTCACGGACCAAAATGAGAAATCAAAACGGCATGCTGAACACAGTGTGTCTGCCCCACACTCCTTGAAGTGTTGAACTGTTTCCTACTGCTGCTGTGGTTTGAAGGCCAAGGAGGAGTTTGCAGAAACACTGAGTGTAACACTGCAATTCTTACTGTCTTCTACTTGTCTTTTTTTTCTTTTCTTTTTTTTTTTTTTCCTGTGGCAGGCAAAAAAGCAGGCACATTTAAGTTGGCTGAAGAAATGGATGAAGAGCTAGTGCAGTTAAGGGGTAAGTAAACACTTCAGGACTAGAGAAGCACTTCCCTGGTGTTCTGCTCTCTTCCAAAAAATGCACAGATTTCTGCTATCCCAGAAGATGAAACACAGAAGGGAGGCAGGAAAAAAATCACAAAGCCTATAGCCCCTCCTGAGACAACTATCCAAGGGGTTTCTGGAAGCAAATCCCTTGGAAAAAGATACAGATGAGGGGAGAAGGACCATCATTCCCTTCTCTGTTTTTTCAGAACAGTTTTTCAGCAGAGACTGTTTTGAGGGAACACTGTAATGCCTATCACATAGAAAAAGAACAAGGGCATGTTTAGCCCCAGCACAAAGGTGCAGAACTGCTGCACTACTTGCAAACGTGGATTTTCACAGTGACAAGAACCTGGGACATGCTCACTGGAAGGCAATTTTGACGAACATTTGCTGTCATGGCATTGCTGAAGGTTTCTGCATCCAATGGAAGTCAAAAATTGAAAAAAATGTGAGTTTGGAGGACCAGGTGCAGTGGAAAAAAAGAAAGAGAAAAGTTATTGTTATCAAAATGAATCAGATTTCCTAAAATAAGACTGATAAAAAAATTCTGCCAGATAGAGCTGACATGGGTCGGCTGCCTGTCACACCCCAGATTTCAGCTCTGCCCTGTGCCATTTCAAGAATACACTGACTTCAGTGTCCTTTGCCCAGCACAACACAATGGCATTTTCCTTTTGGAGAATTTTTACTTTTTCTCATCCAGTAGTCATTGGGATAAAAGCCCTCCTGGGAGGCAGGACTCCTCAAGGTGGGGAATGGCCTCGCTACAGCCTCACAGCACTGCCGGCTGCCCCAGGAGGGGATCAGTCTCCACCCACACATTGCCAAAAGCATGTTATGAGTGGGGATAATTTGATTTTAGGCAGTGAAGCCAAGGTTAGAGCAGAAGCTCTGTCTCTTCCCATGTTTACAGGTGTTCTCCAGGGCACTGTGGATGGTGGTTTCTCCTCTGTCCCAAAAATCTGGTTACCTGAGCAAATTTCCTGAGCTGCCACCCTGATGATATAACAAGGAAATCCAGCCCCATTACAACTGACACAATTGCACTGTAATATATCAGGATAACAGGAGCGTGCTTTAGGCTCCTGCATTTAAGAACTAAAGGTCAGCAAAAATTGCTACTGTTTGCACTCTCTGAAGCTTAGAAGTGAGTCTTCTTTCTCCCACTCAGGCAATGTTCATTTTACCAACAGCACTATACAAATGGCCAGTATTCACACTTCCAGGGAAGCATCAAGAAAAAAGTTTTAAAAAATAAAGCAAAATCACTGTGCTGATGATTATGAGGATGAAATAGGAAAGAAACAGCTGGGGTATTTGCTGCTTCTTCCATCAAAGGTTTCCCCTCCACATTCACAAAGTTCTCAGGAAACTGAAGTTTTCAGAGTCCTGTTCAGTTCCTCATTAAAAGATCAAGAGCCTTCCTACCACCCATCACAGCACACAAAGTACATACACTCAAACATCACCTCTGCACCTCAGTGGGGAGAGGTAGAGCATTGACAAACTGCACTGGCAGGTTTCACCAGAGGAGGGTGGAACTGCTTCTGCACTGCAGCGCAGTCTGGTCAGCCATAGAGATTTGCATGTGGTCTTCTTTTCCCCATGGCAAAGGCATTTCCCCGGGAACAGGAGAATGGAGAAAACTGGGCTGCTGACATCATAGCTACTCCGGAGAAATTTAGCCAGCACTCATTCCTCAGTTCAACATCCAGGTCCACATGAGCTTATATAACACAGAATTTCTCCAAGGTCCAGGATAGACAGGCCAGCAAGGTGGGCAGGTGACTGAGAGCCCAGTGTTGTTCTCATATGTCTGAGTTAGAGCAGATATGGACTCATGAGAGGCAAAAAAAAAAAAAAAATCACATCTAGAATGAAAGCTCAAAGATATGATGAAAAGATATTCTTAGAAGTATATTGCCCTGGAATCCAGTTTAATTATCAGTGGCTTCCTTGCTTCTAGACTATTTCAGTAGTAGATATGGTTTTCTTTTAAACATATTAATTCTCATTTTAAATTTCTACCAGCCATATTTACTTTGACTTGTGTTTGCAATAAGCAAGAGAAGAAAGCCTGCTTCACCACACAAAAAGAGCACAGTAAAAAATACCTGCTAGAAGATAGCCCCTCACCAGTGTGAAAAGGAGGTCTTGTCCAAGGTGGGTGGCATAACAAGCTGATTGGCCCTGAGAGCTACAATAAAACTTAAAAAAACCTCCTACGACTGGTTGCAAATGATTGCTGCAGTACTTATCTGCAGCCTTCAATGTCTCTAGGCATTCAAGATTTACTATAATTCTTGCTTCTTAAACTGTATAACCTTTGCCAGAACATCTGCACAAAGAAATAAATCATTAAAGATGACTTTGCTATTCATGCAAATGCAGATCTGACTACATCAGACACTTGTTTCTTGAATCTTATAGAAATTAACACTTTTCTGTACTTCTTTTTCTGTGGTATTGCCCTCTCTGTAGTAAAATATGAAACGAAAGCAGTGAGCCTTTTCCGAACGGAGAAATCAATTTGGCAAAGCTATTTACATAGAACTAAAATCTGAACTTGTTCTTTCACAGGAACAGATTTTCCCAGATCCGGATTTATTTATTTTTTTAATGTCATAAGCTGTATTTCACCAAACATTTGCCCTTAAATTCCACCATATTACGGTTCTCACAACACTCTACACACAGTTAATCTGTGTCTGCCTCTCATTTTTCTTCTGAGGAGAGACTTCCTCTCTTCTATTTTTCTTCTAAAATGTTCCCAGCTGTTTATTTCCTTTTATATTTAGATAAATGTGTTCCAATTTAGAGCATCTCTATTTTTTAAATTAATTGTTATATACAATATATATACATATCTTTCAAGTTTTTATATAAGAAAAGCGAATAGTCAAAATAAAGTTTAGGCTCCTCATTGATAAAAACATTAGTAATCAATACAAACTAAATTTAGTATTATCATCTATTTATTGGCAATGTATACCTCACAGTAACTGCAGCCTCAACAGTTACTTTCACTCCTATGATCCTCTTTAAGTAAATTATTTTAACTTGTTACTTCGGTTTTCCCTCTCACGCCATCTGCCATTTTGGCAACAGAACCCCCATGGCAGTAAAAATAATTAATGAGAGGTAAATGCTTGGAGAAAATCAACCCTATGCTTGGTATTTCCCATTGCAGCAGAGCTTTAATTTATACCAATTAAAGAGTCTGAGGCTAGCAAAAGGATTTAAAATGCCTGTAATTTAAATTGTCCTGGTTTAAATCAACTCACTTGAAGACACAACTTTCCAGACTTTTTCTGACATTGGAAGAAATGCAGTATTCCTAGCTGATCTCTCAGGCTTTACTGAAAGAAGCGCCAAAATGCATCCTGTTTCTGTTGCTCTCATGCCTTCTAACTAGATATTATAAAATAGCACATCTCTTTTCAGAAATTCTCAAGCACAACAAGGCTATAACACTCCTGTCTTGTTAATGTCTTAGAAAAGATTGGAAAGATTGGAAGAGCACTGACGAATTTGGATACAACTCTTCTAGGCACATCACTGGCCGAACACAGCTGAATTTTCACCTCATGCTGGGTGGTGGTGCTTTTTAGACATGCAGGCATGACCAAAAACATCTCAGTGAGCACACAGAGGTCCAAGAGGAACATCTGAATACAGAAGTCATACTCAATACCAGTAAGCATTTTGCTTCTCTGGGCAAGAGCTATTACTGTCCACTCTCTTTTTTTTTTTTTTTTTCAGTGATGAATGAAAAACTTGAGGTAAGTCTAGATGTGAACAAGATAAGCATCATGCTGAAATGACTTTAACAATCTGATATCACATCACCTAATGTGAGATTTATTACACTAAGTTGTTAACACCATAACCATGACCACAGATTTCTCATCTTCAGGTTATCATTAGTTCTACTTTGTACTTGTCTTCCACAGAGAATCTCAGATAAACCAATTTTTTTCATTAAAAAAAAAATTGCTCTCCACAGAGATTTTATAATAGAGTACACAACAAAATTCTTTAGAAACCATGAAGTTTTCAAGTCTTGTTTTCCTACCATGAAAGAAAATAGAAGGACATTTTTTAATATGAACATATAAATTAGATAAACTGTCTAACAGCTAAATTATTATTTAGACAAAAATATTTTTTCCAATTGTATTTCTTTCCAATATTAATTCCTTCCTGGCATTAATATTTATTTTTGCTGAAACCTATAGCCCAACATAGGATGGCAAAAACATGAAATGGAATCAAGCCACAAAATCATGTGCCTTGACAGAAAGTTTAATGTCATAGCAATTTAATATGTCCTGATTATAAATATTTATTTAAATATATATTTTTCAAATTATATTACAGTCCTTAAGTTTAATTTTATGACGTAAATTCAATTAAACAATAATATAAAATTCACACAAATTCATAAGAAGGTTGGCACAAGAAAACCACTTCTCATGAAGTGGACGGACTTTTAACCATCCATCTGTGATTTACTGAGATCAACAAGGAAGAAAAAAATTCAAGCTATTCCAAATGACTCCAGAATATTCACCCTCAATATGCCTGTGTTGTTGTTTTTTATTAAACGTCTGCCAATCCAGAGTTTAAGCCTCAATTCTTAGCATAAGAAAGTGAGCTGACCACAGTAATAGGGTAAAAGTATGACGAAATGTTGAATTCAAGGTATCCAAGGCTAGAACTCCACAGAGCTTTATAAGTCAGGCCAGAAGGTTAGATAGCTGCTCAAACTAGATGTCAATTGAGTTTTCAGCACATTTCATAATGTGTTGCATGTGCAACAAATATGTTCCTACTGTGTCACATTATTAAAAGTGGAAGAAGGGGAAGCAGCAGCAGAGGAAAGATACGGCCCCTAACTGAGCACCAATGTGTCCTTGCACATCTACAGGCAGCAATATAGGACCCAAATATAATGTCATGTGATATAGTATGAAGTTATATTATGGCCCAAAAATAGGAGCAAAATAGCTCAACATGCTAAGTAGCTGTCTCTAAAGCTGTACTAAGACTTCCATCAGGACATAAACAGGCTAGAACACAACTGCCATCTGAAAGTGTATCTCATCAGAAATCACCAAAGTGGAGGAACTGAAAAAAGCCCTAACGACTCAGCAGTTAACCAGTATTAATATAACCAAGATGTCTGTTCTGTGGTTTCAGGAACCCAAGAGCAGAATTAAATAGCTGTGATTCACCTTATTTCTAGGATTTTATCTTCACAACTATCTTTGCTGGAAATGCAGACAACACATCCAGAACACAGAAAACTGCTGGAGGATCTTACTTACTCCTGCAATGGCGTGTCCTACATGGTAATTCAGAATACAGATTCAATCTTCATCTCAGTAGGAAGAAAAGTGCTCCAAGTGTTCTGTTAGTACACTTAGGCACAAGACTTCAGAGAGAGAAAACATAAAGAAGTCACAGCTGAAAAGAACCATTCCAGTGCACTGAATTCTAGTAAATAAATAAATAAATAAATGTAATTTATGTTTCTCCATTCCAGCCCATTCCTTCCCTCCTAATTTCCTATTTTGCTCTTGTATAAAGGGATGTTAAACAACCAATGTGAGAAATGCTGCTTCTTATTAAGTACAAACATCTTCACACTGCTGCTTTCTGAGAAAATTTGACTATTTGACACCATCTCCTTTCCCCTTGCACTTTGTAAGATCCACACAAATCATTTAAAGACAGTATTAGGGAGTTACAGAAAACAAACACATAAGCAAATTACTGTGTGTCAGCTGAAACACATTAGCTACAAAAGACCTGTAAGGTGAACTGAATTGCCTAGCAATTGCTTTTACTTTAGATTAAGAGAAAATAAGCACAATTAATATGACTCAGTTGGTACGATGTTTTGATGATGCTCGTACCCAGAAGCTGCTCCTGGAAGAACTTTATAGGCTTAGATGCACCACACAATAAGAGCATGAGTTCTCTTGAGACCTTGCAAGAAGGAACAGGGATAACAAAGAGCTACAGAATGTAGCAAAGCAAGGAAATATGAAGCGTGATTTACAGCATTACCACCTAGAATATTGTTGAAGAAACTTTTCTGAAGTATTAGCAACAGCGATTGCAGTATGCTTATTTCCATTATAATGGACCCTGTGCCAGGTACTGCAGTAACAGGGAAGAAAAGATAACCAGTCCTGGCAGAATCCAGTTTAAGACAGGATACAACAGTAGGATGTAGACAAGAATCAGACGGACTCCAGGGTAACAGTGAGACAACAACCATCAGGACGATATATTGGGTCTCAACATGCTTGAGGACAGACATTGTCAAGGTTTGCATTAGCCCCATAGCAAATGGCTTTGAAAAATAATGAAAGAGAATACATTCAAATGCTTGTAAAACCAAGAGATAGATCCCAGGGACTTGAAAATGAGAGTTAAGGCTTAGTATGTTTAATGCTACTCAGAAGTGTAAATAAATAAGGTGGGAGATTCATCAAAGAAGCAGAGCAAGAAAATGAATCTTGCAGTGAGTTTCTGAATTGATATGAGGTGGTGGAATTACTTTTGTTAATGCCCAAGAACAGGAAATTTCAGTAAAAGATGAGATAATGACAACTTAGATAACAGTATATTTCTGTGTTTGGAGAGTGAAGACATTTGAAATCTGTTTGAAATTTAAACAGTAGTTTTTAAATGAGGACACAGAACTGAAAAACATGCAGCCAATGTTGATCATGCTGGTTGGATCCAATTAAAGGCTGAGCCACGACATATCAGAGAGTCAGGCCAAACTCTACATTTGGTTAAAAAAAAAAAGACACCTCTGTGTTTAGGGGTAGATCTGTCCTTCATAGGAGGACAAGCCATGCTGATGTTCTTGAATAAAATCACTTGGAAAAAAGGTGCAGAAGAGAAATGGATCAGAGGACAGTATCATTTATTAGAACATAAACAGTTATTTTGAGGTATATCACAACCTTCTGAAAGGCATTCTGTAAGTGTTCTTGGAAAACAGGTGGAGAACCACTGGCAGACAGAATCATAGACAGTAAGGTTTTGAGAGGAGATTTTCAGATAAAATAGAAGGTAAGTGCCAGAATAAAATTATGGCAGAGCAGAGAGGGTTTTGTCCACTGACTGTACTTAATAGAAGAAATGCAAACATGCTAGCTGAGAAAGAGAGAAAGACTGGAGCAGGTTCTGGAGAAAAGCAAGGTAGGCAAATCAAAGGAATATGAGCTCTATCCAGATGAGGAAGCCATATCTACAGGAGAAGCAGTTAAAGAAGTATTAGGTGAGACAAAGCTATGTTATTATGCTGATTAGTTTTTTTCTTCCCTCTTGGATGCAATCCACAAGACCTGTTTGGAGAGAAAGGACACAAGAACAGGGGGAAAACTAAAAGCATATGCACAGAGAAAGTGTGACTCAACTAAGCCAGAGGCAGGGTATAGAGTTAGAGGAGGACAGACACAATCCATTCACAGGACTGATGCCACAGATGCCCCACAGCAAAAGCAAAAGAAACAGACACTGGAGGACAGCCAGACTGTAACTTGATGATAGGAAAGAGAAGTGAGCAATTAAAGAGTAGAGGAGGTTGCAAAAGGGAAATATTTTGAGATATATATGTTGCTAAAGCATAAACACAGTGCACACACTTTGATGAGCTACATCTTTAGTTTCATGTACTGCTTTTCAGAGAAATTCTTAAGAGAAAAAATGTGTCTTTGCTTCGGTTGAGAAGGAAACTAAGATGCAGAGGGGGGTAATAGGTATAATTCCACATGCAACATTACCTCAGTGCCCATCTCCCTGTCTAGAGATTGTGTAACATGCATTTTATCAGCATTAAGTGACGCATCAGGAAGGACATTTTCTGCTTCATCTTTATCCAAACTGGTCCTCATCCTACTAACCCACAACCAAGTCACTGCTAGTTTAGATAAATCATGGGGTAGTGTGTAAGTAATGGATTTGGGGGACAAGTAGAAACACCCAGAACTAACAAGGACAAAACAGAGCACCTTAAAAAATGAGGAAGCCCTTCAACCTGTGTTGGCTCAATGCCTTCCACAGTCACCTTGCAGGGACTACACAGAGCTGGTGGAGAGGGTGCCATGCTGAGCATTCAGCCCTCAGCTACTTACTCATGGAAACATACTCAAAGAAGAAGTGAGATGCAAATGCTGTATTCTGGCTACTGGACAGCCCTGCAAGAAATCAGGTCGAGAAATTTGGTCTTTGCACCAAAAGTTAATGTGAACAGTAGCAGCCTGGCATTAATGGCTCTTGCCATTTGTGAAGTGAAACAGAACTTTCCATCACCCGGAGACAGAAAAGGGGCAGCACTGAGGCAGCATAATGGGCAAATGCATCAAGGCAGTGAAGCATTTGAAAGCAGAGAGCTTCAGCATCACCGATTCCTCATCCCACAGGACTTCTACCTGGTACATTGTATACAGCTCTGTCACCAGTGTCAACGCCAGGAGAGGGGCACTGTGGCAATCTCCTTCCCAGAGAGGCAGTTTTTGCCTCCAGAAAGTTTTATCACAGGGGAGAGTACAGAAAGGCCATTCCGTAAGAAATTACAAAATAGTTTCTCTCTCCTTTTTGAGTTGTCGCAAATTACTGAATGTTAGCATAACTGGCAGACAGGAAAATCCTGCCAAACTGAACTGAAGTTCCCGTGCACCAATAATAAACCTTTAAGAAATCCAATTAATACAACTAAACTCAGCAAAGAAAGATATCACCCTACACTCCAAAAAGAACTTGTTGAAAGTAAATAGGTAAGTCAATGATTAAGCAAGCTGCTAATCTCTATTTTCCCCAAAGGCACATTTTGTTGAGGAAAACCTGAATCCTGAGCTAAAAAGCCAGGGGTCTGGGTTTCCTGTTTCAGTGCAAAAGGACAGGAAATTTTAATTCCAGCTGTCCTTTTGTTCACAGTATTTGTAAGCCCATTCACATGGTACTTTTACCATGTGTTTACTCATTCCATTTCATGTGTATGAGAGAAACATTAAAGTTAATGCATTTTAAAATCCTTTTACATTGAAAATAGAAATAATTCTGCTCAGTGCCGTCACCACAGAACATTACAGTCTATTCCCATATGGCACCTTAAATTCTCATTACATAACACTAGATTTTCTTTTTTTTTTTCTAGAAACCTAAAATCAATAAAGGAACTGCTTCAGTTTCCTTATTAAATATTTGTCTTCGCAAATATCTTATTTATATGAAACAGTCATGACTAGACTGTCACCATGCCCTTTGATGGATCTTAAAACATAACTATCTTGAACTTGTCCAGAACAGAATCATTCATATACATTTGTCCTCATTTCACAAACAAACTTCATTATTTCTAGTTTTTTCATTATTTTTTAGTGATCCATTTGCATTTTTTAGCCAAAATGGAAAGCAAAGAGAGGGGGAAACATGAGGTCTTTTACACAGGCCTTTAAAAACAGGCAACTACTTGCCAGAGTGAACTTCCTTTATTATAACAAGTGAGCCTTGTTTCTCGTCAGCTAAAGCTATACTGTCTTTTTTAAAGAAAAATAAAATAGTTTTGACTAGACAGAAATAATTAACACCTGTCACCTAAGCAAAAAGAAAGAAGCCACAGCCTTACCAGCAAAGACTTCTGAGGAACAGCTGCACTTGTCCCGTCAGCTCCATGTACCTTGACAAGCAGAGAGGAAACACTCGCAGAGAGCAGTTGCAACGCTGAAATTGCCCAAGAGGAAACTAATGCCTCTTGTACAAACCATGACTACACAAACCACAAGTTAGGCTTCAAAGCAGGTGCTAAGAGCCATGCCTGCCAGAACTGTTAATGCTAAAATCAAGCCATATAGAAATGGGGTAGGGGATGGAAATAAAATATTAGAAATATTCCTGGATAGCTAGTTTTAATATTTTTTTTATGTTGGTGCTTTTTTTTCACAAATGAAAAATTGGTTTAAAAAATGTTCCTGAGAAGAAGCTAACAGTGCATTGTGAGAGACAGAAGAAAGCATACTATAGGTACCCTGTAACAAAAGTCACTGTCCAAGCCTCAGTGCAGCCTTTGTCGCTAGCACATTGCACAGAGCACCCCTCCAGTCACAGTCTCCTGGGAGCCCCCAGAGTTCAATCCTGGATCCCAAGGTGTGGAAGAACTCAGGGCTGCCTGAACCCAGCCACACCAAGGCCAGGGAGCCCTTTGGACAAAAGGAAGGATGGGGCATCAAGTGCTGCCAGTTTGGTTTTTCCTGGTCACCTGAAAGGTATACCCCAGGAAACCCCATCCAAGCATGGATGGCAGCAAGATTTGCAGACAAGCATCTGGGTCTAATGGCTTCCAATGAATCATCTTTAGTTCCCATGTTTCCTTTTTGACTAACTGATGCAGTGGTAAGCCAAAATTAATAACCCTATTAAAAATGTGAGACAGATGCTTCTGTAAGCCATATTTTTACTAGGCTTGGGGGAAAAAACAAAATTAAAAGTCAGGGCCTTGTAGTTTTGGGTACTTTTCTGGCCTGTGTATTCAACAGCTTCAGCCACACGTATGTGGACTTCAAGAAGGAATAAACATTTAACTATAGCACAAACATTTAAATAACTTTTCATTGCTCTGTCCACACAGCTCTTATTTTACATATCACATTAGTCGATAAAGACAGAGCAGGCACTCTATTAAATTTCACCCTTCTTCAAAGTGATAGGCATTGCAAAAAAATAAGGCAGATCATTGCATGCTTTGAAGTGAGTTTTTCCTTTTTGACTCACTGGAATATTACGGACTAGTTTCCTCAAAGCAGGATGGAAGGATTCTGCTGCCTAGGGATTCTCTTGCATTTCTTTAGATCTGTCTCCCAGCAAAATTCCAAGATCCAAAGTTGGGTAAAGGAGACATGCAGAGATCTCAATGCTTTACTCACGATTCATGATACTGAAATTACAGTGCCACCTGTAGGACACCCAGAAAAAAAATCAATTTGGGGCTTGGTGGTGCCACGAATGCCAGTTGTTATAATTACAGGGCTTTCTAGTTGTCTCGGCAGGAATGTAGGAACATAAAAGCCAGATGACTCATGTTAGACTCCAGGGAGTAACTTGGAAACTTTGTTCAGATAGAGCAACATGCATTGTTTTAAGTACCTCCGAAGACCCAGAAGTGGATGTTTTGCTACAAAGGTGAATCTTTTGTGGAAAGAGGATGTGCCAGTACAATGCATTCATAGTCCATCCACTTCAGAGCTTGTGCCAGTGTAGGCAGGAGAGATTTGCCACATCCTCAATCACTTCCAACTAAGACAGATATCACCCTCGAACAGCTGAATCTAAGGAAAGTTTCCATTATAGCTGCATACTTTCTTTTTTTTCTTTTTCTAACTTCTCCATTCTAAATTTAGTTTTTAGCTATGGATCATGTACCCAATATGTGGCACATCACTGACTGGTGTTTGCATTGCATACATATGGTACTTTGCACCAACGCTGGGAAGCACTCCTATATCCTTCAGAATATATTAATAAATTTATTTTATGATGCTTTATCTTTTTTTCCCTCTTTACCAAGAGAGTAATTTTCCAGTTTTCTAAGTGGAAAATAGCTAAGGCAATATCTGTAAAGATTTCTCTTCAATGTATCATTTCAAGATGCACAGTAAGATAACAGTAAGTATACGCACCTGAGTTGCTAAATTTCCATTAATAACATTTAAAGGGGAAAATACCCAGCTGATTTACTTAATAGCTCTGTTGCTGCAAATGAACTTAAAAGGAGGAGGCGCACAACACGTTCAAAGGCAGCTTCTGCTTAATGTTCAGCTGTGGTCAAAAACAGAACAAAATGTTCAGACAAATGAGGAAAGGAATAGTGATTAATATAACGGATTTAAGAGTCCTATTGTTTAGATCAGTGGAAGTTTTGTGGGGGATATTATGTAACATAACCATCACCAACAAATAATAGAAAGGATCTGGAAGACTAAAAAGCAGAGTGAAAAGAATGGTCAAGAATTGTCAGGGGGAAAAAAGCTCTCGTAGGAAGATGGATTTTAATACAAACATGAATTTTAATACAAACAATGCTTTGTAGTGTGGCATAACTGATAAGGGATTCAACATAAATATTTTAGATTATGATTTATATAGGGAAAACACAACTCTTTCTCAGTCATGTAAAACAGAAAGGGAAGGAACAAACAATGAAAGGTGGTAAAATTAAGAGAAGGAAGTGGGTTCAAGTACACTATTTGAAACTCACTGCTTCAGCGAACTGAGCATGGAAATTGGTGCAGAATTGAAAATATTACTCTGTCAAACAGGGCAAATAGTTATTAACCAAATGCAGAGAGCAGTAAATGAGGTACTTTCCGATAACATTAGGTTGAAACATTCATGACAAATTTCATGGCATGAGAAAATTATTCTCTTAGCTTACTAGTTTCTTATGGCCACAGCAGTGGCAATGAGTAAGAGACCTTCACTAACTTTTGAGGTAGATGCTGCACAGCACAGGAATAAAAGTTGCAGTAAGATAAATCATCCAGAGTTTAAAAATTTATTTATACAATTGTGTAAATACAGGCTGCAGAAATCACTAGGCTTCCACCCAGGGAGGTATGGGAGGCTGGAGCAGAAGAGAGATTTCTGAAGGGACTTCCTGCCAAAATGGCTACAAGGACACAGGAAAACTTGTGGGAGGAAGACAGTGGTGGGGAGGAACCAAAAACATCTAGGAATTTCCAATTCCCATTTATCTGGTAAGCTCCCTGTGAGAAAGTAAAGGACTGTTGAAAGCAGAATAACCAGAATCATATGTACCATGAACATGAGGGCAGCTCATAGAGATGAGTGAGATTTGGTGAAAGCAGGCAGGTTAAACTGTTTTTCATTGTGTTCCTGCAGTAGATTTCAAATCCACTGAAGCTGGGATTTTCAGTGCAGAAAACATATCTGTCTGGTTAAAAATTCAAGACATAGCATTGAATTTCTCCTTGAGCTGAACAACAGTTGTTGTTGAAAAAACAAATCAACCAGTTTACAGTTTATTTGCAATAAAATCCAATTAGACTGTCTTTTTTATTAAAATGGTTTGTGTTTGTTTCTTACCAGACAGGAAAGTAAGGTATCATCTGAACTTTCATTTGCCTACTCAGCCAACTGATTAACTGACAAACATACCAAAGGGTATGGGAAAGCCACTGAAAGCAGATAACATAACTTGCCAACAAAGTCTATTGGTTGCATGACTCCTGTCACAGGCTGTAGAGGCCACAAGTAGGATGAGATGAGTCTCTGTCAACCAGTATGATTCATACTTGCCAAACCCATCTGTTACATGCAAACCAGTTGTTGCTGGCACTTAATATTTATAATTGAAAGTTACTGACTTCCACTACCATAAAGTTTTCCTTCTAAGCAGTAAAGGTGTTCCAGCTTCCTCTGTGAGGTTTCTTTTCTATTTTAACTTGTTTCACTTAATGAAGTGTATTTGAAATTGAGAGCTTTAACCAGTCTTTGAACACTCTGAATGAACAGTGGGGTTTTATACACTGCACTTCAGTTTTGTATTTCTCTCTCTCTAGATCAAGACAACCTTACGGGAGCATCATAGGTAAGGGGAGAAAATTGAATGTCTAATTAACTCTAGCACTGGCCTAAATCTGAGTGTAAGACTTTGAGAACAAAATGCTGATGGACAACATAGGACTGGTAGCCTTTGAGCAGGGAATCAGTACTCAGAGGCTCCAGCCCTGACTCTGGCACTGACTTACCACTCAGCTTTGAACACACTTCTTCCACAGCTTTACCTCTGTACTTTTAAAAAGAGGTACACAGTGATTACCTACACTGGAGGAATTTTATGAATATTTAATAATTAATTCCTCTAAAGTGCTCAGAATTTCCAAGACTAACTGCTTCACAGGAGGGACACATATGAGCTACCTTTATAAGAACAGTATTAACAACATATCAGAAAAGAAAAGCATCTTTCAAGTGGCCAGAAAATTGTTTAA
The DNA here is from genome assembly GCA_035584735.1 of Pseudotriccus pelzelni. NCBI lineage: Eukaryota > Metazoa > Chordata > Aves > Passeriformes > Tyrannidae > Pseudotriccus > Pseudotriccus pelzelni. Next base: position 55,808,347 of record JAWMRA010000113.1, on the reverse strand, counting down.
ACATACTGAAACACAGTTGTCAAAGTTAAGCATTAGAAACTAGTTTATTGCAGCCCTATACTAATCAAGGATTTTAACATCTGTACAGAATTCTAAATCACGCTCTTGGCTTCATAGTAATCTATTGCACAGCCTTATGCCACTGCTTTCCTTTCATCTTTGATAAAAAGCGTTCAGCAGTTCCTGTCACATTAACACTACCGCTGCTTATTGTGGCTGTGTATGTTCAAAATGACTGCCAGAGAGCCTGCAACAGCTTCCCATTGTAAATCTTGACATGAACAATTTCATCACTAATCCAGTGACAGAAACTGGGTGTTCCACAAGCACTGGGAGTGTGGTGGGCTTGCAAGATGGCCATCAGGCTAAATAGGTGGAAGCACTCCCAGGAGGAACATGATTATATCCCTCTGTTTGGTTTGAGCCACATCTAAATGCTGTATCCAGTTTGGGGCACACATCCCCAATATGGAAAGATGGTGACAAACTGAAACAAGCACAGCAGTGGACACCAAGATGTTTGGAGCTCGTTGGTTCCATGAGGAGAAACTGAGGGATTGGGACAGTTCCAGCTTGGAGCATAAACAACTTCAGGGGCCCTTTAGCAGTAGCCCTCCACCACCTATCAGAGGGTCAGCCAGAGAGCAGAGATGGGCTCTTCCCTACAGTACACAATGAAAGGATGAGACACAACAGGCAGAAGTTGAAACACAAGACTGAATATGAAGAAAACCTCCTTCCCCATGATGACAATGAGACCAGTCACCCTGAAGAGGTTGTACAGTGTCTGTCCTTGGAAGTTTACAAGACCTGATGGGACAAAGCCCTGAGTTAGGTGGTTGGAGCTCATAACTGAGCCTGCTGTGAGCAGGAGGTTGGACTGAGATCTCCGGCCTGAGTGGTGCAATGAGTCTGTCATTCTCTGTTAGATCTAAACCTACCTCTGACCACCAAATCATCCACAAACCTGTAGTGGAAATATTAAAAAGAAGTCCCACAAATAGGTAGATGCATAAATTTTCAAAAGGCAGTATACATATGAAAACAAACACAAGTTTAGGACAATCTGTGTACTTGTGCACATATGCCAAAATCTATGTTAAAATCCAACCATATATATCACTGTAAGGAATATGATAATGAACTAAGATCAGGCAATTTCAAAAAATGTGCTTCTTTACAAGTATTCTTTTCTTACCATGCCAAACATCCTTTTCCTTCATTCATATATTTAATTTGTTCTTTCAAGTCATCCAAACAGAAAGTTTTTTAAATATATTTTTTCAAACACAGAAAAAGGGATAAGGCCTTTATCCAATTATTTGATATTTCAAAAATTATTCAAGAAAAGAGCGGAGTTTCTGGATATAACACTCTTTGAGAAGAAAAAATTTAAGCAGGAAAAATAAACCAACAGCATGTTTTGCATTCTCACTCAACCATTTCTATTTCAAATGTAGAGTCATTTAGGCTAAGCAAAAATTACAAAGGAAAAAACTACTATATTTCTTGAAAATTAAAATATCTTAAAGTGCTAGGAAGTCTTTTTAAAAAAAAACCAACAACCAACCAAACAAACAAAAAAACCAAACCAAACCAAAAACAAACAAACAAAACCCCACACACATTCTTTTCACATATCTCAAGTTTATTTTTTCAAATATTTCTGGGGTTGTGTTCTAAGATTCCTAAGGCTAGCCCATCTATTTGCTTGTAAAGAACCCAAAAGATAGATGCCCCATTCCAGCCTAAGATAAATAGATAAAAAGCCAATTCAGCCATTGACTTATGTTATCAGATTCAACAATTCATCACCAATTCATCAGTAAGCTTTAAGCACTTTGTGTATAAGTCACTGAGAGTGGATTAAATTCAAATTATATTTTGGGGTCATACAAGTTGCATTTCAATTTAAACACTGTCATGATGTAATTGTCTGAAATGCAGAGCCTTCAAAAATGTGTAACTTGCAAAAGGTCAATTTTTTAAACATTAGTAAGAAAAGCCTATTAGTAAGAAAATACCATGTTTCAGTTGTTTGGGAGTTTTTGTCGTCTGCACATCTATTATAGCTTTTCAAATTAAACTATTATTAGGTATATGCACATCGTCTGTATTCATTTGGATTAATTGAATTTGCACAAAAAAATTCTCTCCCAACTTATTGCCTTTGTGGGCAACTTTGGGCTGGGGAGCTGACTGCTGAGCTCTCACACCTCTGAGGACCAAAGGAGGTCACGCAGTAATGCTGACACATTCACCTGCATGAGCACCAACCTCAGCTGCATGTTTGCCATTTCTCATCAGCATTTTCTGCTGAGATTGCAAAGCATCAACGATTGCTACTTCCTCTTTCTCTCTCTTCCTCCCCCACAGCATTTGTCCCAGGCACAGCAGCAAACCTACCAGGGTGAGGAGGGTGAAGGCTGCTCTCCAGTCATCCTTTCTGCTCAGCTATGATTCTTACCCTTATTCCACTCCCTCAGCTTATTTGCATTTTTCATCTTCAACAATCAGTCATAATAAGGTGAGACAAGGGAATAAAAGTATTTTGCGATACATCTTAGTAAATGTTTGAGTCACTGTGGTCTAGTGGTTAAAATCTCTCTCTTTGTTTCAAATTGGCTCTTATATTAGTGCCTAAGCACTAAGCTTCAAGAAATGTATTTAGGGCTCCCTGTTCCTTTTTCATCAAGTCAGGTTTTTTCTAGGTTCACACGTGCCTCAACAGGGCACTTCACCTCAATAAAAATTTTAGTTGGGAAGTCTCCAAACATCATAAGGAAGACAGCTCAGTGTTAAGCCCACTGTATACATGAGGAACATGAAAATGTTATCACTAGATTGCACACTGACTACACAAAACCCTAAGAACTTGCGTGACACATCTACCAACACTTCTACTTTGTTAGTGACAGTAATTCTGTGCAAAAGGTGCTGAAACTTCTCATGCAGGCACACTCAGGATATCCTACAGGGTTCCTCTTCGTAGTAAGGAGTGACTGCTTAACCAGCTCTTAGGGAGTCTCCCAAATAATCCTTGCCTAAAAAGACAATGTTATCAACTCTATTGTCAACTCTAATTTTCAAGCTCATCACCATGAGCAGAAATTTATTTTTCTTTTATACCAGAACTGAACAGTCTTCGGGCACGCATCCCTGCAAGAACCTCAGCTGAACAGGGCTCAGGGTAAAAAAGAGAGTTTATGACCTTCAGAAGAAGGGGCAGACAACCCAGAAAGAGTACAGGGATGTCTTTAGGTCACGTAGAGAGAAAATTAGAAAGGCAAAAGCTCAGCTAGAACTCAATCTAGCCGCTGCTGTGAAAGATAATAAAAAGTGTTTTTATAAATACATTAACAACAGAAGGAGGACCAAAGAAAATATCCATCCTTTACTGGACACAGAGGGGGACATTGTCATCAAGGATGATGAAAAGGCTGAGATACTCACTGCCTTCTTTTCTTCAGACCTTAACAGAAAGACAGGGCAACCAGACCTCCTAAGCTGGTAGACAGGAATGGGGAGCAGAAAAAAAAGCCTGCAGTCCAGAAGGAAGTAGTTAGTCACCTGTTGAACACCTTAGACACAAGTGTATGGGGCCAAATGGGATTCACACAGGGGTCCTGAGCGAGCTGGTGGAAGGAGTCACCAAGCCATGCTCCATCATTTATCATTAGTCTTGGTTAACCAGGGAGGTCCTAGATAACTGGAAGTTAACAAATGTGATGGCTGTCTACAAGGATGATTGGAAGGAGGATCCAGGGAACTACAGGCTTGTCAGCCTGATTGTGGTACCAGGGCAGGTCATGGAGCAGATCATCTTGAGCACAAAAACAGGACACATATAGAACAGCCAGGGGATCAGGCCCAGCCAGCATAGGTTTAGTGAAAGGCAAGTCCTGATTGACCAACCTGATCTCCTTTTATAACCAGGTGAACCAACTAGTGGATGAGGGAAAGGCTCTGAACTTCACTAAAGCCTTTGATACTGTTTTCCAGAGTATTCTCCCGGATAGGTGCTTGGACAGGTGCACTGTGTACTGGGTTAAAAACTGTCTGGATGGCAGGGCCCAGAGAGCAGTGGTGACCGGAGTTACATCCAGCTCCAGCTGGTCACAAGTGGGATTCCCCAAGGACCAGTCTTGTTTAATATCTTCATTGACAACCTAGATAAGGGGATCAAGTGTACCCTCAGTCAGTTCACAGGCTACACTAAGTTGGGCAGGAGTGTTGATTCACTGGAAGGTAAGAAGGCTCTGCAGAGGGACTTGGACAAGCTGGATTGATGAGCTGAGGACAGCAGTATGGGGTGCAATAAGGTGAAGTGCTGGGTCTTTCACTTGGGTCACAGCAATCCCATGCAGTGTGACAGACTGGGGGAAGAGTGGCAGCCCAGTGGAAAAGGACCTTGGGGTGCTGGTCAACTGACTGAATGTGAGCCAGCAGTGTGTCCAGGTGGCCAAGAAGATCAATGGTATCCTGCCTTGTATCAAAAACACTGTGGCCAGCAGGACTAGAGAAGTGATTGTCCCTCTGTATTCAGCACTGGTGAGGCCACATCTCTGTGTTCCGTTTTGGGTTCCTAATTTCAAGAAAGACAAAGTGCTAGAGTGTGTCCAGAGAAGGGCAATGGAGCTGGTGAAGGCTCTGAAGCACAGTCTTTTGACGAGCAGCTGAGGGAGCTGGGGTTGTTTAGCCTGGAGAAAAGGAGGCTCGGGGAGATCTTACCACTCCCTACAACTACCTGAAAGGAGGGTGTAGTGCAGGTTGGCCTTTTTCGCTAGGGAACTAGCAACAGGACAAGAGGAAATGGTCTCAAGCTGTGCCAGGGAAGGGTCAGATTGGACATTAGGAAGAATTTCTTTACTGAAAGGGTGGTTAAGCATTGGAACAGACTACCTAGAGATACTGTGGAGCCACCGCCCCTGGAGATGTTCAAGAAGCAACTGGTCATGGCACTCAGTGCTTTGGTCTAGTTGACATGATGTTTGCTCAAAGGTTGGATTCAATGACCTTAGAGGTCTTTTTCTACCTAAATAATTTTATCATTTTAGTCTATGAAAGAACCAAGGTTCAGGCTGTTGGAAACAAAGCAGATGAAAGTCCCTTCCACTCTCCTCCACCCTTGTGGGCAGCATGACTCAATAATATTATCACACACATCCTTTGACACTTCAAGCAGGGCTCTGAGCTCCCCAGCCCCACTGCTACTCCTACACATTTGTTCCACCACTATAAACACCTGCTAAAACCCAGCAACTTGTTATGTAAGGCTTTGGACTTAGCAGCACTGCAACAATTTCTTCACATTCATGTATTGTAAGTTCCAACAGTTCCCATTATAGAGGAATTCCTTGTCTGTTCAAAAGAGAGATGGAACAATTAGGGAAAGAGTGAAAAAGGGGAAGTGAGAAGGCAAGCGAGAAGGCGTGATTAGACAAACCAGTGGTACAGGTTCCTGCTTTGCTACACGTTTTCTCCAAGAGCCTGCACCAGTTCCGTGCTGTGAAGTTCAATGGACCATTGAAACTTAGAAGAGCACCATATATTTTAAGGAGCTCTCCACAGTTTCCTGGGAAGTGTCTGCTTATCAGGACACCTATCCACCTGGTCTTCCAATTTCAGCTCTCTAAGGATGTCTACATGTTTTCTCCAGTGTCATCACTTTAAAGAAGTTCCCTTCCTGTGCTACAGCCTACTACACCATCTGTAACCACAGCTGTAACACCCCTGGTGCTTCTCACAGCCAGAAACTACCAAGGTACCCCGTGGGTGTTCTTGCTTGTCTTAGTCCTTGGAACAGCACTCCTCCACCCTCCCTGTGCCACCTCCCCACTACCACTGACCTTTGTCCCAAATACACAGGTCAGCCTTGTTCCTGAGGCTGACACAGACACACTATGAGCAAGTCACTTCCCACAGCTGGAAACTACAGCAAGACTCTGCAAGTGAGGTTGCAGGTGGTGCACAAGGCTGAGAGGCCCCGTGCAAACCTTCACAGCACCAGCAGGATCTCCAGAATTAAAACAAGCTCTCTTGGATATTGCAAGACAATGCAACGTTTTTAGACAATAACACGTGTGCCAGTTTCATCCCTGACACTTTCTAGAGAGCTCAACTCAAGGCTGCTACATAACAAGAAATATGGATAATCTGAGTGTCCCAAGGGGATTCAGAGATGAAGAACTTGTATCTTCAATAACCAGCTGAAGAAAATTGATCTCATGGATTATTATTTTTTCCTAACAACTTAATTACATGCCAGATTTTGAGAGGAAATAGAAGTGGCATTGGAGCATTCAGTGCTCCAAACTGTGTCAGAGTAAAAGTAAAGTGGCCAACAACAAATACTGAAACAGAGCACATGAACAGAGACAGGAACAGGGACAATGTGAAGTGAGGCCTCCGAAAGCAATTCTGCTGTTCCACAGTCTGGACACATCCTGAAGGAAAATTAGCAAAGCTTCATTGTAGGCAAAATTTCTCAGCCGCCTGTCCTTCCATACACTTTTCTCTTTACTTTTTGATCCCATTTATACATTCAGCAAAATGAAATCCACACTAACTCACAGAATTTAATTGTGCAGTATGTGAAAAAATACTTCCTTTTAGTTTAAATTTACTGCCATTTTTGCTGGGAGTTTTTTGTGGGTTTTTTGGGTGGTTTTTTTTGGTCGAGTTTTTTGGGGCTTTGTGCTTTTTGTTTGATTGGGGTTGTCTTGTTTTAACAAATGATACATACCAGTATTCCTGTGGGAAAAATGGGTATTCTGTGCCATCTTGTAACCATCTCTGTGCCAGTCATAACTTTCCTATTACATCTCAATCCTCTTTTTTGCTCTGAAACTCTAGTTCCGCTTTTCCATACCTTGTTTCTGACCTCCACTTCCCATCATTTAATTAGCTGTTAACCCACAAAAGATCTGTAGTTGCCTAGCTGTCACAAGCCTTTGGAAACAGCCCTGACAAAAGTTTTCTGGAAATGCAAGTTCAGTGCACTGGTACAGACATGGGCAAGCAGTGCAGTAAGCTCACAACAACGAATTTGCAGAGCAAAATGTGCAGTACCAAGGATCTGACATGCACCCAAGTACTGGGAACGAGTATCGATAGTCCAGCCTCACGGACTGATTAGCAGTGCACTACTGGAACACACCTGGTTAATTTGATTCAAAGGACTCTTTTTGTGTAAGAGTCATGACAAGATCAGTCTGCCGTGTGAACTACAGCAAGGTAAGTGGGGATAATGTTGATAGCCGCTTCAGAAGTGCACTCCTTACTTGAATTAACACACCCATGGCACAACATCCCCTAAAAGCTGGATGCACCTTCGCATCAGGGGGACTCATAAATCCAAAGAATGATGGGTTTCTGAAGAGTCATCTTTACCCCCAAAAAAACCAAAGTATTAGTCTTCCTTGATACCTGTGAATTCACCTGGTTATTAATTTGTCTTTGGTACTCTGTAAACTAATTCAGCTAATAAATTACATGACATAGTATCTATTTTAGCATTTCCTTTCCTCAGATGCTTCAGAACACTCCACAAACATTGTCAGGTGCTGATAATCTACAAGTTGTTTTTTTTTACTTATTTGTCTTAAAATACACTCTTGTAGTAGTTCACTACTAAGTTCCTTAGATGTCCTCCACCAAAAAAAAGGATCTCATCTAGAAACATTTAATCCAAGGGCTCCTTTTAATACTGTTTCTTATGGTCTTGTTATCTTTTCCTTCTTCTTTTACAACTCAAACAGTATCAAAATCTTCCTCTGGTTTCTGTTTCTAGTAATCTGAAAGGATTTTGGTGTGACCCCTTCCCCAGTCCATTTTCTGTGATTTCAGCAATCAAACCAAAAAGATTAGCTATTTATCAGAACTTACGGTCTTTTCCGTATTTTTCTATTTGATAAGACTTCCATTTTCTTACAAACATCATCTTATTTCTAATAGACTGCTGTAATTTGATGTTTACATATATCATCTTTTTCATTTTTTTACTGGTACTTTTTAAATCTTTATTGACAGGTGTTAAACATTTATTCTCGGTTTCTACTAATGGCACAATTAAACAGCCTTGATACTATTTCAAATACCTTATCTTTTTAGCTGCTCCTCTTATTTTCCTCTCAACATACATTCTCACTTAAATAAGTCCACTTTTTAAAGTAGCTATATTTGATTTCTTAATTACCACATTGATGCTGAATTTCACAGAATCACAGAATATGCCAGTTTGGAGGGTACCTACAAGGATCACCAAGTCCAGCCCTTAGTTCTGCACAGGACCGTCCCCAAGAGTCACACCATGTGCCTGGGAGCATCATTCAAATTCTTGAATTTTCCCAGGCTTGGTGCTGTCGTCACTTTGCTGGAGAGTCTGTTCCAGTGCCCAACCACCCTCTGGGTGAAAAGCCTTTTTCTAATATCCAACCTAAACCTCCCCTGACACAACTACAGGCCATTCCCTCAGGTCCTGTCACTGGTCACCACAGAGAAGAGATCAGTGTCTGTCCCTCCTCTTCCCTCATGAGGAAGTTGTAACTGCAATGAGGTCTCCCCTCAGTCTCCTCTTCTTCAGGCTTAAAAGACCAAGTGACCTCAGCTGCTCCTCATACGGCCTCCCCTCAAGGCCCTTCACCATCTTAATTGCCATCCTTTGGACACTAACAGTTTAATCACTTTCTTACACTGTGGTGCCCAAAACTGCACACAATATTCAAGGTGAGGCCGCATCAGGACAGAGTAGAGAGGGAAATTTGAAGTTACTGTGGTTTCGTATACTTATTTAACTTATTCAAATTGAAAGATAGGATGCTTTCTTTGCTGCTCTCTCTAACCCAGCTGGAATGAAAATTTTATCCAGGATGTTTTCTTTTTTTTTTTTTTTTGATAAACACTTCCTACTAAACAATCTTTGTAACTGAAAAGCTTTTGTCCATCCTCAGAAGGAAAATCCCTATAGATTAAGCTATGATGTTAGCTTTCTCAGGAATCCTGAGCTGGAAGATTAGCAGTAATAAGAAAAGCAATAATAACAATTTCACCCCAAAGCCAGGGCAGGGGTCAGGGAAGCTGCAGGAAGTAACAGGACACAGCTATCCCAGGCTCTGGGGCTGGTAACACCTGGCAGAAGAGGACAGGGGTCAGACTCTGCTGGGAGCAGCACTATGCCCCAAACATATACAGAGGAGCTGCTGGTCTCTCCTGCCAAGAAAACCCACTTGTTTAATAAATACTAGGTATGCATGCACACATTAAACATACAGCAATGAATTTACAAAAGCCTTTCTTTCCCACCCCTTAGGCTGTCTGCCAGAAACACTCAACTGTAGCAGTCCAAGGTTTCTCTACCCCACATAAAAAATCTGAACTAGAGTATGACCCAGCCTCCACAGGCCACAGAGTGTTTAACTATTAACTACTCATTGAACCACAGCAGATTTCTACTAGCAGCACTCTCCCTTGTCCAGCCACTGCGTTAGGGTTGGATGAAGTGCTGATTTAATGAGCAGAACGTGACAGCCGCTGGAGTGCCCTCCTCCAGCAGAGGTAAGCAGGGATCTAGGCTTGCATGTGGGACTCAGGTTTCAGTGGGAGGCTCCCTTGGACTTCTTATCCTCTGAGACGAGATAAAGAGAGTCTAATAGGACATCTAGTTTTTGTGCCTGACTCCATGAGCTCTATCTAACCAAAGCACAGTAAAAGTTGGTTATGCTGGAACAGAATTCATTTGCGTAAAATGTTAGAGATTACAGTTATACAAGGTATTCAAGAAAGCACTAGTAATAACCAATTTTTACTCACACAAACAGTACGCAAATGAATATTTAACTGTCCTTTACCAATCCTGCCTTATCACATATTTCTCTCCTTTTGGAGAAATCCTAAAGGAACATATAGCTAAAAAAGCTTTTGGGAACTACGAAGGAAGATATTTTAGAAGAACTGCTGCATATAAATCTGATGCTACCAAAATCTGTAGATGACAGCTTAATTTCAATGACTACACTCACCAGAGGCCCCCTCTCCTGCAGCTATCTACTCAGCTTTCTGCTGCAGAAAGTGACAACAGTACAGGCATCTTGTCCCCAAAGAAACCATGCTTTGCATGCACACAATGGAGCGGGCAGTGAAAACAGCCCAAAACACAAAACCCTAAGCCTCTCTTTACACACCTTTCCCACACCACAGCTCAAATCATTTTCTTCCCCCTCCTCCAGGGAAGAAAACTGCACAATCTAATCCAGAATTCAACAAATAAGATTTAGACACTGACCATTTCTTTTACCATGAAAAGAAAGTGGAATCACTCCAAACAGATCAAAGTGGTGACTAAAAATCTTAAAAGAAAATTTAAATTCACTCTGGTCAGAGAAATATGTAACTGGATGTTTTTCTCAGGGCTAATTTGCAGACAATTTTTGCATGTTCTTCACTAAATAGAGTTCAGATGAATCTGTTGCAGGCACAGGAAGCCCATCAAGCAGAGGTCATTTCAAGGACTGAATAACTAGTAGTGACCACTGCCATGTCCTACAGAGCTATCCACAGCCACTGAAGTTAGGAGACTGACAGCAGGTAAGATAGTCCAGCTGCAGAAGAGCACTTGTTTACAGTTCAAGGGCTTTCCATTCCCCCATTTGCTTTGCAGTGCTGAGCAAGCTTGGTATACCTCTGTCTCAGTTCCTCATATCATCCAAGGAAAGCAATGGCTGTTCTCTCCTGCAGATGGGAAGTGTTGTGAAGAGCAGATGTAAATTCACAAAATACCCAGGAACTTCGCTCCCCAGATGTGGGGATTGTAGAACACAAGTACCACCCAAAACGGTACTGATTATTAAATGGCAATTGAGATCAATCTACCTCATTAACAGCAGTAGTTGGCCTCTCAATCAGAGGAAATAAAAGTATGCAAACACTGCAAACTGGTGACCAAACTCTCATGATTTTAAGTTAACGGAGCTCATGACAATGCCATAGCTACAATGACACGTAAGTCAGATCTTGGAGCAAGAAGAGGAGATACCCTCCCACAGAAACACCTCTGGTCCAAGTGCTACCAGTGCTCCATCATTAGTGGCGATGCATTCTTGACAGTCATTTTCCTTCAGATTATATGAAGTGTCTGCTTATGATCTGACAGCAGAGCCTAAGTCTAAGATAGAACTAAACTTTGTAAACCTACCCATCCCAGTCCCATAGAAAGAGAGTTCCCTACACCAAGCCTCCATTACAGAATAACTTCCTCATCTTTTTCTTTGCAGAGAAACCAGGTGACAGAGCTGAAACTGTGCATTCAACTGTAGTTTCACAACATGCAGTCTCAAGTAAACTCTTCCTTTTATCCCTGCTATGTAAAAGTTTCAGACACCGATAGATAGTAAGGAAGTTCCCTCAACTTACATAATGCTTTCCCTTCTCTTCTTCTTCCCTTACATCCTGCAAGTTGATGAAGCAGAGGACGTGAGCAGAACTCCAAGAAGTCTGCATTAGGAAGAGCAGCAATTATTGCTACATTCTCACCAGTTGTGCTACAGACCTCCCAGACCTGAGCGGGAGACAGGTGAGTGCCAAACTCTACCACATGGGGATGCTCCACATGAGAGTCAATTACACCTCTGCTCAGTGAGTCTCTTCAGAGAGACAGAAAGAAAAGACAACTCCAGACAAACATGCATAGTCTCTTTGCTTTCTCTCTTCAGACCTAGTGACACCCTCTTTTCTTACTCTTCAGTTCCAAGGATTGCATTTTACCTGCTATGCTTACTCCAGTTCCAGGAACATCTGGGTCTGAGAAGCAGCCAGTCATTCAGGACAGCTACTTTTTCCAAGCTTCCATCAACCCAGCGGCAGCAGAGTCCGAGCTGTAAGTGTGACAACTGAGTGGGGAGAGAAGCTCTGGGAGCTTGCTCTTGCATAGGCTAAGGGTGGGAGGACTGGAAGTGGACTGACGTAACAATGCCTGTATAAGGCCTTGCGACAACTAGCAGTTGTCTCAGTGGTTTTACAAGTATCAGTTGTATTTACTCAAGCTGAAGTGTTGCTGTCTGCAATAGAAATTCAGGTTTCCTATGGCTGCTTCTCAATTCAACATTCATGAAACAGCCAACACCCTTGGTCAGGATCAAGGGCTCATCATGGTAGATACCAGGTAGATAAAGAAGATGACATCATCCCATCCCAAAGACTTGGCAGAGATAAAGAGGGAGTAAGATGATGACAATGTACTTGGAAAGGGAAAAAACAAATCCAACCATGCCCCCTTTTGGCCTCTATCAAAATAATGATTATGTGTAAAGCTCTGATTGTATGCATACACGTAAATAAAATTCAAGACTCATACTCAGCACCAGGAAGTTGTTTAGCTGAAGTCTGCAAGCTCCTGCCTGTAATAACCTTCCTGCCTTCTGATTAGAGCCAAGAAAAGGGTTTAGTATGTTTCCTCTTCTCTAATCTAATATTATTTGTAAAGGTGTTTTTCCTCTCTCCTATCTTTCCAGTTGGTTTTATTTATGTAGACATGCCAATGTGGTAAATTTCAGACCTATAACTTGTGACTTCCTGACTTAGGGATGGTTCTGAAATAGTTCTTCTGTGGCTGTTCCTCCAGCTAAATATTTACACACATATGCACCGTGCATAGCTTTTACTTATGTGCATGAGCAAGGGCTCTGCATGCTTCACATAACTTTTCAGGGTCTACATGTGTTTCTGATCATGACAACACACTGAAAATATGTGCCTACAAAACATATTTTAAATGTATTTATACAAAACAGTATGTGCTTACCCTTGAGGTGTTTTCTATATATAGAAAAGCTGAAGATTAGCCTTCCTGTTCTCATTTTTTCTCTTCAAGTTCTTCCCTTGTTATTCATTGTATCCAGGTTTCTTTTACAGCTCAGCTAGACATTATTTTTCACTGGCATGGAATCAGTCAAACCTGAATTTTGATAATACACATGCACATGATAAAGCATGAGACTATTCCCTGGAGAGATATTTGGACTTTCACATTTCAGTCAGTTCAACAATAATGATGGCCTAAGAATCATGCTCCTGCTCAGTGTCTGCTGAGAGACCACAGCTTGCAAGCTTTCAAGGTATAAAAGAGGAGTATAGTTATAAAACGCTATCAGTGCTCCTTGTCATCATATTGACGATATGCATGCTTTAAGTCTCTTTTCTTAAAAAAAAAAAAAAAAAAGCAGTAAATTAATAAATTCAATCTTGTCTACCAGAATGGTTTTAAACAGTTATTTACTGTTGCAAAAACCTTTTTATTTGGTTGTTCTAGCTTGTGAATGAGGCCAAAACAAGTCATTCTAAGCTTCATTCCCAATGGCAAACTCAAAGGAATTTATAAGAAGTTTTGCATTCGAACCTTTCAATAAGCTACATCCAGTATAAAAAGTCAGTCACTCTGTGGACCCCAAACAGGAAACACAAAGAGCCATAGCTAGTTCTTGATTGCCTCACACTTCTGAAAGTATTCACTCTTACAAGACTTTACAATATTAAACATTCCTTTCTCCACCATGACCTTCCTTCTCCTAAGGCCGAGATGCAAGAAGGCAGGCAGGCAGCAAGCAGCCCTGGGACCTGCACTCACAACTTGCCAGTTCCCAGCTGACAGCTACTCACCTCTGGGGTGGCCTTCCCCTGCCTAGGAAATACCAAATACATACGACCACAGCCTGAAGATGGTAACATATTAAACTAGATGAGATTTCGCGAAATGACTCTGTGGGTTCCATAGTCTTTGGACTAATCTGATAAACTTGAGCAGTCCTAAAAGTCAACAGTGCTACATAAATGTATTCACACACTGATAAATGCTTGCAGGACTAGGGCCTAACCTAAATAGATTCTACAGACCTCACTATTGTCTGGATTTACAGAAAATAATCCATTTGACTTATGTTCTTTTTTCATTATCATTATCTTGAATGTATTTTTATTTACGTGCATGATTGGACAGTCTGTATTTTGTATGAATACTGGCATTCATCCACAGAGGACAATAAAACATCTTTTTCCCACAGCAAAAGCTTGTCAGGGAGCAGAGGTACACACAGCTCAGCCAGGCAGTCAAATGTCAAAAAAAAAAAAATAAAAAGTAGGAAACCATGGAAGCAAATATTTTTTAAAGGTCTTGTATGACAGGCTGTTATGCATTATCTGCTTGTTGCAGTGTTACAAACAAGTCAATTTGTACCACTTGGAATATTTTTACAATCTATCTGGAAAAAGAAACAAGAGGGGGTTGAGCAGAGTAGAAAACCCAACCAGCCTTAGTCACCACTGACAACCCCTCAGCAGCCCAGCTAGCTGAGTAATTACTGTGGTGTCCTCCTACAGAGAGTCATACAGACAAAAGCCTGATAACCCCACCAGTCAGACGGCAAGTGCCAGCTGCTTACACAGTATTTGAAAGAAAAGATTAAATAATACAGCAACACAACATTGTTGGAAATTCCAGATGAGGGCTGGCCTTTTGCATGGATCCATTTGAAATAAATCTAGAGAACGTGAAACAAGAATATGCTACATAAATAATACACATTTTGGTAGTTGCCATCTGCATGCTCACACAAAAGTATCCATCTCGGCCAAAACCAGCAGAGACTGATGTAGGATCTGTCGGGGTTTCCAAGAGATGTTGCAGTTTGCAGAAAAGCACCAGACCTCTCCAGCTGTACCTCTCATCCCCATATGCTCTGTGCAGCGAAAATGACGAGGAGGCTCTATCAGGCACACACCCAAGCAGTATTGCATCCAACAGAAAGACCTTTCCCATACAGACCTTCTGACCAGTGCCACAGATGAAAATGCCACCAGGCACCAATGCTGGGAATTCACTTGGTGCCAATCTCGGAGGAGGGAGGTTCAGTGGTGGTACCACACTGTGCCTGCTTTCACCTCACATGATGATAGTGCTGTGTGGATGGACCCTGCAGACATGAAACTTTCTTTGGTTCAGGGTATCTTTCTCTTTGCTGTGAACTACAATCCTCCAGTATTACAAATTCAGTTCAGAATAATCCACTTTTTCTGTTCATTCTGATGATAGTTTCTCAGAAGAATAAATGGATTTTTATTAGAAGAGGAATTGAAATAAAACATTTTTTTAAGAAGGTTAACTGGCGCCTGATAGTCTACAATCTGTCAAGTTAAACAAACAAAGAGAAGGGGAAACCCTATCTTGTAAATAAGGCAATTAGAAATCTAGTTTCTACACTCTGGAATGAGGCCAAGACCTAAGTGTGAAGGATTGAGAAGAAAATCTGTTGTAAATTCCTTCAAGTGAAAGTCTCTATTTAAAAGGCAGAGAATACCAGTTTTAGAAAGGTCATGAAGTCACAGCAGTTTTTTTCAAAGCACAACACTAAATGTCAATTTGACCTCTTTTTAAAAAGGCAGAGACAGACACAGCTGCACTTTGAGTGCAACCCTTACATTAGAAAGAGAAGAGCAATGATCAACAATAGGTTTTGCACTGAGCTTTGTAGACAGACACGAAAATAATTAAATACCTACTCAATAGGCATCATAACTTCAATAACTGTGAAAATTTATTATTGTATATTCTCAGTTTAAAGAAAAAAAAACAAGAGAAATATACCTTATTTATAAGCATAAAGTGACAAGTTACACATAAGCTGCATCACTAAAGCTTTCACTTGTGCCTGGTTTTACCCGCTTTGTAAGAGGACTTGCACAGGGAAATATAGCAACAATAGACTCATGTGCCTTGACTAGAGTTTCTCTTTGAGAAAGTTTTCAGCAAAGGTGAAAGAGTAACTCTGAAAGACAGAGCTGACAAGCTGTGCTATTACATCTCTGATAAATATTATATGAGTAGTTTAAACAGAATTCAATACATGAGTATATACATATACTCAGACATATACACATGTAAATACTTACATACTTCTATAAAGCTCAGGCAAATTCTACTGAAACTAGGAAAGCAGACTGGAAAATCCAGTTACATTACACCTTTGCATTTTATTCATCAATTAAAAAGACCGTGGGTGTTGTGACTAACTAGCAGACAGTAATGTTTACCATGGAGTAAACTGTTGCTTCTCCTCATTTTTAATTGGAGGTAAACTTTGGCGCACTCCACTATAAACAAGTCCTGGCACTAAAAACAAAGAGACAAGGAATCGTTTCATGGATATATTCCCATAGTCCATCAAACATTCACCACTTACACTGCCCAAATATATTGTCAAAGGTGATAAACACACATATCAATAACAACAGTCTGATATTCTGCTCCATTCCTCATCACAGAGGCTTTCCAAGGTAAGCAAGAGTGTAGTGCACCACTGCATTCAAAACCATGAAAGATCTGGCTATAATTCTCAGAAGCCTTCCTGAAAAAATATAGCATAACACTGTAGCTTAATCCTGGTCTCCATTTCTATTCACCTTAGGCATAATGGCACACACATACAAAAGTGACTATGAAGTAGATACAGAATGACCTCGCAACACCTCACACACCTCCTATACGACACCAGAAGGCCTCATGGCAAACAAACCAGTCACTTGCTGTCACTCCCAGCCAGAGTGCTGGCAGGTCACTAAAAAAAAAAAAGAAAATTACTGAAAGAAGCAAAAGGAAGGGTAAGAAAACTGGCAGAAAACTGATGACAAATTCTAGAGCAAAGCTACCATAGCCCCATAGGACACGTAGGTAGACTCTAAAAGTGACCAACTGGAAAGGCTGCCACATTTCAGGAAGTACATATTTAAGCATCCCCATCTTACTTAAAATTATACTGTGGCTCAAGCAGACATGAAGAGACACAAACATCTCATTTGTAGCTTTATGCATACTTTGAAAAACAGAGGTTATTAGTGATTGTTTTTTAGCTTATCAGGCTGCTACTCTCTTGCATTGCTACTTTGCTTTTTTATGTATATTATTCTCCCCCAAAAAATTAAAACGCAACACCCTTAATCACAGGTTGTTCTCACTAATAAATTACCTATTTAATATGTTTATATAGGCTCTTTTTCACAGTATGAGTTATGTTGGAAATGCCCTAATTAAAATATTTCCATTTATTTGCATAACTAATCAGTACTTATCAGTAACGTGGCACTTTATATCTTCAAAGCACTGTAACTGCAAATAAATGGATTATCTGAAAACTTGCCAAGAGTGTATTTTGAAATCTGATGCACAGACTCAGCTATTGCTTCCTAAAATAACTACTGCCTTCACATGCAGTGTAATTTAATTGCAGTGAGGGCAATAGTGACAGGTTTGAAGAAGCATATGTGTTACTTATGGAAAGAATAAATAGTCCACAGAAGAGATAAAGACAGCAGACCAGACACTGTTCCGTGATGACATGGAAAAGCAGATGGCTCAGTCCTCTGAGTGGTAGAAGAGACACAGTCTATCCCACTTCCCACCACGTTTTTTTATTGAAGAGAGCTGTCGCACTCATGTGCAAATGAAGTCCCACATCCCCAAAACTGCTTGCAGAAGACTTGCCACCATTCTTTCACTTCCTCCTTTTTGGAGCTTTCTACAGACTTGAATGCCAAAATATTCAGGGTATCTGGTGGTGCTTTCTGGGGATTCTGGCCACTGATGAATCGCACTGTGTGAGAAATTAATTTCTCAGTATAATGGCCTTTGTGTGCCTTTCTACAAAGTTCATATCCCCGGGACACCCATTGGTTAAAAGAAGATGAAGGTGGGTACTCTATTGCTTCGCTGATTAACAGGAAACTTATGTACAGAAACCAGCCCAGAACTAACCTGCCTGTCCACAAGTTACATTCCTTTTTAAAAATTAAGGATTGTATTAGAAATGGCAAGGGTGTGGGGATGTGTCTTTCAACTCTATCATCTTAAAGGAAGCAGTATAAAAGAGCAGATTTTATAGATCTGTTGTTTTCATTTTCAAAGGCTAAACTATCTTTTAGATCTATCAAAGTGCTTTCCCTTGAAGACTCAGAAGTGTAGTGACATCCCTAATGCTTTCCTTTTATTAAGAGGAAACACCCCATAGTTCTTCCAAATAAATAGCTATGTTTTTCAAATGTTCTGCAAGTACTTCAGCTGAAGGAATGACAATCATAATTGGAGAAGATGATGATTTTATTCCAGATAACTACAAAAACACAAAATTAATGATTCTGTATGTTACTGATCCCTATCCTTTTTTCCTGTGTGGTGTCACTGAACTGAATCTTTTCAGGCATTCATTTGATTGCTTCAATCTCCTTTAAACATCAAAACTTCACTACAGTTGTGGTGAAGTGTGTATGGCGGCTTTTATCCAGAAGGGCCTGAAAGTTCTTGATGAACTCTACCAGGATGCAATTACATACGGCCTACTCACATCTCTGCAAATTCATAAGGCTGTAAAGAGACATCAAGAGATCATTAAGTCTGCTCCTCCCAGCAGGATCAATTATACTTGGGCTATTCTTGACAGAGGCTGCCTAACCTGTTCTTAAAGACATCAAATAATGGCAGTTCCACAGCTCCCTTCAGCATCTTAAAGCAGTGCTTAACTCTCCTTGACATTAGTTTTTTTTACCAAATTCAAGCTCTCTGCTGTAGTTTAAGCCTATTGTGTCTTGTCCTATAAAAACTGGTCCTATAAATTTCTTACACATATCTTTAATGTTTGTTCTTAAGACACCAACACAGTCACCTTTTCTTAAGACTACAAAACATAATTTGATTTAATATTTCCTCAGTGGTCAATGTTTCCTAAGCAAGGGGGCTCTTTTCCCCTAATTAGAACTACCCATACTTCAGGTTCTTACAGGCACTGCCAGTTCTAAAGTGACAGTCACCAAAAGGAATGGAAGTGCACCCCTAGCAAAGTCAATGAGAGGCTCTCTTCAAGAATCTGCTGAGAACAAGGGCTTTGACCCTTTTTTTAATCTGTTCTGCGCTGGTTAGAAATACAAGTAATTTACCATCCATTCCCAAGCAGTTAATTTCTCGTACAATCACAGTTTGGTATAGACTCATAAGAAAATTTGAATGCCTGCTAGTTGTGTCCCTCTTCAGCTTTAGGGGAAGAAAAAAAAAAAAAAAACAAAAAAAAAAAAAGAAAGAAAGAGAAGTCAGGCCAACAAGCTCTGAGCAAAGCCTCTCTGCATTGCTTTTTCCATTCTGCTGCTCCTCAGAGCCTTTGAACTGTACTATTAAATACAACAGAGGCCAATTAAGTCCCTGACCCAGCATGCTCAGGACGTTACAACTGAAAGATGTGGCTTGCTACAGAAAAGATCTTTCTTACAATCTAAATTGGTAAAAGACAGACTGAAATAAAGGGATAGATCATAAAAAAATCCACTTCTTCACCAGTGTCAATATAAACAAAATATCCGACAGAAAAAGATACATCCTATATGTAGAAAACTAAAGATGTATCTGCAGGGAGTATGTGTGGGGGTGTCTGCAAAACTACTGTTCCCCCCAAACTCTTTCACCTGTCTGTCTCACTCATTAGCTGGGAATTTTTCCAGCATTAAACAGCCCTTCACTACCATTGGGCTTCAGGGGCAGCACAAGAGATAAACTGAGTTAGCATTTTTTTGGCTGGTGACTGAGGCATCAAATCTCACAGTTCACCTCCTGATTTCAAGAGGAGGAGCAGGAGGCAAAGAAGCCATCCAGTCTGAACGATCTCCAGCCCTAGCACAACTCCCATGTCTTCTCCATGAAGCACTGCTTCAAATATAACAAGCAAATCATGCCTAAAAAATGTATAAAGCATTATTACTTTAAAATAAAACACTTTATAACGCAGTTGCAACATATATTGCCTCTTCAGTTCTCTAAATATAGTTTTAACTTACCACAAATTTAGAGATCTCTCAGGAAAATCATAAAGTTTGCACATATGAACCAATAGGTCTCCCCCTCCAGGGAGACTCCTGTCTTCCTTTTCCTCCCCCACCCAAGCCCTGAATACAGGGAGAGAGATCACCAGCTGCCTGCTGAAGAAAACAACTACTGAATAGTGTGCATCATTCAGATGGCTTGGATGATTCAGCTTTTCCACGTGAACTTTACTAAGTGGCACACAAATGGTGCTTTGTGCATTTCTGTATTTAATAGTCCAAGTACATAACCCAATTTCTACTTAAAGAATGACTTTTCATCTTAAATAAAGCAGTGTATCTGTTACCTTACAATGGCTCCAGCTCTCAAACCTGTAGAGGTTACATCTCCCAGTGCTTATGTACAGCAGCATCTGCAGCCTTTAAAAATCCATTTTATACTGTTCTCAAAAGTTGCACCAAACAGGACAGTGAAAAGAGGATCTAGTGATGAGCTCATAATTTTGAAAGCGGCCTGACTTGATGTGCTCTGTTTTTAGAGTGGGAGGGCTGGGAAGGAACAGAAAAGCTAGATGTTGCAACAAGTCTGCTCTCCCAAAATACAACAGCACAATAAGCAGCAGCTTGATCGTAAGTGTCCCACAGTTACCTGCAGCTCATTGTCTGGAAACCTGTAGGAGAATAATATTAAAAGCTTCCACTGAGCAGGCTGAGATAAAACTCACACAAACACAAAACACCAACATTTACTTGGTGTATTTTATGTTTAATACTGCTCAAAGATAAAGAACTAGTGCCTGGTTTTACTTCTCTAATTTCCTCAGCCTTTACACAAAAAGTAGAAGAAGGGTCAGACTTAGTGCTGCATTGGACAGAACCTCTTGACAGACAAGCCCTGTTAACTTAGCAGGAGAAATGCTAATTTATCCTCAAGTATAAAAGCAGCACAAGCATGTTGAACACAACACTGCCTTCTGCAGGCACACAAGTGTGACAATGCAGAAACTGCTTTAAGGTGCTCAGCAAGGGCACCTTGAGCAAAAGGAAAACGTGGCAACAGACTGAACGGAATGATCATCACTGGAAGTCACTCAAGACTTACACGAAAATTAACAGAAACGTTGCTTGGCCTGGTGTTCTGACCAATAGAAGTAAGCCTGTGGGGTCACCTGGTGTGCCACTTTTCATTAGGGCACTACCTGGGATTTTGTCTTAGAGGTGCAAGCTAAGCAAGAGTACTGGAAAGCAACCAGAGAACCATGTTTTGGCAGCATCTCTTCTTCCACTAATGGCTTTTGTATGTTTTTTGTGATTTTGTAACTGACTTCCACTTCCTGTTAAGATTTAGATATATGTTACGCACATCCAACCTGAAAAGCTTGTATCAAACTAGTCAGGCTGATGCAGCTCTCCCCTCACAGCTCCCGCCCCGAGTCAACACAACCAGAGTTGGTCACCCTCGCCAAGATGTCTCGCAGCCAGCTACGTGAGCAGCGAACAGTGAGTGAGACCAGAGGGTGCCCAAAATCTTCTACATTTTGAAAACATCAAGCAGTTCATTGCAAACTAGATCAAAAATTCCCATTTGCAGGAGTGACCTGTGGGAGATGTCACGTGTTTTGGCTACCGCGGGTGGTTCAGGTTTTCTGAACTTCAAATTTTTGGTGTTGTACGTTTTCAATCTCTGCCATTTCTTGATAACAACAGGAATACATCTCATCACAGCTCCCCATCGCGCTCCTTGCTCTTTGGTCAGCCACTGGGAAAATGAGTCATGATACCGAAACCTGAGCCTCTTCTACATTCTGCTTGAGGCCTTATTTCCCACATAGAGACCACAACTATTCCAAGCACAGCAGCCAGACCCAGTCAGTAGCAGGTCAAATGCGTTTCTTGTGGCCAGATTCACCTGTGAGTGAGCACCTTAGGGTGTCTGCCTGCCTGCCTCAGACAGCCCCAGCTTACTGGTCCACTTCGCTTTAATAAAAGCCTCTCTGTGCAGCACAAGGTGAAACTTTCCTGTGCCATACCTGGAGCTCATGTGCTCCCAAGCCTTTCTGGTTTTTAAATAACGGCTCCGTCACACTACTTCTGTGTTAACACTGTGCAACACATTCATCCCTCCACGATGTTCCCACACTTCCGGAGGAAAGCAAACTTGGCAAATCAAAGAACAACTCATGTATCTTGTCACATTAGCCTTTTATTGGTTTCGTTGTTGTTGTTTTATTGGTTTTTTTCCTTTTAGTTTTCCAGTCCTAGATTCATTTGCTATTCAAGTATACCCTTAAGCTGGTTCTGACCTACAGCTTGTTGGGACCACAGGCACAGCAATCAAGTACAGCTTATCGACCACAAGAAATGAGAACCAGGTGTATGAGCCAACACACCACACCAAGCTCTCTCCCTGCTAATTGGAAGCGAGTCTCACCTGGCTCCCAGCTCTCAGGAGAAAAAAAAAAAAAGCCACACCACAGGAGGAAGGAAATCCCATACTTGACTACAAGGCAGCAGGAAGCTGACAGTAAAAATCCAGCCCATCCCTGAAAGAAAGCCACAGAGCTGCCCGAGTGACAGCAGGAGAGGGCAACATGGAGCTCACCAGCAGCCTGCTGCTTGCTTCAAGGGTTAGTGCCCAGCCCCGGGCAGCAGCAGCACCCCGTGGGAAACAATTAGGTACACTTGATCATGAACATTTGTGTTTCCTGTCTTTATTACTTCCAAAAACATACCTGAACCATTACTCATCTCTTCTGTAACCAAAACCAAAACTTTTCTAAACATGTATTTTGAAAGGTGAATCAGAAGCCTGTCGCTCCTCTCCTTAGCAGGAGGAAGGGAAGAGTGGGGCTGCTGCTTTACCTTCTGGATTTCTCCTTGTCTTTTTGTGCCTCCACTGCACAGACAGCAGGAGAGGGCACGAAGGGAAAGGCAGGAGACCTCTGTGGTAGGTCTGCACCCATCTCTCCAACGTGACCTGCAAATTCAGAGTTAAAAAACTCCAAGCAAGGAAAAAAAACCCAGACTTTTCTTCCTGTCCAGTGATAAGAAGCCAATGTCTTCGGACCTAAAAGGCCAAGGACTGCTTGGGGTGGTCTAAGCAGCTTCAAAGCAGAGTATAAGCCAACAGTTTACTAAGCAGAGAGGAATTCTTAAAGGAATCAAGAGCTTGGAAATACTGTCTTGTGCGCAGTGCTATTTTTACTGGAAAGCTCTGGCCAAAACTATCTCAGACATCAAAACAAACCAGATTATGCTATAAATATTAAAAGGATTTATAGCTGTTTGTTTGTGCAATAAATTCCTGGAAAGTCCCTTGGCCTTAGAGTAAGGAGGAGAATGTCAAAGAGGAAGGACATACAGAAAGGGAAATAATTAATTTTGGACATCACGTATTTTGTTCTCATCCTACTCACTTATAGCAACTTATACTAACTTTCCACCAGAAAGGAATGGTCAAGAACTATGCCAGATGATATTAATACTTCTTTGTATTCAATGAGACATTCAATGGGCTTGGGGATGACAGTCTTAGGAAAAGCTGCATTACACCTAAGAAAGCCTTTGGTCAGTTTCTGTGGAGACCCATTTAAACACCACAGTTGCTCTGCAAGAGTCTACAATACCTGAACTACAGCCCTCACTTCCTACTATCATGTAATCAAATCAACCAAATCACCCAAGATGCAGTCACTAAAGTTTGGCTGATCTTGTACCTGGGTGAAAATCCTTAGTTTCATTATTATTCAGAAAGTATTATTCGTTATTATTCACAAGGTAGAAAAAGTGTTTCTTCTTGTGCTTCGGTTTTGAGGTTTTTATTTGTTTGGGTTTTGGTTTTTGGTTTTTGTTTGGTTGGTTGATTTTTTTACACTTTAAAATATTAAGGCCCATTTGTGACTACTTGGAATTACTAACATTGACACTGGAAATATGGGAAGATTTTCTAAGAAACATTTGTACTGAAAACAGCCAGTGGGGGATGGAAGAGGAAAACACGTTATTAGGCAGCACTGAGACACACGATTACTTGGGGGGAAAAAACAAACAAACAAACAAACATTAAATACATATATCAGTTTAGACTGTGGCATTTTCTATGCCTCAGTAAATACTGCCTGATCAAAAAAGTCTCTAAGCAAAGGTCACAAGGTCTGAGGCTCATGACCTGCAAAGGCGTTCCCAGAGCACATCTAAACACATGGCAGCTGGGGCCTATCAGCAAGCACAGCCCACTGCTTCATCAGGATCTTTTCAACAGGTACATTTCAACAGTTCCTACTTTGGCCCAGTTTTACTGAAGGAGGGTTACACTTACGGAGACAGGGGAAGGGAAACAGCAACCAAACAACCAACCCACTTTGCTGAAGATGGCACAGGAAATTGGACTGGGCTGTCCTCTGATTCCTTGGCTGCTTCCTAGCTGCCAAACTGCCACCATGCATAAATGCATTGTGAATGTTCATCCTCACCAGAGCCCAGGGAACAAACAGGAACCACAGTCTTAAACTGACCCCAAGGATTCTTCCAGTAAATCAGCATTCTGTGGCACTTGTTTTACACTTAATTCCTCTATCTCCATATCCAGTTAATCAATCATGTATTTGCCTAAGAAAAGGTATCTTTGTCCTCTCCCCAAAAAAATATACTGGGTTAACTCCATAACCACTTAAGGGAGAAAGTCAGTGGCTTACATCATCCAGAACAACTGAGGTGGCCACACAGGGAGGTTTAAAAAGAAATGTTTACATCTATTCTATGTCATGCTAAAACAAACACATTTCTCACAATGGCAACAACTGGAGGACACCCAAAGATTCAGAGTTTTTTCCTCCACTGAATATATAATCCTCATTTTTCCTCCTTCTGGTAAAGTATGTGCAACAGACAGCTCCTCCCTGTTTCATATTTAGTATGTATAAAAAAGAAATCCTGACTCCAAGTAATACTGGTTCAGTAATACTGTTTTTAAATTTGACCTTCCACTTTTGGAGTAAGTCCAGAGAAATCCAAACTAAGCTTTTGGATCACTGCATGAGGCCCCACGGGAATGACACAAGCTCACCAGCAGTTACTATCACAAAAGACAAAACTGATGTTTAAGGACTTGCCAGAGAGCTGGGTCTGCATTGTGCAGGCAACAGGATAAAGAGGGCATACTATTTTAAACAGATGCCGCAGCAGCAGCGTGGGCAGCAGAATTCAGTGAAATTACATATTGACAGCAGCTCTTGACTACTTTTGTTATACATATTACAGCTCAAGTACCATGCGTAGAACTATATATAACTACTTTGAATGACTGCCTTTGTTTCATATTCTAGCATCATACAAATGTAGCAGTAGAAGCACGTGTGTGCTGCACTTGTGTGGGTTGCTTTCCTTGCCATGCAGCTGAAACTGTTCAACACAACACAGACGCATACAAGTAGCTTAGCCCAGCCCTTCTTTCTTCATTCTACAAGCTTAGTCTTTCTGGAGTGCTCTTTCTACATTTTAGTGTAAGTCATAAGCTTTCTTGAGAGCTCTTGTCCATTATAAAAACCTCACATCCTGCAAGATGACAAAAGCATTCATACGTGTCTGCCTCAAAAAGCACATGCTCCATCCCCACAACATGTGCAAAGAAAAAGTCAGGCTACAGAGGAGAAAGAAAATACAGCTTTACAGCAGGACAAAGTCAGGTTACTCCAGAGGATCCAACACTTCTTTCCAATTGTACACAAGTATTTCTAACTCACCCTTTGAGGTGGCGCACTAGGATGTACGGTGGAAGCTGGGAGAAGAAGTACTTATTTAAGAGCAGAAAACACAAGCATCACAAACAACAAACATCTTCCTCCGAGATACCAATCCTGCCGGCAAAGGCATTTCTGAATATGCATACACACAAGAGCCTTGCTGTCCGTCATGTGTAAGACATTCTCAAAATTGACCCATGAATGCAAAAAAACCTTTAGGGAAGTAAAACCTCCCAGGGAAGTAAAAAGATGTTTGAGCTCAAGGTCTAAGTTAAAGCCTGATGAGGGGTCTAACTTGGTCTATTCAGGATGTGGCTGCAGGTATAGAGAAGTTTGTGAAGGCTGTCTGCTGGCAATATAATAAAACAGGACATAAGATTTGGAAAAAAAATATGCAAGAAGAAAATTCTTTATCCTCTCCAACTATAAAACTAGCCTTCACCATCTGTTTCCTCATTTGGCTGAGTTTTGGATTTTTATTTTTTCCTCTCTTTCTGTTCAATGAGCACCCAGCTTATGGAATGTGTTGTTTTAAAACAAGACGTGCTTATGAGGAAGAAAAGGTTATCAGTTAATTGATTAGCATAAAATTAGTACAATACAGTAGTCTGTCCACCTCTTTTGGCCATCCAGAATTCAAACACTGATTAATCTAATTATCCATAATAATAGAGGAAACACATTGCTTGAAGAATTACCCTGAACTCTGTCTCTACAAGCCATTAGCAGTCATATTTATGTCTTATTTCCTCTTGCACATTACTATCTAAAATAGTATTTTCTTGCAATGGTTATGTAAGGAAATACTTGAGGTACTGGCCTGTAAATACTCTACAGACTAAAATAGAAGCCTGTTCACTATTTCTGAAGTGCACCTTCCTCACTATACATATATGCAAGAGTACTAAATATTCTTTTCAATTTTTGTGGGGTTTATGTTTTTTTCCATTTAACTGTGTTGTTCTGCCACTGTGACAGAGTATTCAGAGTACTGTGGAATGCTGTACCATGGTAGGATATCTGGATATATATGTTGTAGTCATTAGGGAAGTCAGCCCAGGCATAGTTTTTGATAGAACAGATTAATGTACTTTTGATACCAAGAGATGAGCCAAGTTTCTAGGCAATAGCAGTTTCTAACTTGTTACCTATATTTTTATCAGGCTATGCCAGAAAGATATTTTGGTTGTATTCAAACTGATTTATTCCCAGATCTGTGGGGCTTTTTTTTACCCCTAAAATATAGAGCACTCTTAAATTACGGAAAACAGGACGTTGAAGATGAACAAAATTTCCATTTTAAAAGCCTTGTTTAGACAACATCTTTGATCTAGTTCAGTAACTGTGATTTACTTTAAAACAGTTCAATTCAATTACACCACAGTGCCTATAACATGGCAGTTTCAGCCCTCTTCTTGGAGGCAGAACCCAACTGTTCTAGGGTTCAACTGCACCGCAGCAGCGTTTGGTCACATCTCTAGTACAGACTGCTGTCTCGGGCAGCGGAGACGAGTGGCACAAGACAGACATATTATAATCTGCTTTGATTAGAAAGGTCCAAACCAGCCCCCACCTAAATCACCACTCACAATCAAACATAATTAATTGAGAACTGAAACACCCCGTCTCTCTCTGCGGGGCCGTAGCACAACTTCATAAGCTTGTTACAACAGAATGGTCACATGTTCACAGCCAGAATTATAGTGTTTTAACACTCGTGTTATCACATGTGATTCCTGCCCCAGTCCAAAGTGAAAACTAGTATTTAACTCCCCTCTTTACCCACCAATTATTAAATATAAATCCTTCTTTTCAGCAAGACCAAAGGAGCAAAGGCTGTTGGCAATGTATCAGCTACAAAAATAGTTAGTCTTATAATTAGCAGGGAATACAAAACATTTGACTAAGCTGTGCCCAGTACTGCAACAGAGGAACAAGGTATAAACAGTATCTGTTTAAGTGTAAAAATATATACAACTATATTTAACACTTAAATTACTTTAAACTTCTTTTAAGTTTGCAAACTAGCAATCTTATGTACATTCTGTTTTGAACAATACCTCTTTAATATCCTCTTCTTTTATTAAACAAGTTTTATTTTCCTCCCAAAATACCCAATGCTACTTTAAAATTCTGGAGGAGTAAAGATTTGAGCTATATAGAAAATAGCAAATGTCTTACAATTGTAGTGTATGATAGCACATATTTTTTCATAAAAACAACACATCATTCAAAAACCGAACCATTGTAAAAGTTCTCATAAGTCCAACAGGACTGTCTTTAAAAGATTACTTTGGTTAACAGCAAATCATTCTTAAACAATTAAGGAAAAAATATATATTCTTTTACCACCTCTACAGATGCATTTCCTTGGCATGTTGTAGCAATCCATACACCTTTACAGACAAGCACTGCAGTTGTTCAGTGCTCTTTATTTCTACTGTGATTTCAATAAAATAGTTTATATATCAGGTTGGATTGATTTATAATTAAATTAGTCCAACTTCCTAAAATCTCTGAATAAGAGAACTCTCTTCCTAAGCCTTCATAGAATCTCTGGACATCAGAGAAAGAATAGCAACACTATTACTTCTTCCTCACAAGGTCGATCTCATGCAGTACTTGCAACAGCATCACTAAGTTGCACAAAACTGTTGTTTCTCTGCTTATCTTTCCTGGTCAGCAGAGTAATGCAACTTGTGCTGAGCTCTGCATACTCTGACACCCAGCCAGTCACACCAGTCTCTGAGCATCCAGACGACTAAAGTGCCACTGGACTTCACGGTAACACAATTCTTTCCTCTGAGTCACTATGCACATTTCAGGTCATGTGTGGCCTCTATCTCACTGAAATTGTACTTATTTCCATGGGAATAAATGCCTTCAGCTTTTGGCCAGGAAGAGGAACTTGATCTTTATCTTTCTTCCCTCCTTGCACTATGACACCCTCTGATCTGTCAAAAATCACAAACAAAAAGGCAAAAACGGGAGAAGAACACCGCTTTAGTCACTGCGCGTCAGTTAAGCTGAAAAGTAGAGAAGTCTGACCACTGAGCAAAGGCACTTGGTAACAGTGCTGTGGACAATAGTCAGTGAGTCAACAATTTCAGTCTTGTGATCCAACTGACCAGCAGCGAGGGTTCTGCAGAGGAGGGTTTTGTCGATGATGTAACTGACGATTTTTTAGCACCTTCCTCTTGAAAAGGAATTGTTGCACTGTTGTGGAGGTCTGTATTCATAAAACACCTGCTGCCTCGAATATAATCCGTTCCCCTCACTAACTGCTTGTCAGACACTGGCCTGGAGAGGGGGTGCTGCATAGAGGGGCTTTCTTCAATGATTGGAGGTATCCTTTCATTACTGAAGTACCTGCAGAGGACATCTTCACCTGTACAAACAGGAGGAGGAAAAACAATTATTGATGACTTCAAACCCTCCATTACCATTTTCTATTTTTATAAAAAATATTCTGGTTACTCTTCCAGTTACCTAGGTTTTGGTTATTTTTCATAACCCACCTCAACATAAGCAACTATCAATAGATTCATAGCTTTTTGCATCTTTAATATTTAAGTAATACAAATAACAAGAAAATAAATCCATACTCAGAAAAGATACCATTTGATTAATGAATTCCAGATTCACACACACCAAAACTGCCAGTGCAGACTACCTTCATGCAAATCATTATCATGGGTGAGACCTAAAAAACCACCTTGTAACATGTCATTCAAAATGCTGAAGAGACCACAGTTGAAACCATATTTTTCTCAATGTAAATCATGAGTAACTTAAAAGCTACAAATGTTACTCTGGACAAAACAAATTAATTTTGAAGTTGAAAATGTAAGCACTTCCCTCCCTGGTTCTGTTCAGTGATTTGAACAGCTTTCTCTGTTTTCACTCTTCCTTAGACAGCTGATTGTGGCAGCTGCTGCTAGAGGCATCCTACTCGACTAGGCAGGCCTTTGGATATGATTCAATACAGCTTACATACGAGCCTATAGCACTTAGGTACATTTCAAGTATTAAAAAAAAGTCAACAAAATCCAAAAGCAACACCAAACAAAAAAACACACACGAAACCAGCCCTGCCACCTGATGATTGCTCTGTTAGATTTGTTACTTAGCTTGCCTCTAAAATCCCTCCAGGTTTATACTGCTTACAGACTTACGTTAAAATAATGGAATTCAGCGTCTGTTTTATGTAGAATTACATATTAGCTTTCATAACTGATTTCAAGAATAAACTAGTCATCCCCATTTCCCACTCTAACAGCACTTAAATAGCCTTTCAGATGCAAAAGGGGATGGGAAGAGAAGGACAGTGTGGCAAGTAAAAAAAATCCACCCAACCTAACACCCAATGTTATGAGCTTCTCCCATTCAGTGATGTCTGCAGAATACGTTGTTTTCTAACAGAAGCCACAGAAAAAAGCAACTTCTAAAAGGCCCTACATTTTACGTTTAGAGAACAAGCTTGCTTCTACAACAGCCTCCACAGTGAGCCAAACAAAGACTTCCTAAAAAAGTAGTTTTACAATCAATATTAAATGCAGAAGGAAGGGAAAGAGGTGTGTGTAAGAACAATGCTTGTCTATAAAGAGACAAGTACAGATCTGCCCTAGTCATTCTAGCTTACTTTTACAGCTCACAAGAATTCCAAGACAGGAAAAAGTTTGAGTCCCAGCACTGAATAGCCTCACAAGTTTCACAACTACCATCTGGCATTCCTGCTAAAACCAACAACTGTCACCTTAGATCAGCTCAGCAACATGCAAACCATAATCCTCCGTTCCTAATTTAAATACTTTCATGCAGTTCACCCCAAGGAAATTTTGGAGAGGAAGGAAAGAGAAGGAGGGATGAGACCTAAAACCTTGCCTTTTCTCCCTAATCCTCGTGGCCTAGAGAAGCGTTCTGCAGCTCCTATCCAGCTTCCATCAGCAGGCATTGACAATGGACGAGGTTTTCCTAGAGGCAACACAAAAGGTTATGAAGAATTACAAAAGGTTAAGGAGACCAGTTCTTAAACTGATACTTTTCACAATCAAACAAAGGGAGAGAGAGATGCAGCAATAAGGAGTTCAAATTGCAGAAAAAAAAATATTTGAAGATACTTCCACTGGTGATATATAAGAGATCAATGTGCTGAGACTGAGCAGCTTTGATTGAACACACTTGCTCATTTACAACAGCAGTGGATATAATGTTATAACCAAAACACACATGGAAATGGCCATCTGTAGCAGCAGAGCCCAGCTGAATGGCACTCATTACAGGAATAACAGCATTTAAGTGAAATTATTTCAGATGTGGAATTTACAATTTGCACAGAAGGCCCATCCACCAAGTCTAATGAACAGTTTTCTAACACAAATCACTTCAAACTGACCAAAGCACTTATCATAACAGCGATAATCAGAGAGGAAGAAACTCACCATAGGACTGTGTTTTTTCCCTCATCTTGGGTGGTAGGATATTTACTTCCAGAGGATACCCAGGCAACTGATCTGAATCAGCGATAGTAAACCTTCGTCTTCGACTCTCCTGATCCAAAAAGGAATTGGGCGACTCGGCCCCCTTGGACCCAGGTAACGGTTGACTGCGTTTGTTGCCTCCTCCATACACAAAACTCCCCTTTTCATCTCTGAAAGGACATATCACCTCGGTTAGTAACTTAGAATTAACACTACAGACATGACTAGGTTTGA
Source organism: Pseudotriccus pelzelni (assembly GCA_035584735.1). NCBI lineage: Eukaryota > Metazoa > Chordata > Aves > Passeriformes > Tyrannidae > Pseudotriccus > Pseudotriccus pelzelni. The sequence goes on along the minus strand of JAWMRA010000113.1, from coordinate 55,777,050 downwards.
AACACACTTCTAGCACCCAGTCATGCTCATGACAACTGGCATTGTGCTGTAAACCAGCTGGAAAATAAAAAAGTCAGGTGATGGAAGGAGAACAGAAAGCTATCTGCCTTCTGCTATATTCACTGTTAACGAGCCAGGGATTTAACACACAGAGAAGTTGAGAGGTTCCACTCCTGCAGAAGATTTTGATAAATGAGATCTTTCTGACCTGAGGGCATAAAAGCCCCTGATCCAGTGCCTGCTCAGTATGCAGCTGTGAATCAGGAGTGCTACACAAATTTATCCATCTCCATGTAATGGCAACACCTCTGAGGGGCTATGCTTTTCAGTCACTGTAGGAGTCCAATAACTGTCACTGAATATTTACCACCTTCTCTCTCCCTCCTTAGAGTTCCAATAATAGATTCATAGAGTATATATATACACACATATATACACATGTGTGCATGTATATACATATATGATTTTGATTAAACTCTGCAGGAACTCCTTTTCCAGAGCAATCTCATTCCAAAGTCCAGGAACAAGTATTTTTGGAAGAAAAGCTACCCTCCAATTTAAGATTTGGCTGGTTTGGGGTTTTTTTTCCCCTTTCCTGGACATGCTACGATCCTATTGCTTGAAGCAACCATTAGCCAAGTCAGGCATCAAAGTACACAGCTAACTGCCTAAGCACATATATACCCCAGTACTGACAGCAGCCCCCAGCCAGCACATACCACTTTTCCAGCCCTCCCCTAAGAACAATGCTACAGCTCAATGAATGGGAAGGGGCTATTTATGGAAATTCAGAGACTGAAAATTGGACTCAAATGTTACACCACAACTGCATGTATGTGGAGAGCTCTCCTACACCACCAACATGTGGAGACTGTGCCATAGGGAGGGAAACCAAACACTGCTCTCTGTCTCCCAGCGTGGACCAGGAAAGATCCACATCAGCAAGGGAAGGGAACAGGATGATGGGGGGGCGGGGCATTCAAGAAAAAAGCAAAACATGCAGAGGTCAAAATAAATACCCAAACAGAAAGCAAAAGAATTGCCCTTTCTCCTCTTCCTGTCTGCCACAACTTGCCACATTTGCTTTCTTTAAAAATCAAAATTAAGCCCAGTTACCAGGCATCATCCAGGACAAGTTTTACAGCTCGCATTATTATTTCCCTTGTCGACAGGGATTCAGCTCTAAAGGCATCTGAAGCAGAGTATAATTTTGTGCCTCTTTAGGAAAGATAAACAAATTGAGCACATGCATGTAACTCACCAATGTGCTTGAAATTTAACAAAAAGACTATGACGTTCATCTGCTAAATCTATATGCTTGTTATTATGCCGAAAGATTTGAGGTTTTGGGGGTTTTTTATAAGAACTGAACATGTGTAACCGTACAACCGGGGAGAGAGCATGTCGAGGCACATCCAACTTCAGTAGAGACCCTACCTCGGAGAAACCATCCTGCCCCAAAGATTGCAGTAATATAACCTCTGCCGCAGCCCTTACGTGACAGGCAAGTGCCCTCCCACGAGTCCTGCAGCAAAAGGTCAGAGTTCTTGTGCTGGGCTATCCACACATAACCTAAAGTGCTGGGGCAGGCTAGAAAGCATGCCTGCCTTTCATGTCTTGTCTTTTTTTTCCATCACCTTCCCAGATCAGCTGGCAGGGTTCTGGCATGAGTCAACATGGACTTGAGAACAAACAACAGTTAGCCTTACCATACGTACCACCCCCCGCCTGCTGGGTCCACAGGTCTGCACTTTTATAGCTTACACCACAGCATAAAAAAATAAAAGTTGATGTATTGACCCTCCCTTCCCTTCAGTGTGAACATTCCTGTCTTAAACAACTTGCAAGTTTAGCAATTTAATGTTATAGGCATCTTAACATGATGTTCTCTTCTATCCTAACTCCCACAACACTCACTTAACCTGCTAGAAAAAAAAAAATTCAACAGTGAAAAAAGTTACAGACAAAATTTACTTCCTGCTGCATTGGATTTAAACAGAACCTGACGTAACATCTGTTCATGTTTTGGGAACAACTCTGATCTGTGTGGCACACAATAATCTTCCAGTAATAAAATCTATTACAATCCTGGTAGTGTATGAATTTAAGCATAAGTTTAAGCAATCCGATTCATTCAGGCAACTGGAAGAAAGTCTGAGATTTACCGATTCGTCAAACTAATCTGCACAGAGCTGTAACAGCAGGCCAGCTCAGAAACAAGTGTAATGAAGGAGTTTTTTGTTCAGTAGTGCATGTTTATTTGCATACCGAGGAGAATATGGAACAGCTGGTGGAGGAGGGATGTACAGATCCAAAATCGCTGGCTTCTCTTTCTTCAGTGAGGTATCCACGGTGCTCTCTGGTGACTGAGTTGAAGTTGGTGGAGGACTGGTCTGAAATGTTAGACAGCCATCAAACATCCGAGCATTCATTTATCATTCACAAAAAGATAATTTAATAATCAGTAGTACCATTTTCATCCCCTACATGAACTACTATCTTCATGCTGTATGAACACATTAAAAGACTCTTCAAAGTCACATCTTCCTCCACCCCCAGTTTTGGCTAGCTTTGCAATCCCTCCTACAGAAGTCCTATCATGGGTAATCCGCTACTTAAGAACATTTTGCTCTTCCCATTTTTTCCTGTAAATTCCAAAAAAAGCAACTGAGACAAAACCCCTTCTGCTATTTTTAGATGCATGAGAAGAACATAATTTGTTAAAAAAATATATGATTGGCAAGCACTGCAAAGCCAGCTCACACTACCTTTATTCCATAGAGTCCAATGCCTGGGGCATAAACAGGAATATGGTAAAGTTCACCACAAATTGGATCAGATATAACTACAGTCAGGGAAGCAAAGAAAAAACAGATTTGGCATTGCTCATCTTTGTGGCTCACTTCTATATTCCCAGTATCTTGCCAGGCTCCTGTTTGCCTCCAGGAGAGAAAAGGCTTCAAAGAACCTTTCATCTTTGTCAGGCAAGAGAACTGCACTCTCCCCTTTTTGTAAGGATGTGTCCAGGCTTTCACTCTGTCCACTTAGTTAACGGCACCCCTGCACAAGCACCTGCCTTTTACTGGTGAGTGTGCAAAGCCAAAACTGTCAACAGGCTTCTCCAATCACTCATTCCCCTAAGGGAACACTGCTTGGTATAGCCTATATTTCCGCCCGCCTCAGCTCTTCACACTGGTAGTACATGTCAGGCGTGATGCCACAAAAACAAGACACAGGTGTTGGTGAAAGGAAGGATGAGAAAAGTAGTCAAGTATGCATCTTCTACTCAGTTGGAGAGAAATCTGCCTTCATCAACACTTGTGATAGCCACTGGCATTTCACAGGTTGATAAATTACCCTCACAGCTGTCGGGAGACCTGTGTCACAACAGGAGTACTAATGGGAACTCTCACAGATTTTTTTCATTTCACATAATGACTTTAAATTCAGTTTGGTTATTTCCTTCTGTAAGCATTAAGCCCTAAGTTTCCTAATGCAACAAGTCATTCCTCAACACGGTTATTTAATAATTATTAACACATTTTCTCTATCTTCTCAGTAGCCAATCTGAATTGCCCAGCGACCTAATTTTATTTAAACAAATAGTTTAAATGACTTCTTGAAAAACACTCTTTCCTATTCTTCAGCAGACTAAAAAAGAGGACAAATATATGGAATAACCTAAGTTATTTCAGCAAAAACGTATTACTGTGCTAAATAAAGTCTTTATTGCTCCATGCTGATGAATTCTGCACATATTAGCAGTTTCTCCTCAGATAAGTTCTCCCCGTACCACATACACTGATTAAAATGTTCAGCACATCTAGTCCGTTTGTGTACCAAGACGGCATTATCTGTTTTTAAGGAAATGGGAGAAAAAAAAGAAAAAAAAAGAAAAAGGCAAGAACATTTTCCCTTTTATCTAGGAAACTGAAAAGGACAGCCATTTCACCTAACCTTCCTTGATCTGTAGTTAAACTTGAGTACCTGGGAGAATTTCTGGGGTTTCTCTTTTTCAAGCTGCAACCAAGGCATTCCCATCCTGAGATCAGAGTGGAGCCAGCAGCCTCTCACCTGCACCAAGGGTGGTTTCCAACGCAGGTTCTTTAATGGAGCAGGAGTGAAATGGAAAGAGCCAGTAGGACGTTTTTTAAGCAGCAGCCTAACTCCAGCAGGATTCTCTCTCAGCTTTGCCACCAGATTTTTTAGCTGCCATCCAACCTGGAAGACAATAAAGACATCTTTTATTTTGGCGTTTCTTTTCTGAAAGCAAACAAACAAGAAAAACCTAAATTCCCCACGTCAAACTGTTTTAATATGAACCTAGAAGAGATATAAGAGATCAAAAACAGTCAGATTTAAGAAAAAAATGAAAAGCTGCTTTTTTGCATAGTTCTTCATTTTTGTTTCCAAGAAAGTTCTCTACTTAAGCTGTAAACTAAACTGAGGTATCAAGCAATGCTCTTTATACCTCAGTTCTGGTCCTAGAAGGATGCATGGAATGCTCAAATTGACTAACACAAGGATTCACAGTGAAATACTTTTGTCATATTTCTTTCTCCTGTTGAAAGGCATTGCTTACCTGTGCAAAGCAAAAATGTAATCATTATATCCAAGTTCCCAGATGCAAATGATTTGACAATCATTTGCAAATGATTGGGGGTTTTTTTAAGCTGTTTTTATCTGTATTTCAGTGGCCTGCAATAAAGCATTTTAAAGCTGATCTTAAACACAACATGAAAGATTTTAATATGATGCATATTGCATTTAAACATGAAATATTGCATATTTACTTTATCAAAGTATTGCAAAGAATAAAATTTGTCTCAAAAACGAAACATTAAAAAGCCTCAGATATTTCATTAGGAAAACACCAGAGCAGCCTCCTGACCCCATCTCCTCAGCACCAGAGCAAGGATATGGGAAGGCTGGTAACACTGTTAGTTACTAACCACAGTTTGCCGATTAACCTGTATCACTTCATCACCAGCATGAATCTTCTGAGAGCGATCAGCAGGGGACTACAAAGAGGAAAACAAGAGTCATGTGCTTCAGCAGGTTTTCATCTCTCCCATAACAACCCCCACCATGCTAAGTCAAAGGTTGCATCAGCAATGCTCTTCAGTATAGATAACTTTCACATCTGATGATGACTTCAGAAATGCAAATTAATTCATCAAATTATTTATTTAAGAGAGAAGGCATAGCCTACATCTGTTACAGGCTAAATGGTACTTAAGTCATGGGACAGTCTCTACTGTCCTTTTGCCTCCAGTTTGTACTTTAGTTTTAGACAGCAGCTGGAGAGGACTGAAGAGGGTTTCTGCCCTAACACAGCAACTATCCTAAACAACTTCCAAATAAATGTATACTGATTTAAAAAAAAAAAAAACCACCAAAAAAACTTTGAACGTACAGAGCAAAAGGACCAAAACCCCTCCAATCCATAAGACAGATCCATTGCACTGTTTCATAATGTAAATGAAAGCTTCCAACTTTAATGTGAAACTGCCTGCCTGCATCAGTGTCAACAGATAAAAATACATGTTTGCACACATCCAGTATGCATAGACAGGTATTTTTCAAATACCTATCTAATAATAATACACCTTAAAATACAAGCTTCTTGGAACAAAACCTAAGCTCTGGGGAACCAATAGCAAGAAAGAGCTAAATGTGTCAATATTTACATTTATCAAGAGCTGGTACGATTCACCAGCTATTGCTGCAGTTATTAAAAACAGTCTCACTGCTGTAACAGACCAACTCTGACCAGCCTTGACAACACCCAAAGCACAAAGACATACTACCTTGGTATGTACTGCACCCGTCCCAGGACAAGTCCTCCTCCCATTCCACCCACCCCACGAGTAATCACCTGGCAGCAGTCCAGCTCTTCCTAATGACTCCAGCACTAAGCACTGGGATTAAGGACTCATCACACCTTTAGAGCTCTAGTAACTCTCTTATGAGAAATAACTAAGAATAAACAGTGCAACAAGGGAAGAAAACGTGCGGGAATTTATGGGAGGCTCCAACTGTCATGAGTAACCCCATTTCTTCATTGTCTTCTTGCTTCCTCTGAAAGGAAATGCCTCTGTGGAAAGCTGCATATATATGAGTCAACCAAGACCATGAAAAAATGCTGGGCCAAAGTCAAGTTTAGGAAAAAACAAAGCTCATTTCAAGCTGTCCTTGGGGTGATCAACAGCTCATCTGAGGGAGGGTGGGGTACCCTTGCACAGAGAACTCCTACAAGTGACAGGCCACAGCACAGACACTTGGATCACATATGAAAACAGAGGAAAGAGCAAAGTTTAGATCTAGGCTAATGGGACACAGAAAGTCACACAAAATGGCACAACGCAGGAATCCTCTTGGCTGACTGGTACCAAACGGACTTCCCCAGTCCTTCCACCGTTCAGTACTATCAGTTTGGGGACGCAATTCCACTGCATTCCCATACACTAGCTTCTGGGAATAGCCACTAAGATACCATTCCAAACCTATGAAGAAAACTGAGCTAAGACCCAGCCCGGGTCATCTAAGCAATACCATGCCACCATAAAGACATCAGTTGTTTGCAAATCTCAGTCACTCCAAGTTCTGTTGCTCCAGAGGCAGAAACAGTGTTGACAAAAAAAGCAGACATTTAAGTAAACACTCAAAGCTACAGAAGAAATACAGCCCCCAAAATAGGATCTACATGCAGATGCAGCTTGTCAACAGCCAACATGACATTCTTTCACATTTATCGGATGTTGAAATTGCTGTCAAAGTGGGCCTGGTCTTTGTGGAAGATTCTATACAGAGCTACGCCATGACAATAGCATAAAAGCTATAAAAGCTTTCACTCTGCACTCTGAACTGCAGTCACAGATTTCCACCCTCTCCTCCTGGCCCCTAGACTTGGCAAGGGTAACAACTACAACCATTGGTTCTTTCCTATTTGCAAAAAAAAGCACTGCTGTAAAAGCCAAGTTTCTCCATTCTTCTTTCAGCCACTGCTCCTGTACAGCAGCATGTTTGACATCACCACAGCATCACCTGCCACCCTCAGCTTCTGGCTAGAGGTCCACTCCTTCAGTGGTTACCCAGAAGCCTTCAATGAAGCCTCTGCTACAAAGGGCTTACAGTGTACAAATAGAAGAAGCAACCACCTGCAGCAAAAACTAGTTGCCTACCGTGCCAACTATTTCCTTCCAGCTGACCACTCTTAAAAAGTCTTACTTCTTCATAGTCTTTCTACTCTGCAAGGTAATTTTGTGCTTGGACAGCTCATTAATTTCATTACTCATTCCTGAATTTAGCACACTACCACCTAAATGTTCCCATTAGGGGAGATTGCCTTTGCCAGCAGTGAGCAAATACATGCAAGATTCTCTTAAACAAGATATCATAGGGGCTCAGAACAGCAGATACAGTACCTTATTAAAGTAATTATTTTAATGCCAAGCATTTGAACTAACTCATGTAACTTGCAGCAACTGGTTTAATTTGACTAACAGTGAAACATGCAGACACAAAATATTTACAAATTATGGATAAACAAACGATGCATCACACAGTATTAGAAGCAGTAATACCATGCAAGTCATATGGAAAACAACAAAAACTAGTAAGTCAAACTAACTCAGCGAAGCCACTGTCCAGATAGCCTGAGTTAATCTACATTTACTTCACTTACGTTTTCTGTAGTTCCAGTAATTACATGCAATCCATCATAAGTTGATTTTATGTACATTCCCTAGGTATAAAGAAAAAATGAAAAACAATTTTAAAGGCAACACAAACCACATAACTTATGTGATTAAACAACTGTTGGCAACAGACTCGAAACATTATTAAAACCAGCTAACAATTCATACATTTTCCCTAGTAAAGTGTGTGGTCTAATATTACATTAAACGTCTTCACAGATCACTTTTACTATAATTAATTATAATATTTATTATTCATTAAAACACCAAATATATGGAATGTTACTTAGAAACACTATCTGGTTGGTAATACCAAACGCTGCTCATTTTCCTGCCTTGTCAGTCTTTGGCCTCAAAAAAACCTTTATTTCCTTACTACCCAGTCCACACTAGAGAATTACAGGTGTTACTAGGTAGCCACTAGTCCTCTCCATACAAAGCTCACTTACACAGGTGGGCTAAACATACTGCAGACATATTCTTTTACAGCTTCTCCTGGCAAGTCGATATACAGATTGACTCGTAGCCACAATGCTTACATAAGCAGCAAAAGCTCCAGCAGTGTGTCTGTGGCTCTGTATGTTAATGCTGAGTGTGAATACAAGGACAAACTCGGATGAAGTGGGTGTTGACCGTAAGAACACCAAATTAAAAATCACAAGCCAGCTATTAACTAACAATTATATAGATTTCCCCACAAGAGGTGACCAGTACATTGGTTTCATCATTTATGAACAAATACATATCTACTTTTCCTATCTACATCTGTTGTTAGAAGCACTCACACTGAGCAATAGAGAACTGGATGTTATTCTGGAGCTGAAAGCAGAAAAATAGAAGTTTTTTTTTGATCCTTCCTATCCAGTCAATTCCTTCCCTGTTTGCCAGTCAGTTTCCAACTGTGTGCACCTACCTCCTCATTTCTTACTTAGTCCAAGCTAAGTAAGCTACTGACTTCACTTTGTTGTAGCTTGTGCATTAACAGAGGTCCCCATAATTTCAGGAATGCATGACTAATTCAGTCAAATCCATTGGTCTAGGTAAAACTATATAGCATAGTAAGACTGTGCAGCTTTCCCTGTAAGTGTTCATCTCTTTTGCCTTCAGGGCCAGGGGTTGAATACAAATGCACTTAAGAATTTAAATTCCCTCCAATTCATTCTAACGCATCTATTCGCTAGACAGAAAATCCACTAAGATTTCAAACTAAGTTTCTCATACCCAGCACTCAGCTAAGCAGAATCCGCTGAATGAACAAGAGTCAGTCACTGAACATTTAAAAAGTTCTCATACTCCTAACAGCAAAGCTCAAAATTTCTCATATTCTTCTGAATCTTCCTATGGAAACAAATAAAACCACATCTTGCAAAACACAAACATCCTTTCTCGTTATCTTCTCCCTTCCCCAGCCCTATGAGAAAAACAACCAGATAAGGTAACCCGCAAAAATAGAACTACTAATTTCACAAGCATTTGTAAATTTTCCAATATCCTCATTAAGACAAAAATCTTCAACAACTTACCACTAAAAATTATATTTGGGATCAAACCCATTAACATGCATACCTGTCTTCGGCAGCCACTCCAGCACACCACCTGATCATTAACCTTTGGGGTTCCTCCCCATACCTCTTTCTGTTCTCCATAAGTTACTATTGGTCTTGAAATATCTTACTATACCTAAACACTTGCATTGGCTCACAAGACTACCTATTAGACACTGGGGACACCAGGACACTCCAGTTCTTACCAGGCCTTCCCCAGGTTTAATGTTGGTTAAGTGAACCTCCTCCAGACAGGCACACTGGCTCATCAATGGATCTGTAGTTGATCGAATGGCTTTATCACAAATGCCATTTAAAGTCTTCGCCTACAATGAGAACACACAAAAAACAGTTAGGAAAATTCTCCCCAGCTTCTTCCTCTTCCAGTTCTCAAAAGACGTAAAGGAAATGAGTTCTGAACCCACTGAAGTAGCAGATTGATTTGTACAGATCTGTTCTACAGTGTGTTTATACTCTTACTGTGAAATGGTAAAAACAACTTGTTTCCATTAGTGCCCCCTCACCATCGCTAGCAGATGCTGACACATCCTCTGTCTAAAACAATAAACACTGAAAAGATACCAAAAAACTGGATAAGGGCTTGTTCACTTTAACCAAAATACAACCCAATAAAATACTGAAACATTTCAATGACTTTGTGGGAACAGTTGACAGTTTTTCATGTTGTTCTTTATTTCTGCTATGAGAATAAAATTGACCACGTGTTACAAAAAGTGATGTGCTGGCCACTGACTTACCTGCTCAAAGCTTTACAGTATAAGGTAGGACATCTACCACTTAAATGTTACAGCAGTAATTCTTTCCACAGTGCCTCTGAATTGACCTCTTCTGGAATGCTTACGCAGGCAAGGTTCACATTTCCTTTTGACTGAAACATAACTGATCCCAAGCCAACATTATAACTAAAGGCTAATTCTGACCTTGGTGTGTGTGTCAGTATAGTTAGAGGCAGAATGGCTTTGCCTTGTAGAACATTTAACTATTAGAAGGGCTAATTAAATATGGGGGGGAAAAGAGGGAAAAAAAACCTCAAAAAAATCTATTCCCTACACTCACAAATTTCATTGCTTCCCACAGTGTATTTTCCATCTTGATATTACCAGAAGGAATGCTGAAACACAGAGTCAGTCGCAAAAGCTTAAAGGGGAGGGGAGAGAGGATTAGTAGTACAGTAGTTAGTTATAAACAGTTTGGGAACCAGCAAGTTCACAAGAGGTTTGAATTCTCCAGTCAAAGTAGACATATGTAATTACAGGATGGGGGGAGCTGTGTAATAGGAAGACAGCGGTTTTGATTACAATGGTCCCTGGAAACAATAGTTCCAACGTCTTCTGTTTTGTTTTATGTCAGATTTATAGAGCAGCAATAAAATAAATCAAAACAATGTTTAAGTGTGAATGTGAGGAACTGCTTAACAAGGGAATTCCAAACAACAATACCTACTTCCAGAGTGGGTGTGCACAAATGGAAAAAGAAAGATGCAGAAAACTCCCTTTTACGTGGTCTTGGTATTTACGGACAAAATTATTTTTAGTTATTTTGCTACTAAATTCCTAAGCATCTATGAGCTACCGGAAGGCCTTATCAAAGAGCACAGCCTGGTTCATGTCAAAAGCAGGAAGCGATGATTAACTGTTACAAAATATAAAAAGCATTCCATTACACTCCACGTTTGGTCACAAGGCTGCTCCAAACAACCCTGGAAACTCCAGCTCAAGTACAAACAGAAACAGAACTTGAGCTCTGTGGCAGGGCAGTTCTTCTACATGAAGAAGTGTAATAATGCATAGCGTCTGCTTATTAAGGTACTAACGGCACTTCACAGGCATAATTGGTTTATTTAGCCTATGAACTTTCTACAGTACTACTCCTCCCTTGAAAATTTGAGGTCTAAACCCTCTTGGAAAAATAGCTGTGGAATGAAACTTAAAGGAATACTTGACTCCATGCTATTACACACCATACCCGTCTGTTTCAATTTCACTGATTTCCTCTACAGTGAAGAATATTTGCAAAACAACCCACAGTAATATTTACTTGCACGATACGCTTGTACATTTGGGACTGAAAAGCTGTTGTCAGTAGAGTCAGCATAGGAGCAACTGAAATAAATGTGAATGCAAACGGCTGAGCTTCAACAGAAACATAAACTTACCACAGTCTGGACTTTATCTTCCATGTCAGCCACAGTACAGTCCTAAAAATAAAACAAGAACAAAAGCCCTGCATTAACGAATAAACACGTAAGCAAATAATCTCTGAAAATGCTGCAAAACTGCCATTTTAACCTTGAATAGAAATAGTTATTCATGCTGCAGGGATTAATCAGATTAGTTTCACCCAGTAGGGCTCAAATGGACTGTTAAGCAACTATTTTCTGGCCCCGATAGAAAGCAATAATAAACCTTGAAAACTAAGAGACTGTGGGATTCAATTACAGGAGCCGACTTTTCCCGAGAAGCAGAACCCTGCAGAACCCTGCAAAATCAAATACTCTCAGAAGGCTAGACAGATGAATTTGCCTTACACTGATAAGGTACTTCTCTGTCCCAGGCATCAAAATGTATCTAAAACATTATTGTTGAAAACAGAATGGAAAGTGATTTTTTTTTAAATATGCTATTGATGACATTCCTGAAGGGCAGAGGACTGCACACAGGCATTGTTTACACAGCCCAGGTAGAAAAGTCTTTGAACTGAAACAAGTTCATGTAAGAAACCACAGAAGTCATCATTGTTTTCTGCAAGAAGAGCTGAACTGCAGAATAATATTATGCTCAGATTAAAAAGTTAATACAGCAGACAAATAACAAAACAAGATTTATAGTATCTATAAAGGAGAAAACCCCCAACCCCCAAGCATTTTAACAAGGTTAAATTCCAGAATATTTGCCTTTTACATTTGTATTGGGTTTGCACGGCGAGAGTTTGGTAACAAGGATCCAACAGGTGTGGCTTCTGAAAGAAGCTACTAGAAGCTTCCCCATGAAGCCAGTGCCAACAACCTCCAAGATGGACCTGTCACTAGCCAAGGCTGAGCCCATCAGCAACAGTGGCAGGACCTCTGGGGTAGCAGATTTAAGAAGTGGGGGAAAAAAAGGCCTGTGTAACTGCAGCCAGAGAAAGGGATGAGAGCATGTGAGAGAAACAATTCTCCAAATACCAAGGAGGAGGCACAGGAGGTGCTTCAGGCACCAGAGCAGACATTCCCCTGCCACCCATGTGGCAGATCATGGTGAGGCAGGGTGTCCCCCTGCAGCCCATGGGGTCTGCAGTGGAGCAGAGATCCACCTCTAGCCTGTGAAAGACCCCCACACTGGAGCAGGTGGATGCCCAAAGGAGGCTGTGACACCATGGGAAGCCCATGCTGGAGCAGGTTTGCTGGCACAACTGTGACCCTGTGGGGGAACCACCCTGAAGCAGTTTGCTCCTGAAGGGCTGCACCTTATGGGAGGGACCCAGGTTGGTGCAGTTTGTGAAGAAGTGCAGCCGGTGGGAAGGAGTCATGCTGGAGACTTTCATGCAGGACTGTCTCCTGCCTTTCTCAGCTAAATACATCTGCATGAACCAATAGGAAATGTCACCCATCCTGCAGCTCAATGGCTCAATATTGCAAAGTCCTACTGCTCCTACTCATTTAACCTTAAAGCTTGCCACAGAACTTTACATGGAGTCAACTCTGGTCCTTGAGTCTATATAGATGTCATTAAAGTCAACTAGAATCTTCTTGCATTCCTGCCTTGCTTCATTATTCACCCACTTTTATACATCATTTAGGATTATGCAGAGCACCACTGGTTCCATGAGAGCCACCCAGGTCTCTTCTCCCCTATTAGAACTGACCATTTGTTCTTATAGTTTATACTCTAATAAGAAATACTTCTGAAGTCTAAAAGTCTTCTAGAAATTTTCAATTGTATCTCTCTTTTCCATATCAGTGGACTCCTTCTGACCATTCTAACATATTTGCAGTGTCCCAGTACAAAATACTGTTGGTTCTTCCTCCATTAATGCTTTTTCTTGTCTGTACCAATCCCATTCTTTATTATAGGTCCTATCAAATTGGCAGAGAAGTAGTTTGATGCCTTTTAAAAGGCTAGGATGTAGTATTCACCAACTTCCACTCCCCTGCCATCAAAGGCTGACTTAACCGAAAGATTAGACACCATTTTTAGCAGTTTTATTAATGGTTCTTCAGAGTTCGAACAATATATGGGCATGGAGTAATGGTTATGAGCAAGTCTGGCAGTAATTGAAGTGTGCACACAGTGCTTCCCAGCCAAAGCAGTGGTAGGCTCTCAGAACAGGCAGTATTATTCAGAGAGCAAAAAAAAAATGTTAGTAGTCAAGATGCTACATGTTGCTGCACATCCTTTCAGCTATTATCTGTACAAGTGCTCCTCACACAGCTGATTAAAATTAAAGTGTCAAAAAATACCGTGGTGTTGCAGTAGTGGCAGAAGCAGCCTGGCTAGTGCCATTTGCATTGTAAAGGTGACAACTCCTTCCATTACATGCAGCATTTCCCATCTGATGGCTAAAACACTGTTATGGGACCAGACCTATGAAGCCTGCAAGCACAGACCTAAAAATCAATGGAGCCATATTTTTGTTCAGAGTTAGCACTGATAAACTGTTTATCAACATGTTGTTTGGAATGTGATGATCTTCAAATGCAGACCAACTATTTCAAAAACTAACCCTCTTTCTCAAAAAAGCTCAAGAAAATATAAGTAGTCTTTAAACTGCAGTCACTTCAGATACAGCCAGCAATTAAATTGGGGTAGGAGTAACCAAAAACTCTCACCTCTCAAAAAAGCAAACAACTGAAACTGACCTTCATGGAACTTCAAACTTTAAAGTTTAAGAGCACAGTTTTCATTCCCAGATCTGCCTTTCATTAGCACTCAGCACACAGCAAGCACAGTGTTTCCCCAAACACCCCCTTTCCTTCCCTTTTGGAAAGCAAAGAGGAAAAGAAATCAGCTGACCTTCTGAACAGTAGTTGTGAGGTCCAAGCAGAGCTGAATGATTCTGTTCTTCATTGATGAAAAGTCAGCAATACCTGTAAATGGGGTCCTGCAACAAGAGAAAATTCCCCTTAGATCAAAGGGACCAGTCTTTTCCAATCCTACCTTATCAATGACAAAGAGCATAAGAGCGTACACCAGTTTTACAACCTAAGCATTCCTGACTGCATAATCCTGCTCCATTCTTGTACCAAAACTGGAAAATGTCTATCCCTGTGGTAAGAAAGTTCAGAGAACAGAACCAGAAAAAACAGTTTTCCAAACTACAGTCCTCTCTTCTTGCAAGCTCAAGTCATACCGTGTTGCAAAAATCACACACTTGGGTTTGCAGTAAGTAGACCTCTAACTTTCTGACTGGACAAGGGAAAAGAAAAAAAAATCTCTAAAAGAGGAAAAATGGATTTTCACATTTTACACACAGAGGTACAGTGAGACTTATGAAGAATCATTATAGGTAGGGCAGCTTTACAGCCTGTAGAGTACTACCTCAGATCCTCCAGACAGCTGCAAAAGCTAGAAGAGGGGTTGAGAAGTAACCACAGCAGGTTTGGAAATGGCTAAACCAGGAATTTTCCCGATGGTGAGTTACAGAAAAAAATCTAAGGTGAGCTGCCAGCAGCATGGTGAAAGGAGAGGACCAGGTGAGAGGCACAAGCTGTTAACACCACCGCCTGGACACAGACCAATTGCCTTGCTTGAGAGAGGGGATACTGAAGGATAAAAGTGCTTCTTGCTGTGAGCCCCTGTGCAGTTCTCCTTCTCAGGAAAGCTAGCAAAGGGTTTGAGAATTTATGTTCATCTGTTATGGACTGCATCCCTGCCAGCACTTGACCTGCTGCAGCTGTCACAAAACAACTCTGGCTCTTTCCAGACAAAAGAAAGAATTAAATAAGGAAAAAAAAGAAAAACAAAAAAAACAAAACAGGCATAAGGAGAATCTCTCCCACTGCTCAGTTTTCAAATCACATAGCTAAGGCCATGATTTTAGCAGAACATTAAAAATTCTTTTAGATAGGGACCTGCCAATGGCAAGTAATTTAGAAGGTGAAAGGAAAAAAGAGAAGAAGTCAAATACATGATAAATTACCTGAAAGAGAAGACTTCTACATTTATGAATACCAGTTTGTGTGCAATATAATAGTTTTGCTGGTTTTAGCAAGCGTGGAAGTGCAAGAGTAGACTACCCCAGATTAAATTTGTTCACTAGAGACCTTCTGGCAACATCAAAAAAAGGAGTGACTGAGATCGAGATCCTTACACCCAGGCATCTAGGAACTGCCCTACAAGGAGAAGCAATTCCTCAGAGCAGCAAATTAAAACATAATGATTTTACTCTTACCTGTCCAACCATGCAAGCAAGGCTTTAGCAGCACCAATAAGCTCTACCACAGAAGTAAGGAATTCATTGGGGGGCTTGCGAGAGGTATTTCCATCATAATTTGAACTTTTCCTACGGCTGCTGATGTAATTTTGCAGATTGTTGGATGATGCTCGCAGCTTGAGAACCAGGTTCTTCATATTGTCTGTTTCGAGGCCATAGTTCTGCAAGGAGTATTATTAAGCATGATAAATAACCTCACTGAGGAGTTCTGCTTATTTATACCACAAGTTACAAGTTCATATGGGATGAAAGGTCTGAAGATTCACACAGTTTTCTTCTGGTATAGTTTTTTCTTTTGGCAAAAATACCTTCTAAGATTTGTTCTACACTACAGCCACTAAAGAATATTTTTGCCAAAACCCTCTCATTTTCTGACATTGAGATTTGAGGACACTTATCAATCAAAACAATCAATCAAAGTACCACTGTCCTAACACATGTCATTTACTTGTTAATAACAGGATTGTGTTGGTTTTATTTTTACTAAAGGACAGTAAACACTACTTTTTTTTCTTAAAGTGTTTTCTATATTGTGGTACATAAACGCTGAAGTAACATTTCATTCACAATTAAAGATAAGTTAAATCTGGTAGGAGATAAAAACATCAACAGGAAGCAAATGTAATTTTGCAATCAAAATCTTAAGTAAATATATGGATAATAAGTTTTCAGTAACTGTGCTCTTTGACTAGAGCACTGCAATTATTTACAAGTTTGAGGACTGCATTAACACTATACATAGTAATTAAAACCATTTTTAGGCATTTTTCATTCAAATGTCTTTACAAACATTTACAAAACCTAAAAAATTCTGTAATTCTTGCCTATAACTTCAACTTTATAAATTCAAATAAAACCAAGCCACATCCTGTAAGACTAAAATCAATTGTTTTAAGTAACGCATTGATGGCCTCATTCCAAACATGTCAGAAATGCTTCTCTCTTCTGAAGGCAACTCAGTTTTGTAATCAAGAATTTCTTCTTTTCACTGTTAGTGTGCAAATGTTTTAATTATGTAGCCATATGTAACTATCTTTGTTTCTGAGTTATTCCACCTTGTAAAACTTCTGTCTAAGTCCCAGGCAAGGCTTAGCTCTTGCAGAATGAAAAGTCCTTCTTTTCTTGAAAAAAAGGCAGGGGCAAAATAAAGGGAAAAAAAAAAAAGTTCAGAGCAGCTTGGTCAGGATTTTATCCTGTCAGGTCTAGAAAACCTCCAAAGACAAAGACTGTAGAACCTTTCTGGGCAACTTGATCAACCATCTGACTGTCCTGAGAGTAAGTAAATGTTTCCTTATATCCAGCCTGAACCTCATTTCAATTCTGCCAAAGTCTCTCATCTTCTTGCCATGCAAGCTGATCTCTGTCATCCTGCCAACTGTTTCCCACCATGGGGATCTGCTGTTGGGCCTCCCTGGAACTGTCTCCTCCCCAGGCTGAAGAAGTCCCAGTCCCTCAGCCTCTCCTCATGGGCAAGTACTCCAGCCCTGACCAACCTGATAGCCCTCCACTGAGCTTGCTCTGGTTTCTCTATATCTTTCCTGTACTTAGGGCAGGGGGCATTGTTCAGACTAATGAATGACTAGTAGGGGGTGATAATCACTTCTCTCCCTCTCCTGTTATATGCAGACCAGGATGCTGCTAATGCTGGCTTAGGGCTCCATTCCCTCCACAGTCAAGCAACCATAAAAGTCTGGAATATTTCAGATTAAATAATTTATGAAAGATAAGACTGAATCTTTGACCCAAAGACACATACACCAGCGTATGGAGAGGTTTCAGCTACATCTTTAAAATACCTCCTGTGGAAAAGATTCCAATGGGTGTAAGTTACAGAAGTGCCTCCCTCCTCTACCTCAGGGCTCTTGGCAAGGAAGTACCCTTAAAGAGCAGCCAGGAGTAGGGGTTGAAAGGATATGTCCAATTAAAAAAAAAATGCCACTGTTGCAACAGAAAAGGATATCCTTTAATTTTCCAGGATCACAAAAAGGGAAAGATCTGTATTACTAAACAACTTTAAAGTACCTGCACGCTGTCACGTGTGAACTTATCACTTTTTAATTTTAACTAAGAAAAAAAAAATAACACCACAAAGGCATTATTCTGATGCATTTCTTGTAGTCAGTTTTCTCCTCCTCACATAACATCAAATATTAGTCTATTGTTGAAGTAATTCTTTTTCACAAACAGATCTGGATGTGGGGCAAGTTCCTATGACCACAAGAAAGTAGTCACGTATCAGAAAATCTCCTCTTAAAGAAAGGATTTGGAGAACACTGATCCCCTTCTTCCTTAAAGGGACAGAAAACACAAAATACCTTTTCTGTGCAGAGGTATAACCACCTAATAACTCTGATCATTCAGATGCAGAAATTGTGCCAACTATCTGCAGGTATTTGAGATTAGAGATGGTTCCAACATTTAAGAAGACACATGTTGATATACTAGGTAACGTTTTGGTTTTCTCCCTAAAACATTCACATTCTCCTTTATCACACCTCTTATCAAAGTGCCTTATTTACACAGTATGTGAGTCTAGTGTGAGTTTTCCAGATCAGGCAGTTTTTAAATAAATCTGTCTACCTCAGTTTTGAGGTAGACTTCATTAGCACAGGTGTTGCCTCTAGAGATGCAAGGGCTGCAGCTGGTAACTGCAAATGGTCAACCCAACAGACTGTCAAGAGCACATCACAGCCAAGCTCTAAAAGTCACCACTCTAAGCTCTCCTACAACTTCCCCCAAAGATTCTACAGAGTGCACCAGAGATGTCTAAACCAACAGCTTGTGCTCTAGGAAAGGTCCTGACTAAGCACTGTGCCTATCCAGCACAACAGGGAGCATGCAGCTCTTCGGTACCAGGAAACCAAATTATCAGCCCTGACGGATGAAGTCCCCCAGAACAATGCATCATCACAGCCCAAGCCACCT
This sequence comes from Pseudotriccus pelzelni, assembly GCA_035584735.1. Taxonomy (NCBI): domain Eukaryota; kingdom Metazoa; phylum Chordata; class Aves; order Passeriformes; family Tyrannidae; genus Pseudotriccus; species Pseudotriccus pelzelni. The sequence continues at coordinate 55,758,449 of JAWMRA010000113.1, read as the reverse complement.
CTGCTCCAGGGGCAAGCCAGTGTCCTCACTTGTCTGTTCTAACAGACGGAAAGCATTCTGTCCCTTCACCATATAGCAATGCTTCCATCCAAGTTGACGCTGTCTTGAACACCTCACACAGCACCAACTATTTCTGTTCTTTTTCTGCTCCTTCACTTGCAGTGTCCAGTTTGTTGGGAGGGCTGGTTTGGGGATCTACACCATTCAAAGGAATCTAATCCCTTTTCACCAATTTAGCTTCCTGAAGCAGCTCACTTCAGGGTCAGGTGAGTACAAGCACAAAAGATCACTAATCAGAGGACAGAAGGTGGTGAAAGCAGCAGGTGATTTAGATTAATTTAACTTTTCGTGGAACTGTAGCCCCAGTTCAGGAGAGATAGGAATGTTGATATTGTGGCAGCACACCAAACAGCCTTCACAGCGACACACAGTCAAAGCACAAAGCTTAGCAGGCCTTTCTTGAAATATTTCTACAGGACTGAGGAACAAATTAGTTAACAAATTATTATTTAAGCAACCAAAAGGTTTTAGATGTTTCTCATGAACAGTTTTCTATCACTCCTGATTTAAAACATCGAAGTTGCTTTAATCAAAATACGGGCTGAAGCCAGCAGTCAAGAGCACCCAATGTCAAACATTCCCAGGTTATTACTCATTAACCTGGGGAGCCACATGCAGGGCTGGAGTGAGAGGCAGCACCCACACGTGCACCAGAGAGCACATGTGCACGAGAGAATGCTCTTTCTAAGCTCCACCACTTTTAATGAGAAAAAGTAATCTGACCAAAGAATTGCTCAAGGTCAGGCAGCCAGCATAAAGTAAATAAAAAGTGTAGCTAACTGAAGTCAAAAGAGCACAGCAGTTGTGTCAGAGCTGATCTGGGCTGATACAGAGCCCTGCCACTGCCCAGGGACAGCATCCTCTGCCCTTTTGCAGCCATGTTCACATCCCACAATGTGATGAGCTGGATCTGCTGGCTGATCCAACTGAAAGCCTGTTCTGTGAAAAAGATGAATAAAACCAGACTGAATGACTGCTCAGAAGCTGATCCAAGTCACTTCATGCCTATATAAACACCAGAGTTAACGCAAGGTACTGTCACAGTCATTCATTCTTGCTCTTGTCCTTTTAACAAAAATGCATCCTAAAGAATCCTTTGGAGTAACAAATTTCCTAATAAACAGCACTAGATTTGAAACTTCTAGAAAACTGAAATTGCATGAGGCAGTGCACAGATATCCTTTGACAAGGATTGGGCACTAAAGGATGTATGCATGTTTTATGTTATGATGGTGTATTTTGTTACACTGCAAATATGCTGGCAGAACATCACTATCAGTGAAATTATCAAAAGCACAACTATGTTCTTTTTGGTTTATGAGTTTCTCAGTTGCATTTTTTAATCATATAAAACTAATATCTCTTAATTCTAACCTCAAGAAAAATCCTGCTTTTTTACTTTGAAACTCTCCCATCACACAGTGTAGGTAAAGATTCAAAAATCAAATCCAAAGAACACATTAAAAGCAAAAATTTTTGCATAGTTTCCTGTTAACAAATATAAAATAATGCAAGCATTAAGCCCCAAAAAGCTTGTTTTCTAACCTTCTCTCCCTGCTTTTGTGGTTTGAAAAGCATAGTTATTTATGTTTATTCCCCCTTCCCCAAACACTTCAAAGTCAACTCAGAAATATCTTTCTTCCATCCCTGTACCCCGCGAGCAAATACTGTTGACAAAAAGACAGAGGCACTCCAGTTGATGGGTTTTTTCTCCATCTGGGGAATTCAGATGCTTTGATATATCCCCTAAATTCCTCAAAGAAGTCTTCAACACCCGTTCAGAAAACTCTGTTAGACCACCTCGAGAGCAAAAGAAATGTGTGCTCAGAGGAAACCTTCTCTTTTTAATCCCAGTCCACACTCTCCTGCCACCTCTTCAGAATGTTGCGCATATGGCCACTGCTATGAGGAGATGAGGGAATACTGCTTCATCATGAAAGCAGCAGAGAAGGATGAATTAATTTCTCTTTCACACCATAACTTCCAGACCTATGTTCAGCTTGGCAAATAATACTCAAACCCTATAAAAAATAAATAAAAGAAAACCACACGTATTTGATATCCTTTCTCAAGGAAAGAACTACCTTCACGCTGTATTTTTGTGACTGATCTACTGAGGCTGGAACAGAGGTCTGTAAGGTGATTGCTTGAAAAGATTTCAACAGGAGAAAGATGTTCCAAATAATCTATCTAGCTGCCTTTAGAGCCACATGTGTTCTTGTGCTGTGAAGGAACCAAAGCACTGATCTGAAGGAAACTCATTTGGAAAACTGCCAAGGCAAAACTAGATAAAAAGGGATATTCTTCTTGAGAACTCCAGGTCCAGGGAACTACCAAAACCCCCTCTCAGCCCTTCTCTGCCAAGAACAACAACCTTAAAGTGTGACCTCAGACTGGCCCAGCCAATGCCACATCTCCACAGTGTGAGCTAATACCACAGTGGGGATGCTGGGGGATGAAAAAAAAAAAAGATAAAATCCAAAAATAGCTCCTTTACTTTCAAATCCCCAAAAGTCAGGGAAACACCACGATATGTACTCACTTGTACACTAAATGACACACATTCCCACTTTCAAAGAACTAACACAGGTGGAATCCAGAAACCTTTATTTTCAACAAAAACAAGAGAGAATAAAAAACTTGCTGTCACTAGAATTTAGTGTCCCCTTGGAAAAAAAATCCACAGTGATTTTACACCATTCCAAAAAAATCAAGGGAAGGGGCATCAATAAGATGGCAAAGGGCATACCTAAAACATGGGAATTCTTTCTCCACCTCTGAAAAAGGGGACAAGGATATTTCAGCTGTAATATGCAATAGCTGTGTAATGCATTAACTTGAAGTACATTTCACAAAGGATTTCCAGAAATGGGTCTGAGGTCAAAACTTTTGTCTACAAAGGAAATGAGAAGGAAATTGTAGGAGATAAAACACAGCTTTAAATTCTGGCAGTTGTCCAGCTTTGTTCACTTTATTCTCATATTTTTAAAAGAAAAAAGTGCCTTCAGGGACTGCCACATAGATTACTTCAGTCAGGACTGTATACAGTACATTTACTAACTCACCAGATCTCTTTACTTGCCCAACAGACTATCCCCTCCCACACCATAAACTGCATTTCAGCCTAATCATGTTCTTCTATTAGATTTTCAAGTTAGATGTTCATTTTTGATAGATCAAATATGTAAAGGAAATAAAATGTTTTTCAAATATAAGAGCAACTCTCTGCAAAACACATAGATTGTAGGAAGCGATCTCATTAAATATGCTTCTTTCAGTACAGGTTATCCAATTTGTTCCTGGTCACAGAGTAGGAATGATCCCTATAGCACTTCTCTGCAGCAAATAAAGCATATCACACAGGTAATAAAGACTCCATTTTAAGAAGAGTATTCTCAGTGCAGCAAGCCTTGCCTTATGAAGGGAAGACAAGCCAGTGCTGGCCAAGGAATCATTGGGCAGACTTTCCTACCCTTCTCCCTCACGTAATTATGTATATCTCTGCTGCTCATTCACTGCAGTACAAACAAGTCTTCAAGACAGTGTCCAAAGTATTGCTTGTAAATAAAACCTGAACTAGCAAAACAATCCAAAATATATTTATTCTTTATAGAGTATTTGTTTTAAAAGTATCTTCAGTGATATATCAGGAGTAAGACAAAGGAACTGCTTGACTTCTGAATCCAATGAGTGTTCAACTAGACTGTAACTGAGGTAGCAAAACACCCCTCATTCCAAGACCTAATTTTATTTCATATGTTTGCTAAAGAATCACCCTAAACCTATTTCAACTGATGTGAGGAACTTCTGGCTCCTGTCATTTAAACAATATGCCTTCTATCTTCTAACACAAACTCACTCTTGCAATTTTAATTGTTCTATTCACTAACAGGAGCCACAAGATCTAACAATGCCACTCAGACAACTTCTGCTTTTGGAAGTACAACCAAATGAATTAAAGTTGCCTGTTATTAGGAGAAAGTTAAAGAGCTATTAATACAAAACTTGCAAGAATTAAATTCTTACTGTTTCCTTTTATCGTGATGTGTAACAGAAAGCAGGAGACAAAGGTATTCTGGTTTATCAGTCTCGCCTTGGTTATTCACCCAAAAAGAGAACTTTAGGAAATTCTTTGCATGTCAGTTCACAATTTAACTAACCAGCGCACACAGGAGATCCACAGCCTCCAGAACCAGTTCCTGGTGTCCAATTCGTGAGATACCCAAATCTTCAAGGTCCTGGTGAGAAATCTGTAGGAGTTGTTCACCATTGATCTTCTCCCGTTCAAATTTATGGACATACTGTTGCAGGCAATCATCCAGGCCTACCAAAACACAAAAGACAGAGAAGGGGACATCAAAAACAGAGAAAAAAAAACCACCACCCCATAAAGGCAGAAATTGCAAGTTCATAAAATACACAATGTGAAATTATGAAAGAATCTTGCAGTGCACCTAAAGTTGTTGCATCGAAGAGGCATAGAAACTGAGCATATAAATTATGTGGAACTTTGGGCCACCTAAGTCAATGCACAACCTTCCTGCTCCTTGTGGATCAAATTCAGCAGTTAAGAAAACCCTCTGGTGTCTACACAGGTGAAGTGACCAAAGGGCATACATAGAGTCAGCTATCAGGGTAATCAAAACCCTAAAGGGCATGCAAAGCAACAACAACAAAAAATAACAACTGAACAAAAAAAAAAAAATCCAAGTCAAGGCAAGAACAAAGATCTTGTCCAAAGCCTAGTTAAACAAGCAAAGCAACAAAAGCACGAACTGATGAGAAAGAACATGAAAAAAAAAAAAAAATCAAAGGCAAAGCAATCAAAATGATGTTTGGCTCAAATCTCATTATTCCCTTGATTCATGAGACCTTGCAGCTTCCTGAAGCGGCCATTCATTCCCCTTGATAAGGATCAACAACACATAAAAACAAGAAATGTAATTCATTTTTTCTAACTAGAAGTATTTTTAAAACGGCTTAGAGTATTTTGTCCCAGCAACATCCCCCAAATCCCCACTTTAAAATGTGATTCTATAATCCTGTTCTCCACAGTAGGTTTTCCCCAGTGATTACAGAAAGGGTTTCTGGTTTTCATCTTAGTTAACTAAACTTCATGTGTTAATCCTGTTTTCGTGTGTATTCTGCTCATTTCCTCTGTTGTTAAAGATCCTGTGAGCCTCAACAATCTGGGAGGAAAATCTGTATGGATGTGTTATTTTAAAGACGATGCAGTGCTCTTGATGCTCTGTTCCCCTTCATCATATTGGCTAGAGCAAAAGGAACAGACCCAAATAGATCTGTTTTAGAGAAATACACCATGTTCATTGAAGACAGATCACTTGAGCAAAAATTAACATTGCACATTTGACATCTACTTTGTATCATCCACAATAGCTACATTGTTTCACCATTCCGTTAAAAAAAAAAAAAAATTAGCTGTATAAAGGATGTTTATCCACTATGCCGCTTCAAAAGGAAACCACTGAGATGGACAGGATATCGAACGCAGCAGATGAGAAACACAAACAGCATCCTGAACTACAAAGAGACGAGAGCCAAAAGAGAAGCAACTCAGTTCCACTCATGAAGTTGCAGCGGCAGCCTTGGAAAACAAGTACTCCCAGCACACTCTACCACCAAGAAAACATTTGACGCAGATCACGAGGGGGATTCAGAGTCACGTGAAATATATTGACTCCATAGCCGCGGCATGAGCAGCCACTGCTACCTTGCAGTGCCTGGTCACAGCAGACCTGCAGACGGACTCCGAAAGGCATGGGCTGACTTAACGTACGTCACTTGCCTTTCCAAAGCTCACCCCGAAGTTAATAAGGACAGACACCTCTTTATGTGACTTGGACAAGTTTAGTTATTACAGTAAATCAGCATCTGGCTTGGTGAGCTTGACTCTTCCACGTGCAGAGCTACCAGTGCACACAGCTTGACTTTTAAGGATAATTATGAATGGAAAAAACCACATGCAAGATAAGCAGAGTCTCCCAGGGCTACAGTTATTTGGGGGCACTCTTGTTTCTTTCCATCTGTCTTGGGAAAGCTGCATAAATTTTGAAAATTGAGTCCACAGTTCTCTTTCCCACAGGCACCAAATTCTCCCTTAGTCTATACAAACTCTTTTCCCAGGAAAAAATAATAAAAAATATCTGGCCTTCATTGTTTAACAATTTATTTTTTCAAAACAAATTCTCAACCAAGGCTACACGCAGTCCACATATTTGGCATTCCCAATTTTTATTGCTGCCTTGCAGACCACTGTTTCCCATCATTCGCCCCTGTAAGCCCACAGTTTCCATCACAAATTACACAAACACCTAAAATAAAACACTTCATTCAGCATGCAGTGTAGTTTTTATTTTTTAAGTGTTTTTCATGCAGTGTGGCTTTTGCCTATTATCCTTTGTGTGTTGGCTCAACTTACTAGAATCTCATTCTCTGATAAAACATGGAGACTGAAATATATGTATCCTCCTGCAGAAATACAACTATGGCTTTCAGCTTGCCTGTGCTGTCATGCTTGCAGGCCTATCACGACTTGAAGAGCTACCTCTAAAATATTCTTTTTTTTAAAATAAGAGTCCTTAAAAGCAAGACTGACACTACAGGATTATATTTCACAACGCAAAATATTACAAAATTGCACAAATGGTGACTCAAAACAGCCAACACAGTGGCACAGCTGCTCAGCTAGACATTTATTTAAGTGACCAAAACTATGCAAAGCAGGAAGTGAAGACAGACCCACAAACTCATGTTCACTGATGGTTTAAGATGAGCTTACTAACATTAGTGCTATTATGTTTACTAAGAAACATATGGTAAAATATTAAACATTTTAATTGAGATTGCAACCATGTTTATAGCCTATTGTTTAACTTTCCATTATATGAATGAAATGTTTAAATATCGTATGCAAATGAAACTTCAAAGCAGGAAGGGAGAACAGAGGAAAAAGAGAGCATAACCCAGTTCAAGAAATTTTAATAATATTTAAGTAAAGTTTTAAAAGTCAGCATTCAAATGTCACTAGTAATCTAAATTAATTGCTCATTTTTTCCTTCTTCCAAACATCTATGTTCTTTTCATGTATTTTCTTCATGAACTTCAGTACCTCATGGAGACTTGGTATTGCCCATTAGCACTGTCTGTGTATTTTCGAGAAACTTAGATGAATTAAAAGCTATAAAAAGCAAGTCTACATTACTTAGAGAGACACTTTCTTACATGACAGGTCATTTTCAACAGTGCAATATTAGCAGCATCAAGCAAGAAAGTAGTTTTCTCTACTCACAAAAATAATACAATTAAGATTGACATTGGAAAATATATTTATCTCCTTTACCCACTGAGGAGCCCTTCTGAAAGCTAAACTATTAATTTTATGCTCAAAGTGCATTTAAAAAGCATTTGGCTCAATTGCACGTGCAAACTCTTTATATTATTTTTTGCACATACATCAAAATCATACAGTTACATAATTGCTAGAGAATGAGGAAAGGTGGAAACAAATATCAATTGCAGAACATTACTCAGGTTTTACAACACTAGTAGGAGTGATTTTTTGGGGAGGGAGACCAAGTGAAAGACTAGTCTAGTTAGTGTTATTCACATTGTGAAAATCCTTCCGAGGAATAGCAGTGTAACTTGAACAAAACTCCCAAATTTTGGCAGGTGTAGAAATGTGCAATAGATCCTAAGAACTGTCTAGACTTTTCTGTCTAAAATAACCATCACGCAAAGCACCCCAGAAGACATTCAATACCTTGCATTCATGCAAAAACACTAGGACAGAGCTTACACTTACAGATTTGCACTGATACCAATCTCAGTCTGTTTCCAAGATTAAGAAAGTTATTTTGTGTGAGAACTGAGAGCAAAAAAAAAACAACTTTGAGGGAACTGAGGGGGAGGCTTGAGTCTCAGCCATAACTATCAGTTTACTATTCAGAGAGAATTAGCATTTCTATCGTTCAGAGATGTCAGCCATTCAGCAAGGACATATCTGGCGCCCCAAGAACTAGAGAAGTGTGTTTTATGAGTAGAGTTGTCAAGTAGTTTCGCACCTTTTGCTCTACCTGTGTTGGGCACTACCAAATAATTTATCTACCATAAAGCAACAGTTACCTAATGTCTTACAGTCACAGATCATCTCTCTTTTACTCCCACCATCCCACTCTTCCTCACTCTTTTTCTCTTGTGATACCAGAGAGTCTGCACACAGTCTATATACTCCAACATGCTTGGGAGCAGAGGAGGCAGAGAGCAAGGAAGATAGACAGGGCAAAGAATTGAGGAAGGACTGGCAACGGGAAACTGGAATGGGACAGGATTACTTTCCATTTTTTCAGGAACTTGAACAAATTCTCAGGATAGCTCATAAAATGTCAGAAATTGACCTGAGGAAGCAGGAGGAACATGAGCCACTTGAAGAGAGGAAGAACTAATAAGCACAAGACCTTTTCCTTCACACAGCACTGTCACAGGGATCACTGCTCACTGTCAAAGATAATAAAGCCTTATTATTATGATCATGTATCCTCCTCTCTGTTGGGCAATTCTAACAAACAGACAGCACCTGGCAATTCATTGTAAAACCAAGGTTCAACTACAGCCCTCATTCCATTGAAGGGCTCCCTTGGACCTTGGATAGCTGGTTAAGTGGGACTGCCAAAGCCTTTTTTGCCTCATCACCTTAAAACTGACCTTCCTACCTAACAAAGTTATTTCTTATTCACATCTCCCCTTCTGGGTCTATTCAGTTGCCACTTTTAGTCTTCAAAGGTTCCTTGTCCACATCAGCTTCAATACACTCCTCTCAAGCTTCGAAAGATAATCAGTTCTATGAGAATCTTTGACACACCCCACTGTACGTGCCATTATACTATCATTTAAATTCCACATCGTTTTATAACGGTTATTGTAATAGCCTCCTCCCATCATTTTCTCTATTTCCAGGAGTGGAAAAAATTAATCAAAGAAAAAGCAGGCGGGAGTCAAGGCAGCAAATGAACATTAGAAAACAGCTACTTCATAAGCAGACAAGCCAACCCTTGAGAAGGCAAATGAAAGTAAGGAAAAAGGGTCTGCAAGGCAGCTCTGAAAAGCTGAAGTAGCTCAATAGGGCAGCCACAGGGTGAAAAGAAATAAATTAAGAAGTTCAAGGAGAAGAAAACAAATATAACTCGCTTTAATATAGAATGTAGTGGGAAGGTCATTACACTCTAACATCACAGATGCCATTCTCCTCCTGCAATATTACAGACAAGCGGGACCAGGGATGACTTTAGCAAAGGAATTCAAAGGTTCTTTAAAAGGATGACAAAAAAATTAACTCTAGAGCAGTTAGCAGAAACTTATTTCAGTAATAATTAGAGCCCAGGTAAGAACTGACTTTCTAGGATCCACGTGTCTGATTGTTCCTTAGCGATCACGCTTCTTAGCGTTTATCTGTCCAAAAGTTTCCAAAACAAAACTTTAGTTATTAATTGGTGTGAGCCACTTTTAGTGTCTGGAAAAGAGTTCTGAGGTCTCAAGAAAACAAAAGCCTTCAAGAGAACTTTGTATTATCATCTAGTATAAAGATAAAAAAATCTTCCTCATTCCATTTTTTCACTCTTGTGTAATTTCACAATTGCTCATAACACTGCCACCATATGAAGCATCAATTACTGTCCAAAAAAAAAAAGAATTGAAGAGCAAGAGATTCTTCTTATCAGCAATACAAAAAGGTCTCCTGCCTAAACCAGACGGTTTATTAAGTAAGTTTTCATGTCAACTGTAAGCAACTCCCCTACCTTTTTGTCTAAGCATCTGCATCCAATTAAGTAGGCACAACCTGTTGCCTCCCTCACCAGGCATTAAGTACAGCTTTGCTGAGGACAGGCATTGCCTAGAATAGCCAGAAAAGTACAGAAGTTTCTTATCTGTCTCCCGCATCACACAGAGATGGTACCAAACAAGTTGCTGGGCTCTGCACCAGGGATTCCCCAGCAGGGATGCAAAGGGCAGCTCTCTCATTAAGGTCACAGCAGGACAGAGGGAAATGGTGAAGCCTTCAACCTTGATAATGAGTGCTTTACTGTCCCCTCTCTAATCCCTCTGACTGACAGTTGCACAGAAGAGCTTTTGCAACGTGTTTCTATTTTCAGTATTTCCAACTAATATATTTAGCCTGGAAAAACAGGCTACATACACACGCATTCACGTTACCTCAAAATAAATCCATTCATTCCATTCAAATCCATCCATAAATCCCTTAGCTTTTTTTTTGAACACAAAACTGAAAGCTTTGCCTTGTAATGAAAAGAACTCGCGGGTAAATTTGTGTTGTAAACTACCCTGACCAGAAGGGCTACAAAGACTGTGTTTAACCTTTAGCTGCTCAGTGTAGATACAATCTCAGACTGACAGGCCTTGTGTTATGCTACACTTTTTATCAGACCTCCCCACAAAGCCACTGACTGAGACCATTTTATCAGTTTTCATTATCTTGGTCCAGACAGTAAATCTGAAGTCAACTATAAGCTTTAGCACTTGACAATCATGAGGTATGATCAGGAAGAGTCAAAATAGCTTGCTAAATCTTTCCAATATTCAAAAAAACTCCAAAAGTTTTATAAAGCAAGACTTCTCTCTACAAAAGCCACAAAAACCTACCCATATTTTCCTCACAAAATATTTTCAGGAAATTTAGCAGCCATGGGGTACATATAACAGAAAAAAATATTTTGTGCAGGAAAAGGAGACAATAAAGGCCTATAAAGTCAGAAGTGGCATAGAAAAAACAGAAAGAATATTGTATAAAAAAGTATTTTATATAAGAAGGTATATTGTCCCTTGTAATACAGGAATTAGGCAGAGCCAATGCAGCGAGCATGTAACAGGTCCAAACAAGCAATAAAGGAGTGATTCTTCACACAGCAGTATGAAATGAATGTTGTTCAGTATCCATACAGGTTCAGAGAAAGGTGAACAGGTTCATGAAAGAAAGTGCCAACCAAGCCATGTCTGACTCTAAGACTGAAATAAAAATGGCTGAAGGCTTGAGGAAGCCTACAGAAGGAAACATAATGTGTCATCTTTCCTATGAGACTGCTTACCTTACGCCTTATGGCAAACATTGAGAATGGGACACAGCTAGCTGTCACAGAACAAAGGACTTCTACAGCTGTGCCACACACAGCACCAAAACGTACATGGCAACTTACCTTTATTTTTAGAATCATAAAATGGCTTAGGTTGGAAGCGACCTTAGAGGTCTATTTCCACAGCCTTCCTTGTCCCCTCACTGCCAGGGGCAAAGACCCCTTCCACTAGATCAGTTTGCCCAAAGCCCCACAAGCTGACCTGGAACATTTCCAGGAATGGGCATCCACAGCTTCTCTGAGCAACCTGTTCCAGTGCCTCATTACTCTCATAGTAAGGGTGAGGTCTTATCCTAGGACTTAAGAAAACCCTTATCTCTTAGCTAGTGAAAGCTGCTATTGATTTTATTGTATTTACTATCTATTTACTTCAATAGTGACACAAGATTTTAAGAAAAAAAAGCAAAACTCTACATAGAGTAATTGGACTTGGAGGGGTAGTGGGAAAGAAGAGAAAGCTATACACTGATATTGAATTGTGGTATCAATTTCAGCAAAGATACAACCAAAGCTTTTGCAGACTGGTTAAAAAAATACAGCAAAAAATAGACTCTCCTAATACTAGGAAATAGATCACAGTGAATCACATAGCTGCTCCCAAGGGTTTAGTAATCCAGCTTGAGACACTAACATCGAATGTAAAAATTGCAAGGGTAAATTAACTTAGAAATTGCACCTTCAGTTGACAATAAGTGAACTTGCATCGTAACTCCAAAAATACATTTGATATAAATGAATGGTAGCCTACAATAAACTGGGACAAAGGCAATTCTGTAATAGCTGAAAAATTAATGGTATTTAATTAGAGATTTTCAGCTGAAACTCAAAGTTGAAATTTCTTTCTTTTTAATAGCTCTTTTTCAGGGAATTCATTAAAAGATTGGAGTGGGGAAGAGAAATGCATTTCTACCATTTTCCATAGGAGGGCTCTTATTATGATATACCTTTAAACACTTCAAATTGAATGCAAAATTAAAATGCAAGGATATAGAAAAGCATCTCATGTATCCACAAAAAAAAAGGGGGGGGGGAAACCAGGACATAATAACATACATGTTTAAATGTATGTTTAAATGGGTTTCCAAAAAGAAAGAATTGGAGCCACAAACAGGAGCTCATATTCAAGGCCTCAGACACCTGGTAGCACGATACCTTGCTGGCAGAATTTCAGCTGTAACTCTTTGCTAATCCCAGCCACCACCATAACAGGACTGCTGACCAGAGAAAGATTAAGGATGAAACAAGAAGAAAACTGATGCACATCATTTTTTTCCTGCTGACTTTGGTGTACATTCTTTGTATGCATCAAGGATTAAGTTCCACGTGACGAAGTAGCTTCACACAATGCAACTCTCAGGCTTCGGTTTTCTCTTTTAAGAATCAGCTACATCACTCATTGACCAGCTATGCTTTGCAAAACCAATCTTTCCATGCTTTAACAGATTTTGTTTGGCAAACTAAATGAATGAGATGGAAGCAAAGCATACCCATATGTTTTACGCAGATAGACCTGGCACTCTTAAGTTTCAACAGAATATGTGATGGAAGTCAACATTCAGCAAATGCATGCAAACACATTTATTAAAATAGAGAACACACCTGCTGTAGGCAGACAAACCCAAACAGCTTCCTAGCCAATACCACGGGATGTCTTCAGGGACATTTCTGACAACATCCTCCCTGACTTCACTGTAAAAACAATATCCTACTTGTGGCAAGGTGCAGCTTGTGTTCCTCTGCTGGGTGCAGCATAAGCAAGGAAATATGAAACAAATAAAATTGCAGTATCTTGTAGCTGTAATGAGGTACTTTCATTTAGTAAACATTTACTGCTCCAGTGTCACTGAAGAACTACTATAAACTCCAAACTGAAACAAGAAAACATCTCTTTGCCTAATACACTAATATGTGCTAAGGTGTTGGTTGTATTTAAAACAGAGGTAATTAAATGGGTTTAGAATGGCTCTCAACTGACACAGCAGCGCTGCAGCAAGCATGACCCAGATCTTGTTATTCCTTCTCACCCTAATTCTTTACTATTAAATCTAGAAATCAACCTATCCCACCAAAAAAATTATTTTAAACTCACAGAGCTTGGCACACTATATTGCAGTAGACTAGTGCATTGGCAGTAAAAAAAAGGACCTTTTTAATTATTTTTTTTTTTAAATAAAGATTGTTCTTGAACTAATTCATGCAAACTCTTTTGACAGCCATCATGTCCAATGAACGTAACCTAATAAAATCATTTTGGTAGTGAAGACATAACTGACAGGGTCAGCAAACACAAAGCTTTTAGCACAGTAAAAGAATAATCACTCAGTATGACTTTAAAGTCACATACATGCATTATGGAAAGAAAGAAATGGCTGTGCTGAGAGACAGATGCAACACGACTTAAAAGGTCTTCCTACACTGTAAAAAATTATCTTCTTTAGTGGCTTGCAACTGGTAGCATGACTAATTCAAAGATGCTGCTTAAACAGGGCACCAACAAAAGTTAGTTACTTTATTACACCAGCATAGACTGGTTTCATTAATTACACGCAAGCAATGAGTGCACAATGGTTTCACATCCATCAGGATATATTATCAAGTCCTACAGACTATTAGCAACACAACGCATCCTTATGTACTGTGTCAAAATTTTGACAATGAAATGTTCAAAGTTTCAATATAGGGAATCTGTTCTACCCTGGTCTTGAAAACCACACTCCTCTTGGATACTCACAAGTTGTTTCCCAACAGCTCAAAGAACCACTAAATCTTTCTCCATCAGAAAACAAAAGCAAGTGGTAAAATCAAAAGCAAAAAGTGGAGAAAACCAGATGAATCCAGTATTCATTTTTCTCAGCCTACTAATGCTCTTCTTCGAACTAAGTACACTTTTAAGATCTGCTGGCCAATACATTTTAAATTGTACTCAAACAGGAATTAGCAACTTCTGAGTCACCATAGGTCTGCTCACTGAAAAAACTGTTTGTTTCATCGATGCAAATAACAGCTTTGCCTAAGCACAGTAGGGTTTTGGCAAGAATGAATGCACAGTGGTATCCGGCTACTGAAAGCTGCAGTTGAGAAGAATCTACACACAAGACCTTTGTCCCTCCCTCCATACAGTGCTAGGCTTTGTAGGGAATCCATCCACTTCACCACGTGCTCTCTCCAGTACAGAGCACATGGGATGACTACTTCAGAACAAACCACCATATGCATACCATGGAATTTGTCTCTTCTGCAGCTAGGTGGCAACAGGAACTGAGGTGGGAGAACAATCACCATTTCATCTTCCGGCCGATCCAGCAGCCTGACTCACTGTGTTAGTAAACAGGCCACATGGAAGAGGGCAACACGACCTCAAAATGTTCACTTCATTAGATCCCAGATGGCACAAGGAGATGCATAGCTAGTTACTGGAAACTCACTTTTTTTACCCAAAACTGAGGTAAAGTTAGCCCACACAAGAGAGAAATTTGTTCCAGCCATCCAATATCAGTATCTTTACAGCAGAAGGCAAGCCATACAGATACCCCTGTGTCTCCACCACTGCAACAGGACCTTTAGAAGGTCAACTTCAGCAACAGCTTCAGTTAGTAAAATGGGCTGTAAACTGTGAAAATATGTAGGACGATACAAACCAGTCTGCCATCTCTGTTCTGGAATTACTGCAGGAGACAAGGGCAGAAAGATGCAGGGAAATGGGGGATAAACAGCAGAAAATGGCATAACTGTGGCCAGGAGAGCTCCTCTCTCTGAGACCTGACTTGTACCTTGTGAGACCCCACACACAGTTCCTCACTAGTTTGGCAGTAGACCCCACTTCGAGACATATATTTCCTCACATTCGTTAACAGCTCCAAAGAGAAGCCCAAAAGAAATCTTATTGCTGCTACTAACAGATACAGATGTTTTCACTACATTAATGCAACCGCAGAGGAAATGCATTTCCCAGAATTTTCCAACTCACACAACCATGATGAACTTGTTGTGTCGTTTCTTTTCTTATACAACTATTCTAACACGCACATTTAACAGGATAACTTTACTCAAAACAAGCCTTTAAAACACTTTACTATTTTGCTTTCAGAAGTATAATAGCACTGAACATAAAATAGTCCCAATGTCAACTGTAGAGTCATTCACAAGGTTAAAAGAACCAGACTTTTTTTAAGGGAAACAATTTAATTTGTTTTATTGTTCAAGCAAAATACATAGCAGGACTATGAAATTGTTTCAGTCCCCAGAGGCAAACACTCTGGAAGCTGTGGAAATTATGGAATTTGGACAGTCCATAAATCATGACATATAGCTGAAGACCACCCCTTTAGTCTCATTCTTCCTACTATCCATGCCACTTTTCTCTCCTGACCCTGATCTCCTTATTACCTCAGAATCACTGAACGGGTAAGGTTGGAAGGGACCACAGCAAGGTCTTCTGGTCCAACCTACCCGCACCTTGCCAGAAAACCTTCCAGGTCCTTAGAAAAAGCAGTGACAGAGCAAAAGAGAGCAAAAGTAGGGGTGGTGAGAGGGCCCCATGATGTGCTCTGGCTGTGCCCGAGCATATTCTGCGAGGCATGTCAGTGTAATCAGAGAAACACTGCAAATAGCAGGCTGGACAAGCTCCACGTTGTGGACCAACCATACACCTTCCTTGGTATACTCGTGTACCTCCTCGCAGCAAATGATAGCCTGCAAGGCACGGGTTTAGGCATGGAGATGACCTATACGAGAAACCAGTCACAGGACTGTCTTTGGCACCAAGGGCTTCATGAATATAAGAAGGCACTTCAGTGACTGATGGGACATTGGTCAAAAGACAGTGAATGCCACAACACATAGAGGACAGAGAGGAATACAGTGTGGTGTGGGACAGAGGGTTGCACAGATAGCACATTAATACATGGTCCTACATGCACAGGTTAGCTGAACAATCTCATTTGACCCTCTAAATATTTGTTTGGAAGGGATGACACACAACGTAGATGGAAAAGGTCTCTGCAGTGTCAATACCTTACATAACAGCGAAGTCCTTCCTGCATGACACTGCTCTTGCCATCTCCCCTGACACAAAATATTCAAGACACTAAGTGCATTTTCACTCTCGAGGAGAAGAGACAGCGCAGAAAGAATCGCGTCCTGTCGATATCACCTGGGGAGTCTTTCTGCTGTGCC
>JAWMRA010000113.1:55681271-55741952 GCA_035584735.1 Pseudotriccus pelzelni | reverse complement strand
GCCATCAGCGCACTTGTAGCAAGCGTGGGTAGAGCCCTTCCCAAATCTTCGTTCGTGAAGCCTAGCCATGATGATGAAGTGCATTTAGTGCTTAAGTGTTCAAAACTGGCTATGCTGTGCCACATCAGTGTCCCAGGTTGCTGGTCAGATTGGTTTTCTGGGACCCAGATGTTATTATCATCATTTTGGATAATATGTGACATTACACATATAAAGTGTGAAAAAAACATTTCACTTCTTACCAAGAGGTATGTCCTTCAGCAGGTTCCACTCTAACCCTTACATCTCCTTGCTCCGGTTTTCTAAGCAGCAGACATACAAAGTTAAACTTTCCAAGAGGCAGCTCCCTATCCCTGTACTTTTCCAGTTTACCTAACTTCATTATTACTATACTTCAAAGTAATTCACAACCAAATTTAAGCAATTTTCACAACAGCACTAGACACGGGAGCACTCATGGACAACTTAATGAGCCATTTCCTGTATAAAGTCTTGGTATTTCAATTGTAATTTCAATGCATTCACAGTAACATGCAGTTTATACCAGCACCATCACAAGATGAAATTTCAAGGTGTTAAAAATTCAAAGGTGTCTGAAGAGGAAGTGTTTCTGTTTCACAGAGAGTTAACCTCAGCAGAATAGTCACCTATATTTCCACCTATGTTATCTTTTTCCTACTGACACTTCAAAGCAATGCTTCTTCAGCTCATTATTTTCATGCCTTTAACTATTCTCTTTGTCTATACAGCATCACTGATTTCTTATGAATAATCAATTTTTCCCTGTACTGAGATTTTTCTATGCCACTGTACAGTTGGGTGGGGTTTTTTGGTTTGGTTGGTATGAATCTGTAGGTTTTTTAGTTTTGTTTTTTTTTTTCTTTTAAGAAAATGTTACTTTTAAAGCTTGTTTTAGCCAAGTATCTTCTTTTCTCTAGGATGATTTTTTTTTATTAGGGTTGGCTTTCATACCAAACAAATTAATCAATTAAAAAAAAAAAAAAAAAACCAAACAAACAAAAAAACCCCACACCACTCCCATGATTGTCTCAGTTAACACAAATTCAGTAGCTGAAAGGATGAGAACTGGTAAAGAAAACCCTTAGAACAGGCACAAGCTGGCAGATACCTTCTAAAACCCAACAAGCCGTTCATGCAGAAGTGATAACCCAAAGGCTGGCCCACCTCGTAAGCACCATATTTCTCCTCCATCCCAAAAACTACTATTCTCTGTTTCAGTTTGTCAAACTTCACACAAGCCAACCAACAGCTGTACAGTAACCACAGGGAAGTAGTCTCTAAATCGGATTTTAAGTAAGACTGAATGGATAACATTTGAGAAAGTGGTACATAACCATTTCACAGTCCTAATTCTAGGAGACTATTAAGTGGACAATCTCCCCTTAAGGCTTTGAGTTCAGTGTTTGCAAAACAGATGCACGAAGGGATGAAAATCCCATAAATGGTTTGCATTCTTAATGGCTGACACAATTTAGTCCTTTGGGAGCATACTACATGCGTAGGCGCATGTGGGAGACTGCATGCGATGTTTTACAATAAGGCCCTGATCCTGAACCTGTAACATTACTTTAAACACCAAAAATAACCCACTGTCCTGCTGTTGCATTAAAAGCAGGGACCAAAATGTCACCTATTAACTTTTGCATCACTCATAGCTTTGTGTTTCCTGCTTCCCAGCAAATCCAGTTCTTCCTCACTCTTCTTAGTTGCTTTCTTTAAAAATAAATAAACGATCTCCACACATACTTCTTGTACTCTTACGTTGATGCTTCAGACCATATCACAGTTTCCTGAATGTAGAACCTGTTCCAGCTTCCCCGAGTACTTAATAACAAGAATATTTCTATTCAGTTGAACACCAGCAACAGGAAATAACTCTTCAGTGCAATGTCCCTAGTCTAGGTTATAAAGGCATATGAGAGAAAGTGCAAGCGCAGGGAAGGGACACCAGAAGTCTCTGAAACAGGTAAAAAACCAGGCTAGAAACAGATAGATGCAAATGCTGTCCTAAAAACAATGGGTGTAATAATTTTTACACCCATTTTTTAAATCCAATATGCTCCACTTCCCAATTTCTATTTCTACAGTCACCTAGAAATTAATCTCCTATTTTTCTTCTATTTATTGTTCCACTACTCACATTTTGAATAGCACTAAGTTTAAAAAAAAAAAAACCCAAACCTCAAGCATCCTCTTAGTGCTCAGATTTATCTTTTTTTTGGAAAATCAGTACCAAGTACTGTGAGAAGCAGTAAATAAAAGGTTTTGTGTGAAACCGAGTGCCTTATATATCTGAGACTAACACTACACTTGAAGAAAGCGGTGGAAAAAAGAACAAAGTTATACGTCATGAGCATTGTAAAATTTTCAAAGCTTTGCCTGTCCTTGAAATACTGAATACTGGAAGAAACCTAGCCACTTTTGCATTATTTTTTGGGCATAAAGGCTGTTTGAAACTGAAAGGCATGGAAGCTTATTAGTGGGCAAGCTGCTGCTTCTAAACAGATACTACATCCAAAGCAAAAATATCTTAAGTTTTATTTAAATGCAGTTATTTGTTTGTTTTGACCAACTTAAAGTTGCCTGAGCAGCCTCTCTCCTGGATGAATAGTCTATCTCAAGTATTATAGCACCTTATTTCCAAGCTACCTAAAGAGATCAAATAACCTCTTTGAGTCCACAGCTTGGACTTCTGCAAGTTGATCTGCCTCATGATTAGTACTGTAAGGCAATCTCCAGTCAATAATCAAATTTTCAAACTTCCAAATCATAAAAAATTGTTCACTGTGCCCAAAGTATGTATTTGGAAATAAATTCAGAAGTAATACTTCAATGCGAGACTTTGTAAGGGAAGAGAGAACATGCAACCAGGTTGATCCTCTTTAACCTCTGAAATTATCCCTATTTGTTAACTGTGCAAAGATGGACTTTTAAGATGGTGATATATGGTAACTTGTTTGATCACTTTTCATCTTTATTCTTCTCTTACAGGTACTGTAGTGACCTTATTTACACCCAAGTTAATCATTAGGTCTTACAGAGGGTGGGGAATGGTGGGTGAAGGGAAGGGGTGTGGAAGAGAAAGACGGAAGGTTTCTTTTCTAAATTAACGGCATTAGTGGTATTTAGAACTTATTGAAAGAGCAAAGAAAGTGTCGCAGATAATCTCTCTTTATCCAGACTTGCCTTCACAACCCCAAACGGAGACCGCTACTGAGAGAGTAACACTTTCCCCATGTTCTCTTCACTAAAACTGCCAGAAAATGCACCAACTCTCTCTGGTGGTGCTCCTGCACAAGTAATGGAGAGCCATAAGAAAAAAACGGTGAAGTAACAACTTATTTGCTTACTGTCACCACAGAAGCCACCAGGCACTCCTGTCTTCTGTTTACCATTAGGTGAAAAAGAATGCAGGCTAATGCAATTTAAAAAGAATTTAAACATTTTTTCAAAAAAAGCTTGCTGCTCTTCGTCACTTCTATAAGCATCTTCTTCTTTACTGAGGGAAAAAAGTCCAAAACCCTCTGAAAACTTCTAAAACAGCCATGAGACAGTGAGGCTACTCCTACCTAAGTAAGACCAATGTCTCAGAATACTACCTGGCAAAGATCACGTTAACAGGAAAATACCAGGAATAAAGGGAAATGCAGTCATAGAGGAAAGACTATGAGATAATACTATTGAAAGTTTTCATTGGAGACTTTCACCCAAAAGAGACCATTTAACTGACCTTTAAACAGTCATGTCGCTTCAACTACAGCAAGCAGAATTATTTTTTTTTTTGCATTATTTTCCTCTCTTAGTGTTTATTTTAAATTGACAGAAGTAGCAGTATCTCAAAAGCAAGCAATCCCCAGAAGGGCATTATGAGCATATAATAAACAGGGAAACACAGAAGTCTTCTTATTCTGAAGTTACTCTCGCTAGGCATCCCATCCCACTCATGCGAAATATGACAACATTTATTTTATCCCCAATGTTTTCAGTTCAGACAGATATAAACCTGTCATCAACCTCTTGGTCTGCAGACACTAAACTTTAACTACTGTTTCCCCCTCTCAAGCACACACACTAATCCAGCTGAGAAGATGCTGCAATGAGAGCCACAGATACCAAAACCATCTATTTACTTGCAGGCCAGAGCTGACAGCAACAACTCAATTTCTTTTCCTAGAGGGGGAAACTGGTCAGGCTTGGGGATCTTATGGACAGAGGGGACAGCCAGAGCCCCCACTCACCTCGATCCTGAAACCTCCAGCAAGGGGAAGCCTTTAGAGATGACTGCACGGCAAAACTTCCTGGCAAAGTAAAACTCCTAAAAATAATCAACCCATCCCAGCTGGGATGTTTGGAAACAAAAAGCAAACCTTCAGCCCATTTTATCTTGAGCTGGATCTTCCATTAACCCATATATCTCATTACCAAGCCTCTGCCCATCTGCTTTACCGTTGAAAAGAACTTCACAACAGCACAGATAATTACTCTTCCAAAGGAAGAAAATGGCAGTAAGTATGAGCACAAAATTCAATCACATGCAATATTAATATTATTATTAATCACAGTATTTACACAATGACTACACGCAACACAAAAGCCCTGCCTCTTTCAAAACATGCCTCCTAAGGTGACTGCCTCCATGGCTTGTCAACTGTAATAGGTTATGGCCCTTCCATGAGGAAAATAGGTCAACATCTTTGCAGCAAGAGCAATTTTTATACTCATTGGTCTTTGCTGGCCCTGAAATAAATATCATCCTTCAACAGGTCAAGCACAAAGTTCTTTAATTTTCCAAAAGCAGTAACAGCGCACTGTACATTACTTGTATGTCTAGCACATGAAGACTGTGTGCCTGATTATGTGCTTAATACAAAGTAACAACCCCCTGCCCCAAGGCCAATGTGCAATTAAGAGCTTGCCTTTTAAAAGTTACAAGGTTTTTGTGGTTGAAGGAGTAGTTCATTAGTCACAAGAACTTCTTCTCTTGAACTCCAACTATTAACACTCTGTTGCCTGTTCCCACAATAGAAAAAAAAAAGAAACATTGCAAAACTGCCTGCCTCTTGGCTCCCAAGGAGAAATGGGGTGATCCCTTTAATCTGGTTTGGCTGCCTTCTCACACCACCATGTGGAACTGTTTTGGCTGATTGCAGCAAGGTCCATTACTCACAGCTGCCTCTCCTCTCTGTACGCACCCTTGCAAACTCTGTGATTACTGCTACACCCATGAGCAAGTCAGGGAAGAGTCTGCTGTAGCGCAACAGCTGATGTAGTTGCCAGATAGCCAACGATTTGGATGACAACCTCCTACACTGTTATGAAATGTGGATGCCTAGCACCTTACAATCCAACAGTCACCAGGCAGGAATACATACAGGCACATGAGAATTGCCAGCCATCAGCACCTGCTAATGACATTAATATGTCACAGCAAGCTGAGTGACATTAACAGAAGAATGCTGATGGTGCATACATCTTTCTATCATGAACAGTCACCACTGGATTCTCCTAAGAGACACTGCCATTACTTGGATGCATACATTACTTCACAGTAAAAAGCCCCACAACATTTGCATCAAGAATTCTATTTTCTTTCAAGTTACTGTTTGCACTATTTTATACACCAATGAGAGTCCTTTCCACGTGCCAGGATGTACAAGGAGCCTCAAAACCAAATAACAGAAATCCCAACTCTTGTCTAAAAGGAGCTCAAAACAGAGAGAGAGGAACATAAGACAAGAAATGGCACTCAAACCCATTGGACAGGTAACCATTTCACTGCATCAGCCATTCCTTCACCTGCAAGGGGCTATAGAGGCTGATGCCATCACAGCTGACAGCTCTGGAGAGCTTCACAGCAATATGAAAAGGATGATGCTTAAAGGTGCTCCAGTAAAGTAGCTCTTGGGTTCCCAGTAACAGGTGAGGGAAGATGTGCAGGGCAAGGCTAAGAAAAGGCCTGGTCACAAAGATCTCTGAGAGCAAAAGCAGCCAGTATACATTTGAGGCAATAAAGGTGGCAGCACAGAGGGGAGAAGGAAACACTGACAAGATTAACATACTTAGCTAGGGAAAAAAACACACATAATGTTGCCCCAGTGACAGGAGAGACCTGCCTTGAGGCACCCCATACAACAGGCATTTTAAAGCACATCACAGCTGAGTCAAAAAAAAAGGTTTGTCAACTGAGCAGTCAAGCACCAAACCTTTCAACTTCTCCATAATTTTATGATCACTTTAAACATCTAAAGCAATTGCTTCAATTAGCTGCCTGACACATTCTCATTATTCCACATTGCTTTTCAGTCATAGTTCTGAATCTAGTTCCTAAAATAGCAGAGATCTCATCGGAGTTGAAGCGCAACACCTCAACCATAATAAAGGCATCTTAAGATCAGAGGCAAAGCTGACCAAGGGCTCTGTCTGAATCATACATAAATCCAAAATACCATCAACCTGACAAGGTGCCCTACCTTCTTCTTAGACATAAAGAAGAACAGAAGACGGCAGGGAAAGAATACGTACCCCAGCCACTCCATCTGACCCTCATTTTTTGTGATGGTGAAAAGGCAGGAGTGTAAGCAGATAACCTACCCTCCTAATAGGTGGCATCAAAATACATCTGACCCTCTGCTGAAGCACCAAGCAAGTCTCCCCAATACTTTTAAGCCACAGCAAAGCACCATCAGATATTTGCAGGGAAGTCAATTAGTCTGATTGATAGATATTTGATTCTTTCTCACAGCTAAACTAGGTTTGGTTTTGGCCTTTTTTTCTTCTTTTTTTTTTCTTTTTTTCTCTTTTTAAGATCTGTTACCGAACACAATTTTTTTGGCACAGCTTCCATACAGTGCATAGTTTCTAGGTGCCAGAAGCCTTCCAGAGTGCTATATGCATACATGGCAAACGAAGCTGCCAGGGAGATGCTGCAGGCAGAATGAAAATAGTTTAAACAGTTTAAATCTTAACAGAACACTAGTTTTCAGAAGTTAACACATTTTTGAGAACACCCAATGACAGGAAAGAATATTAAAGAGCAAAATATATTTCAGTGAAGCCAAAAGAGAAAATTAACTAAATTTCCAATTATCATTTCAACACTCTCTTAACCCTTGGAAAACTGAGGATGACACTGGACAATAAAATTATATGCATTATGCTCAATTATACATATGTTAGAAACCACACAGTCCATTCAGTATTTTGCAGCAACCAAGCCATATTAATTTGAGCAAATCTGTAAGTGTACACACAACTTGACAATCTTGGAAATTGTTATTTCTGTGAATGACAGCTCAACAAAAGTCTCCAGGCATGCCTAGCATAGGACTGCCTCTGCTGAAAGCTGGAATTCCTCTCCAAATATATCACCTTGAGAACACAGTACTAATCTTACATTAAAAGCTGACACAATGTTGCTAATGGTATACATTTACATCATCCCATTGTCCAATTGTCAATTGCCTTGTTTGAAGAGGTAATTTCATACAAAGATGATGAGTAGCTTGGAACCTAGACACCATGATGTGGTCTAAGAAGGCAAAATATTAAACATCTTCCCAAAATATACAAGACTAGTTACTTCAAAGGTTTGCAGCAACATTAAGGTAAAACAAATTTCCGTCTGGTTTCGCCACCATGGGTAGCACCCTAAGATAGGGGGCATTCTGCTGTAAAAGAAGAATCCAAAGTAGCTCCAGAAGACTGCACCAAGCGTTTCTAAAAATACCATAAAGATCCAAAAAGTATCAGCTACCCCCAATCCTACTATAGCTGTTAGATGCTGCCCTTTCATGCAGTAATATGTGTTGCTGCTCATCCTTCTACGTAGCATTACAAAGCAGTCCACTGACTGAAGACAATACTCTGGAGCTATACAAACTAGAAAGGCCAGAAGTCATCAGTTATTATCACACTGGCATCTGTTATAACTCTCATGCAATATTTTAAGAACTATGTGTTAAAATATACCGAATTTTTCATCAGATGATGAACAGCACAAGATGTAATTACAGCTCTGCAACATACAGATTACACTGATAATTCAACAACTCTTGTATATCAGATGCCTGTTGACTAATAGTATTCCAACAACCTTAAATGCAGTAATACTCTTTTTTCTCAAGCAAGCACACACATAATTTTTAATAAACATAGCCCTGCACTCCAGCAATTCTCAGGTGACTGTTGGAGAAAGGCAAATCCAGTCAATACAGCACTGAACCAGGACCCGCAGGTTTTCTTCCTCTGCTGCAGACATCATGAGATGGACCCAGTTGGAAACTAACATGCTTGAAGTCTCAGGATACTCAGATACCTACTCACTCAGTGGAGCCCAGATGATGATTCAACTTGCCCTGAAACAGACACCAAACACAATGGCTGAACCATTCTCTGCGCTCCACTGACTATAACAGGAGCACAGACATCTAAATTAATCATGTCTTAATCCACATTTGAATGTCATCCACTGTATGACCAATGGCAAATCACTTTCTTTCACCGTATGCCCCACAATGCAGAGCCATAAATGGACACTGGAAATAGCCCAAACAGAAGTTTTGGGACTTCATATGCAATGCCAGTGCATTAGGAGCTGAAAATAGCCAAGACAATCACTCTGATACAGTTTCTACCGCATAGATAACCAACTTCAGGTTACTTGGGCCTGTACTATGTAAGACAGGTACATCCCAAATTTCACACAAATCTTTATTTTTAAAGTAACAGCTAATTCCTACTGAGAGGTGTGCTGAAAGGCTGTAACACCAGAGACCCTGTGACAATGCGTTAAGTTTAAATCAAGACAAGAATTGCATAATGCACTGAAAGAACACTTCATCAACCTCCAAAAGCTTTGTTTCTCAAGGCTCTGCTCCAGTCATCTTCTCCTGATGTTTTAAAACCTGAATACAAGTACAACTAACCAGAATCCTACCAGTCAGCATCACTCTGGTACACATACTCCAACAAAGCAGTAAGGAACAAAACATTTAATAAGCATGACACTATCATAAGAGCAAGCATAAAAACACATCCCCCCACTACTCAGAGTACCTACTGCCAGCGAGTACTCGCTATGTAAGCACAGCATCCATCTCAGTCCATTTTAATGATCCAGCTTTGGCACTGCACCGTCAAACCCACATTTACCTTCACAAATAAGAAATGAAAACCCAGTCAAATGCCAGTATTACATGTTCCTCCAAGATTATCTTTAAATTATAAACATAACAGAGGGCAAAATACGCTCTTAACTTTTTTTTTTAATGTGGTGATGCCTAACATATTATGATGAGATAAAACCAAAATCAGCAAGATATTTATGTGTTATTGGCAGGTTTGATTTCCAAGTTCTTATTTCAATCACACATAGATTTATTTATCTAGTGTTAGTGTCTGAAATAGCTCAAGTTAAGAGAAAAGATGAAGGACTGTTTTGAAATACAAGGAAATAAGACAATACTTTTATGTTGACAGAGGGATTATATTTCACAAGAGGTGAAATGTACACGCCCTGGTAAATACAGCCCAAGTCCAAATACTACATGGAATACTACAAACTTTGAGGGAAAGAATACAAACACACAGAATTTATAGCATATTTATCTTTGGTCTCCTCTTTCTTCCACAGCTTGCCTGAGGAATGCCAACAATTTAGTAAAATCTAATGTTTTGCCATAATACTTTTTAAATTCTGTTTGGAGAAATTAACAGAATACAAACAGAATCCTGCACTTTGCAAAGGATGGGTGAGTGAAGCAGTGAATGACATAACATAACTAGAACAATAGGGGAGGAAAACAAAACTAAAATAAAAATTGCACGAGGTTCCCACCTTTCCTCTGCAATACTTTCTGGGCACATCTCCATCCCCTGGTCCCTACACATGTTTTCAGGCCACAGTCTTCAGGCATGTCTGAACTTGTTCTTAAGAGCCCTCCCTACTCAGGGCAAGTCCTACATTTTGGGGGTGGGGAGAGGAAAAAAAAAAGTCTTCATCCCTTGTTTTTCCCTTCCCCCTTCCCCTCCCCATGGCCAAGCACATGTCTTCTCAGCAGTGCAGTGCTAAGACACCTGTCCAGATACAGCATTCTGCCTTCTGCAGCAGTGGGATAGCAGCCAACTCTAAATTTTCAAGGCACTGAAATTACGATATTGCTGTCCCAATGAAACAAACCGGTAGACTTTCGTTCTTTTATTTACATGTGTACCTGTCACCAAAGGGTTGGCTTTTGGCCATCACAGCAAGGACACAGCTCTTGCACAATGCTAGTTCAGGAGGAGGAAAAAAATACTGCTGAGACCCAGAGCTCAGAACAAAGCATCTTTGGCACAGGCAATAGTAAAAATATTGAGAAGGCAGCAGCTGACATGCTATCTTATTAGGTAGGGTCTTTTACAAGCTAGAAAAGCTAGAATGACCAGCAGAAGCCCTTAAACCAGTCTGCCTCACTGGCCCACTAGACTTGCAATATATCTGAAGGAGTAAAAACCTTGAGCCCTGTCGTTCTCTTCTGGCTTGGCAATCACCTGTACCAGACGAGGTATCTTTTATTTAATGACAAAATGGGCATATTGCAGACCTTTTCATAAAGCATTCACCCAGCAAGCTTCATTTCAAATGAACAAGACTCTATGAGATAAAGAAAGATAATGATAAAAGGATGGCAACCTAAGCAACATTCATTTTGCACACACAAGACAGAGACATCAGGATGATTAGCCTAGAAGCATGTACCAACACTTGCTTTAGCAGAAGCCTTAGCCCTTAATGAGCACCAATTAAGTTCTTCCCTTTGATCAAGGAGGCAAGATAAGATTACATTTATGCCACAGCGCTTTGATTGCAACAGCACACCATACACTTTGCTTACCTACACCTAGCTACTAATATAAGAAACAGTAAAAAAAAAAAAAGATTGTCATTACAGTGACAAAGAACATTCTTCATATAAGAGGGTATACCAGAGAAACACACGTAAGAAACTACTTGAACACAACACTGATGCAGTATTATAACAGAATTCAGTCAAATGCTGAATGCATGACTTTAGAACAAAGTTGAAGGTCAGTGCCCTGATCTCACCAAATCAAACACAGATGCTCGGTTTTGTCCAGCGTGTGTGATGTTTGATGAAAATTAGCTACATTTCATAATACCATAAATATCTATTTTAATAGGTAATGAATGTTTAAAGCCAGTGAAACAGATCAGGCTGATTCAAAATATCTCCCGCAGATCATCCAAGCTGTGAAATGTTATTGCTTGTACTCTGAAAAGTCAGAGGCAGGCATATGGAAACCCACGGGCAATTTCCTCATGCAGAGGAAGCACGGCCCAGGGATCTGAATGAAAGGCTCAGACTCCCAAAGTCATCTCAATCACATAATGAGAGCCCAAACGACAAAAGGACTGTATACCATGCCTATCATCAGCCAGAGATACATGGTCAAACAGCATTTTTATTTTAATCTCCTATCTCTTACTGAAGTCACGTGAAGAAACACGCTAAAATCTTGGGCAATCCCATGACCACAAGCAACTGGGTGCTGAAGAACTACCATAAATATGTGAGAGGTTGCTATAGAGGCCCCAGTTCAATTAACTCCTCAACTGTGCCTTGCAATCATCAGTGCCCCACTAACCCCTCCTTTTGACAGCACTTACATATTTGGTGTATGTGGAAGACAAGGCAAGACCTGACTATGTCACATCATTAGGAAAACACAAGGTACAAATTCAGACCACTATCATCACTTCTATGGGAAAAAAATAGAACCATAAACAACTTTTACCACTTAATTCACAGAGGCACTTTTTAGACTTATCCATTAACACACCTTCTATGTGAAGCTTCCCTATCAGTGAAAATCTTGTTCTAAGCTGATACAGCAAACCAAAAATTGAGCAGTTTTGCCACCTCTTCTGCAATTCCCTGTCACTAGTCATCATCTGTTTGACAACAATGGAAGTAGCTCTATTACTTAAACCAAGCAATCCAGAAATTTAGATTTAAGAAATCAAAAGGAACAAACAAACACGACCCAAAAAAAACCCCACATACTTCTGAATACTTGATAACAGGCTGTGTGCATACATCACTCACAACTGCAAGCGATCAAGTACCACCTGTTGGGTAACAGCTTTTTGTCTGGATCTTTTACTTAAGAAAACAAAACATCATGATAAATTTCAACACACTTTTCATCCAGTACCCTGTACTTTGCCTTTCTTAGCTCTTGCAGTGTACTAAACAGCATAAAAACAGGGAGAGGCATGATTTGCTGTCAATATTTACATGCTGAAAACATGGGGTCCCAGGCAGAAGTGCAAGGAATGAACATATAACAAGAGTTCTGAAAATCTGGAGCAACACACACAATACTTCATCAAACGTGAGGCTTTTCCTACAGAAATCTCCAACAACAGATACAAATTACTTCCTGACCCCCAAGGAAAAGTTTTAAAGAAAGAAGAAAAAAAAGTAACCTACCCAATTTCTGCACCTTTGGCTAAGCAGTTAGAAGAAGTTTCTCTTCATAAGCATACCATCTTACAGCTTTTGTTGGTTAATCCTGAGCAGGCACCTCTGCTCTGAACACTGCATACCTAAAATTTATTATCAGAGTTTCACTCATTCCTGTATAAAGTTGCAATCAATTTTCTACTAATGCCCATTGTGATTTTAGCATTTAAAATGTCGCTTTTCCAGACATTATGCTGACAGCATTCAACTTTAAACTTTCTGATGTTTGCTTAAAGTAGTTTGAACAACAACTTAATGGCAAATAAACAGAGCTGACTGTGAACACGAAAAGATCAAGGGGAAAAAAAAAACACAACCCACAAGCAGCTCAAAAAAGTGCAACACAGCAAAAAACATGAAAACGTGATCTAAACATGTGAATGCAGCAGCCAACTTTATTTTTTCATATGCATTCACTGATCTTAACAACAATGCGTGAATAATTTTAGGACTGCAGTAATACAAACTTGTTGTGCAAGTTTTTACTTTGTTTCAGCCCACAAATAAATATAAATAGATGTATGTAGTATATTCTCCTTCTGCTAGTAGAACATTATGGGCCAGCTGGATTCAGAATCTCAGCTCAGATCTGCAAAGAGTGGTTACTGAATACCATTTTCTGTTCTATTTAACAAATACTCATATAGAGTATTTAAGTAACCAAGTAGACAGATGAGATTCTTCTGTTGCCCCTGTCATTCCCCACCGAAAAGACAATACTCCTGTATTAAAAAAATAACCAGGGGTTTCTTGGTGTTAGATTTTCCCAAATAATTTTAACCCCACAGCATTAATTTGAGAGTGCCTAAAAGGAAAAGGAAGGCTGAAAAAATAACTCCAGTGCTAAGCACGACCCATAACTGTTTCTAAAATCCACCTACGGTTTGCAGCTCCCAGCCCACACAGTTAACATGACTGACCTTGCTGAAATCTCCCTGGGTAAGCAAGATAGCTCTAAAAAAAGAACACCAGGCCCTCACAATTAATTGCTAACTATTAATAAATTAGCATATTTTTCCCTCTTCTCCCAGGCATACCTATAAATGTAGTTGTCCAACAGCCTTACCAGGAATGGAAATCTGAGTATTTCATGACATAATAGATGCAGGAATAAGTAATGCTCCTGAACTACTAAGAAAGGGAATAACTGAACCTGGAGTGCAATAAGGAGGCCAAAGCAGACACGTGATCCCCAGCCAGTCGAGTCTACGGCTACAGCGACAAAGGCCAGACTGTAATGGAGCCTCACAACAACAGAGGCTTCTAACCACAAGCGCGTCAAACTGTTCTTACCGTGTAAAATTTGGCTTGAAGTTACAACTCATGTAAGTATGTGAGGCCTGGGGGTAGGGGGAAGAGACAGATCAGGCTACAGCAAACAAAGAGGAGGCACAGTGATGTTCTCTAACAAAACAGTGACATTTCTCACACAGGAGGCTCTACGCCAAATGCAGCTTTCATCTTCCTCACATCTTTTGAGGAATGACCCTAGCTGAGGGGTTTCCAGCAGCCAGGGGACATTGAGACCTGAAAAAGTTTCTCCACATCATCAGATCCCTCTGTTTCCTTCAAACTGTTGCTGCACCAGTAAAATTAAGTCACTTTTGCACAGTGTACTGCAGATGTGCTACAACTTCCATGGCCACTCATCTGCTCCACAACCATCTCAATAACTCCAAGAATACCTCTAGAGGAGCACTGGAGGAATTCAGGCTTGTGGGCACTCAAGGGAGTGCTGTGAGATACAGATGAGGGCTTTGAGCCCCCAGACATCTTAGCCTGCACAGAAGCAAGACCACAGGTCAACTGCAACACCATCCAGATGTTAGTTTATACCTCAACAAAGACCAACTCAAAAAAAAAAAAAATCAAACCCCAAACACATCTTCTCAGTATAGTCAGGAAAACAGTGCAGACAATATTGGTTAAAGAGCGTAAACCCAGCCAGAAGTAAATCAACACAGCATCCTAGCCAAATACATACCTTTTCAAGGTTAAATATACCTCTAAATGATATCTGAATTTGTTATGCTGTATGAGAAACCTGAAACTACACCATCACTTCTTCCAGACAGAAATCAAAGTGATGTTTATTAAAAAAAAAAATCAGGTGCAGTTTTCAAACATTGATGCTGTAGCTAAAAAGTTATCACATCCTTGGTCAAAGCTTGATAAAAGCTTCATGTAAAAAGAAAATTGCTAGCAATAAAAGCACAACTCTTCCTCTGCAGCTTCAATTTAACTAGACCAGTTGCACAGCCCACTAGTGCCAATACAGTGCACTGTGCCAGAAAAAACACCCTTGTTCACAAAAAATAGCAGCATTCTAGTCTGAGTTAGCAAGCGAAGACAAGCAACTGTGCTTTTTATCGGTTATTGGTAATCATGAACAGAGCACTTTTTATTTAAAACCTGAATACAAATATATATTTATGTTCGGCTTACTAACTCTTGATAGGTTCTATTTTAAATTCTAGATAAATGCAATATTTACTGAGGAGTGAACAGCTCAAAATCACAGAGTAAAACTCATCAGAATAAGAATTACCTTGTCAAAAAAGTTAGTTCCAAACAACTAAATAAAGGAAAAAACAAAAAGAAAGTAAGTTGACCAAATGCAAATAAGCTGCCCAGAAGTGGTCATACAGCCTACTTTAGGATTTTACTTTTAGGGGTTTGTTTCATGAACAGTGGGCAGTTTCCATACTTTTTCTGGCTTGAAAAAGTTATTAAAAAATAATTTATCAAAGTTTGATTGTAAAAAGATTTGGAAGTGAGGGAAAAAACAGATCCTGGACAAATATTCTCAGTTTCACAATGAACATTAAAATGGATTGAGACCACTAACTTTCACCACTCTCTATATTTCTCCAAGATATTCTTTATCATTGTATGATAAGCAAGAATAGTTATCTGCAAAACCAATCTCCCCACTGAGAGCTGGCATCTCCCACCAGAATTATTTACATGAGTCATGCTCCTAGAATACATCTCCATGGCACCACAGCACTAACCACTGGTACTGTGTATCACCAGCCAAATACTTTAATCTAGAGTTTGACCAGTTCTGAGTGAAGATCACTCTTCAGAAATGGCATGTGCAAGAAAGCAAATGGCATAAGCTCCCCTCCAACCACTTGTTTTATAAAACTAAGCTTAAGAATTAAATGTAACATTTATAAGGTAAAATACTGAATATTGGTGTTGGTCAAACATGAAATCCAGCGGTGGTGAATTACACAGTAAAAACCTATTTCAGATTAAAAATAAAGTATGAAACATTGTGCTAATAAGGCTGTTAGCTAGCTATTAAAGTGTCTATTTTAATGTGCAGAGATGAAAGCAGAACCATAAAGAAAAACTTTCCACATCTCATTTCTTTATTACAGTGTTGCCATGCAGGGAGTGACACAAAATGACTCCGTGTACCAAAGAGGTCGAAAGCTTACCTAGAAACCGAAAAACAACAACACAAACAAAAGTCACCAACCAGCAGTCTTCAATTTATTCCTTTACATTTCAAAGGACACGTGTTTCCATTAGTCAGAAGACCCACCTCCCAACTACAGCCAGCCCTCAAATCATTCCCCATAACACTAATTGAGGGTCCAGCTAAAGCATTACCTGTTCAAGGAACCTGAAAGTAAAATAAATTATGCAAGAAAGGAAGCCAAGCACGCTTAAATATAATAAAGGCTTTTAAAATGATTAGCGGGTTTAGTCTTTAATCTGGCAAGCTAACCAACTTTCAGCACCCAAGAGAAAAAATACAATGAGGGCAAAGCTTTATATAAATATTGCACATACCAAAGCAAAAGGCTTATTACATTGGAACAATGCACTCCTGTTTAAACCAATACCAAGCCATTAAAAAAAAAAGAAAAAAAAAAAAGAGATCTTTCTCTGGAAGTTATTTATATGTTAACGCATAACTTCACAGCACGTTTGTGTGGAATTCTCTCCTCACAAAGGCTACTTGGAAGATCCCTCACTGGCACCGGCTCCTTCACGCACATGTTCACGTTCTCAGGAGGGCTGGGAGTATCCATCTCTCGCTGTCTGAAGACATGAGTCTGCTTTCCAAATTTGCCTCAGTTTTGAGTCGCACTACTGCCAAGTGCTGACCACAGGCACGCACTCCAATCAGCATCATGGTCCTGAGACAGAGCAGTAATGGCTGCTGTAAGTAAATACCGCTTCTAACACGGGGAAACTTTCACCTCTGAAAACATTCCTAACTTCTCATCAACTTCAACTCCAGCAATGCCTGCGAAAATACTCTGTGTAACATAAGAGCATCACGCTAAACCTAGTCCTACAAGAAAAGGAGACGCGCACTTCAGAAGTCATAAATCCATCACCTAATTCATAGCTTTATTTCCCTTTTGGTTCATTCCCAATAGAGCGGGAACTGCGACAGCAATACCCCAATCGGCATTCGGAAAGCACTAGCAGGGTCCAACCAGAACTGACAGCAGGAGGTTTAATCTGCCTTCAAAGAGAGACCAACGCTGCCGAAATCCCCACGGCAGGAGCGGGGACCCGTGGCCCCGCTGCCTCCGTCCCACCAGAGACCCTGGGGCTGGCAGGCTCCACACAGGGGTCCCGCCGAGGCTTTCGCAGCTATGTCAACACTGTGAACAAGCCTCGAAGCAGAGGAGGAAGTTTTAGTAGGCGGGGGAGGCAGAGAGAGAAGCACACACGCGAGAGATGGGGAGTGGGAGGGATGGACGGACGGACGGAGGGGCCGCTATATAACTCTCCGAGCGGGAGCCCAGCCTTTCAATCCCATCCCCGTTAAACAGTACTAAGAGTTCTTCTTTACTTGAGCTAGTTTATAAACTTTTAGCTTAACTTACAAACCTGAAGTTTTTTCGAACCGTGAATGGGTTTTGCTTGAGAAGCTGAAAGCTGATTTGCGCGGGGCTGTTCAGATCTAAACGCCTCTATGATTCCACGATTCTGCCTGCCAGAAGGAGCACAGTTACACCCTCTCTATGCAAGCAGGCTGGCCAGCAAGAGCACAGGAGAACGGGACCGAGCGATGGGTTAGGACCCCAGTGTATACACGCGTGCCACATCGTCCCTGCAAAACCTCCCCCTTTCCCCACGTCAAAAAGAAAACCAGAACAAAACAACAACAAAACCACAAGGCGAAGCAGCCACAAGCGCACGAACAGGTAGGGAGCGCCAGCAGGAAGGAGGGCGCGGAAAGCCGCCGACTCCCAAGCGCCACGCCGGGCAGTCCCGGGGCTCAGCCCGGGGAGCGGCCGCGCAGCCGGGACAGGGGCCGGGGCCGGGGCTGGCCAAGGCCCCGCTGGCCCCGCCGGGCAGGGCAGCCGCGGCGGCACCGGGGCACCCCCGAGCTCGCCGCCGGAAAGTTCCCCCGGCGCCCTCTTACCCTTAGTCCAGTCCACCACTTGCTTCGGGCTCCACTTGGTCACCGGCTCCATGGCGGGCTCAGTCCCTCCACCACCAGGAGCAGGAGCAGCAGCAGCAGCAGCAACGGCCCCCACAACAGACCCGCAGCCGGGCTCCTCCGGCCGCGGACTCACCCCCTCCCACTCTCCCATCCCGGCAGCGCCGCTCCGGGCCGCCCCCTCCCCGGGCCGGCTCCTCCCGGCGGCCACGGCCGGGCCCGCCCCGCTGCCGCCCCGCCCCCAGGTGCTGTGTCCCGCCCGGCCCGGGCCCGCCCCGCGCTTGGGAAAGTGCCGAGGACAAACTTCCTCGGGTTCCCGCTCCAACAGGTCCGGAGGGGCGGCGGTCCGGGAGTCGCCCGGCATCCTGGCCCCGGCCCGTGTGATGGAGCGGCGGCCGGACGCTTCACCCCGCCTTGGTGGTGGCTCTGAGTCACAGCCTTGTGGCAATTTTAGCAGCAACTGAAGACTGCCTTCAACCACGCTTGTCCCAGTGTTGGCGTTTGGGGGTTCTTATTTCTAAATCCCTCTCTTAAAAGTGTCTTTGGGTGGGGAGGCCGTTTCACCGTAAGAGATTACTTCTGTCATGCTGCTCTTGGTTGGGAGATGCTTTAAGCCATCAGCTGTATTTCAGGCTCGCTTTCCTCAAGGGAAATGTGTCACTGTGTCCTGGCCGCCTCCTGAAGCCCACGTAAACCTCCACTGAGTGCCAGCCCCTGCTCGGAGGTTAAAGGGCTGACTTCCAAACCGTGTGCCCAGCACACCGACCTCCACCATTCTGAACCACTGAGCACGTAACTCTGCCTACAACCGCTTTTCCATTAACAAAGCAGCGAGGAGACGTGGAGAAACCAGTTTTTATTGTGTAAATCACAATCCTATCTGGTTCAGCAGCAAATTCCAGACTGAAACCCTTTTGTAACATGCACGAAGGTCTCACTGCTCCTCTTCCTCAGTGGGAAAGAAGAGAGTAAACTCTGCTCTGACAGTAAGACTGTGAAATTTTAACTTGGCAATATTACAGACCAAGGAAGCAGCTGGGATTTCAGCCTGTCCAGCAGCCCATTGTTTTCGTCATGTCCCATCTTTATCCATCTGTTAGCCGTTGCCATGTACTTGAATTGTAAGCTCTTAGGGACAGGGGCTGTCAGTTTTGTCTGTGGTTGTGCAATGCCCAGAGGTGCAGTGCCCAGCTTTCCCACCTTGGCACAAACAGGTGCCTTCTGACACACACTGCTGCAGACTCCTGCACAGAGTCAGGAAGAGTTTTAATTCTAGTTCTAGTTTTGGGAATCAGTAGTTTAAAAAAAAATGGTCTCTTTGCATGTATACCTAAAAAATAGTAATTTGTTCATTCTTTTTGTTACATGGTGGTTGAAAGTGTTCTGTATTATAAGGTCAACTCATTCAAGCTGATTTATTTATTTACTTTTTAGTTTATGAAATATAAAGCCTGTCAGTTAACCTCTCTGTTTATTTGAAAGATTAAAATGCAGTTCCTCACAGCTTTAATATTGGTACAACAACCAAAAGTTTCCTAATTTCTCATTGAATCTTGTGCCATTCGTGCTTAAAGAACAATCAAACAGCAACTCTCCCCCTCTTAGAGGCCTGAGTAAACAGGTGGACCTTGCTATGTGCCCTGCTAATGGTTTCACAAGGGTTAATGTAACAATGCTTCAGTCTTAGCTACACAGATGTTTCCCAACATTGTAGGCTGGAAAGCAAATGTCTCTCGCCCGTTGGTGTTTGGAGCAGTCATCTGCCGTCATCCTTCTCTGTCACACATCTTGAGCCAGTCCCTCTGCCTGATTTGGATCAGATAAGTACCATGTTTAGTGAGTAAGGCATGCCGAGATGGTCACTTGCTAGCAAATTGCCAATCCAACAATTCCATTATTAGTTCTTAATATTTTTTGTAATTTTCAAAAATTTTTTAAGCAAGACAACATTGCAGTGACTCTCTGTTCTTTTGTTACATGATGTCCCCCAAGACCACCTGCTTTGGCCACAGCCTGCTCTGGACACATAAAATAGGGCTGACAGGGGAAGGCAGTGTGTCTCTGGTTACTCAAAGGGTTTTGTAGCCACATTGCTTACCTGTGCTACTTTTTTTGAAGCCCAGATTGCAATTGCCTTTGAGTTGACTTTTCTTGTGATTTCTTCATCTCAAACTTGTCTTTATTTGGGATTAGATTAACTAGTAGTCAATTGGCATGATGCAATTAGAAGTTATGTTTATAGAATTAGGTATTTTTGTTAAAAAATACTCATTGACATAAGTAATAATAATTAAAAAAAACCACCTCCATCAGATTTCTAGCAATGACAAATCAAAAAATAACATTGCTCCTTTGCAAGTCTTCAGATGCTCTGAGAGTTAGTTTATGAGTTCTGAGCCAGTACCAACTATTAGAAAAGATGTCCATTTCCTTTCCCTGTTTGCAGCCTCATGTGGATTTCATTGCTGTGCCAAGGACCAGACTACCAGCTAGCCAGAAGTGCACAGTTTTTCTTTTGTTACAATTTCATAGTCGTAAAAGTGATTTGATTTGACAAGGAGATTCAGACCAATTGTTTGTTGATTCCTATTTTGTTGATTTTCTTTATTTCCTCTTTCAGGCCAGGTTTTCAAAGGGATGTCAGTCTAGTTTGCACAGGCAGCCTGACAACACAGAGCTCACCATGGATCAGGATCATGGTTTCAGAGTCATAGATGCAACACCCTGTACTCTCCCATCACCCCAGCAGAATGGCAAATTGTTCATAAATCCACAGCCACAACCTGTCAGGCTAGTAGAGGAAGTTACACAGTGTTTGTCCCCTTCAGGTTTCTATACTGGCAGCTGATCAGCAAAAGGAGGTCAGATGATTCTTTATAACAGAAAGTCTGCTGGAATAAATTATCCTTTCAAGAAAAAAAAAAATTGAAAAGTGTATTTGAATCACTGGAAAGGCTTAACTTCATTTCAGCAGCTTGGTTGACTCTAGTCTGGCTTAACACCGCGTTTACCATTTTATCTAAACAGTCCTGTTGGCCCCTTCTCTTAGGCCGTAGTTTTCAATACCACCAGCTCATCACTTAGATCCAAATTTTGATTGACAGATAGATGGTCACATTCTTGACAAAGTAACCAAACTGGGCAACAAAGATGGTATTCAAATTTTAAACTAGCATGAAGGTGAGAGACAATGGTTGATCTAGCACAAAGACCTGCTGATGCAGAGAGAACACACCAAAATTCCTAGAACACTTTACAGTTTAGTGAGTTTGGACTGGGTTATCTCTTCACATCAGTTGCTGCGTGTCTCCTGGCTGCTGTGTAGCACTCTGCCTGTTGCCAGACTTACTACCACCCACCAGAGCTATGCCCCAGGTGCCATGGCGTTGTACAGATTTGCA
The DNA here is from genome assembly GCA_035584735.1 of Pseudotriccus pelzelni. Classification (NCBI taxonomy): domain Eukaryota; kingdom Metazoa; phylum Chordata; class Aves; order Passeriformes; family Tyrannidae; genus Pseudotriccus; species Pseudotriccus pelzelni. Next base: position 55,720,584 of record JAWMRA010000113.1, on the reverse strand, counting down.
CAGGCAGCAGCAGCTCTGCACAGCTGCGGAGCTCCCTGCCTGCGGGGATGCAGGTTTGAGCCTTAAGCCCCTTTCTCTAAGAGGGGTAACTGCTGTAACGCATCTCTAGAGGGATGAATAAACAAGTGTTTAGCCAAAGGTCACATACCAAGTTCAAAAAGTGTGGTTTCTGTTCAGGGCCACAAAAAGTTATTTTTATTACTGAATCAATTTTTTTAGAGGGGTCAGCACATTGCAGTTCATATTTTTGAGTGGAAGGGATGATTATGCTGTTTGGCAAAGCATGGTCTATGAAAGTTTTACGTTACATTACATTACATTTTCATTACATCATTCATGGAAGGCTTAAGATTTATTTATTTAATATTCACAGATGAAAGCTGTAAAAATTGACAAATTTAAAGTATCAGGAACAAAAGCCAGTATGCACTAGAAAATCCACTGTTTGCCTCTATTGACAATACACAGAGGAGCAATTAGGCCATCATCCTCAGCCTTTTGTAACTAGTAATTCTTCAGAGTCCATCAGTACTACTTTCATTACAAAAGAATTTAAGATTTACATGACTTTCCAAGCATTACCTTAATCATACACACAGGCCACAGAAATCAGTAGGACTTTTTTGCACAATAGCAAGAGAATTTTACCCTTCTTAACTGGAACTAAAAGCTTCATGGTAAGGTGAGTGAGTATTAAAGTTCTTTTGGAAGTTGCAACAGGTAACTTAAACTGAGTCAGAGTGAGTCAGGTTCAGAACAGGGTTTGGTTCTATCTGCAAGTAATTAAAAAAATTCACACTAATGGAAAACTTGTTGTACAAGAATCAACACCCTACTTCTCTCCTTGATACTGGTATTGTTAGTGATGGATCTCTTCTATATATGACAGTGTGGGAGATCTTGATGTAGCCTGATAAAAGACCTATTGCCTAGTCCTACTTTGAATACAACGTATTTAAAGGGAGTATTTTTCAGTGGACTAGGTAAGCAGAATAGCCTGGGGTGGTGGGGGGTCTTCCTGGTTTGAGCACTTTGGAAAAACAATGTACTGACCATGACTTCCAACTGTGTGCTAGAGAGAACAGACTGACCAAGCTGTAGTGTCATTTGATGCAATACTCTAATTAATTCAGGATGATTTTCATAAAACAATTAAATTTCCCCTTCAGTAAAACAAAAATAGTAATTTCAGATGGGACTAAGTATATAAAAAGTCTTGCCCTAAATGAAATATTGGTTGCCAAGAAAAGGAAACATGAGAAAGGTATAAATTCAGGCCCCAGTGTTTGTGCTAGTTCCCTTGGTGACCTGGATCAAATATTTTAATCTCTGTATTTTTATCTCTTCAGCAGCCAAAGATTAAAAAGATTGCATTGGTGAGAAATACCCTATTTTTATTTACACAATATATTCTTTCATTTTAAAATAACTGAAATATCTATAGTAATAAAAATAAATTGCTAGCTCCAGTTAATGAAAATACTTCCAAGCCTTGGAATATTTCTAGGTAGAAAGGAGTAAGAAAAAAATTACGTAGAGAGATGCAAAGAGAAAAATGCAAAGAGAGAAATGCAACGAGACAAATGCATGACTTAGTTAAATTCATTTAACTTTATGTGTATCTACAGCTGGCCGTAGTACAACACATATTGAATAAAGAGGGCTATGGTTATGGCTGGTTTATCAGTAACCAAAGTTACGCTAAGAAGACCTACATATATTGCTCTATTTATAATGTCTTTATCAGATTTATTATAGATTTATAATTTTTCCCCATAATAAGGTTCCTGCACTAACTGATTTCCTAAGGATAGAGCTGTATTGAATCCTATACTTGGATTGTCCCTGTTTTCTTCCATTCAGCTTTAAAACAACCTACACAAAGTTAGTCCATTGGGTGAAAGTTGCCACTTCCTGATGCTACTAGTGTGTATATATATATACATATATATACGTCTACACATAAGTATATGTTTGTATATATGTACAATGATCACACTTTGCTAAACTGAGATAGGCCATAAGGAGAAAGGTCTTCTCCTGAAGTTTTTCCTCAAAGCAAAATCCTATAAATTTTAAGGAGTACATTTTCTTCCTTTAAGAATGAAGAAATAGGACCTGAATTGCCATATATTTTTTGCTTTTAATCCACTTAGTGATTTTATTAAGTGCATCTCAAATCACTGCACAGAAATCATTTCCTCCACTGCATCTTGTGCTGTGGTAGCATGTTTTAGAAGAGGATTGCAAACCTGTTTTGCAAAACACAAATGAATTAAAAACGTATTTTATAATTAATAAAAATTAGGTTATAAATTTATTTTGGCCTGCCTCAGGACCCTTTACCTGTCTAGGAAACTATCTGACTCTAAGGTAAGCAAAGCAAAGAAGTGATTTGTGTAAAATTACAAAACCTACCAATATCAATGTATAAAGTGAAACTTAAACTCTAATGACAACATTTGCATATAGAGAAATAGAGAAGCGGTTTTACCTGGTCTTAATTTCGCCGTCCAAATGACACACAAGAGGAAAGATTTGTCTTGATCAATTTGGTCAGATACAGAAGATTTACATTCCCGAATGGAAAACAAACAACTGCTGTGAGTTTAACACTAGCAAGGAGAAGTTAATGCTGGTAGAGGAGAGAAAGCACTTTGCAAAATTAGCAGGAGCAGTGTCTGCCCCACCAGCTGCAGATGTTTGTGCAGCTGTCATTTATCACAGGCACACGTAGTCTGGTTGACCCTGTCTCTTAGGTCATAGTTCACAGTTTTCAGTACCAAATCTGTGTGCCACCAGCTCACCAGCTTAGATCCAAATTTTGCTGGACAGATAGATAGCCACATTCTTGACAAAGTAACTGAAGTGGACAACAACGATGATATTCAAATTTTAAACTAGCATGAGGGTGAGAGGCAATGATTGATCTAGCACTGCTGATGCAGAGAGAACACACCAAAATTCCTAGAACACTTTAGAGTTTAGTGAGTTTGGACTGGGTTATTTCTTCACATCGCATTACTGCTTGTGTCCTGTGGCTGCTGAATCACAGTCTGCCTGTTGCCAGACTTACTACCACCCACCAGAGCTATGCCCCAGGTCATAGAAGGACACAGAAGCAGAATCAGACCCAATGTTGCCTGATACCTGGAAGGCTGGAGAGAGCGAGATGTGGTGCAGTGCAGGTGAAGCAGACATGGCACAGCCGAGTTCCTGGTTCAGGAGTAGAGGAAGAGTTTAAAGCACCATTCAAGCACCACACTACTCCAGGCTGAGGAAGAGTGAAAAGAAAAGCTGAGACAGCAGGTGGTACAGGAGGAGAAGGGGCACCGGAGCAGATGGGATGTCCCCACCACTCCTGAGGTCACACAAGGATGGTGGAAACCTCCTCCTTCTGCTGAAGGGGTGTGTGGGCCAAGGCAGGCAAGACTGTCTCTCATAAGTCAGTAGTGGCATCCTCACAGCCTGTTCCACGTTCACCTGGTAACTTGCTCAAAATAAGGTCTAAGAGCTGTGAATTTACAGAAGGAAAACCAGAGTTATTCCTACACAGAGCATGCTGATACTCCTTCGTATATCCTGTTTAAAGACCCTGATTCAAGAAGCCTATGTTCTGCCTAAATCACACTAACTCTTCCTCACCCTTTTACTTTAATCTTGAGATGTGAGGAAGCAACAGCCAAAGGGATTTAAAGTCATGCTGCCTGAATGTGCATATGCAGCAGTGGACTCACAAACTAGAAACATTTTTCTTTAAAAGCTATGTGGTCTTAACAAGAAGACAGAATTTCTTGCTCCCTTTTGCAGTCTTCCTCTTGCTTCTTCTTTTTTTAAAAGGGTGCTAGATACACAAATATTTGAATCTGGCCTTTTTTCAAAATAGGCTACATTAATCTGCAGACTGAAATATAAGTAAGGTGTAATAGCTCTACCTGCTAGAGCTTTAATTGCAAATAGAAGCTATTTTTTGGAAGGCAAAAAGAGTAATAGGAAATAAACAATTAATTTGAATATCTGTTTAGCTTTAAATATAATATCTAAAATCTGAGCAGAAGAAACTTTTAAGCAGAATTGGCAGGGCATCACAATTGGTTACTGTAGTTAAGAAAATCCACCTAATCAGGAATGAAAGACCCCAGTAACTTGAGCAACAGTTTCTCTAGAAAGCTGAAAAACAAGCTACTGTTGTAGTATCTTCTATAGAATTCTCAAATCTTCAGATCTTAAAACATGCTGCAAACATTAATAAGCAGTCTAACAAAATACCTGTGGTCTTGCGGTTAAGACAGTCCAACACAATTTCAAAAGAAAGAGGTTCAAAGCCTTGCTCTGTCATAGCCCAGCTCATGCAAGGCTAAGGAAGACTGATCCTGAAGTGCTTTATCATTAGGCATGAGAGTAATTCTGATAAATTTAGTGAGAAGAACACGCTTAAACGTTTTCAGATTAAGAGGATTTAAGGATACCTTCGGGTTCAAAGTCCAAACAACCCTCTTGCAGCTGCTAATAGCCTAATCCCCAACTGTCCTTTGGAGCACCTGAGGAGTGTCCGAAAATCATTCCACGTACTCCCTTGCAGAGGGAGGATCTGTGGCAGAGGATCTGCTGGAAGAAACAGGGAAGCGGTAGGTGGGAAAGAAATAATATCATAAAACACGACTGTTTAACTGCTGCCACAGATGTCTTGTCACACATCTGCCCAGGCCCTCATTACAGGCTTGGCTAAGCTCTACAGAGCAATGACTATCTTTCGACAAAGAGCTTTTCGGGGTTCAGGTGCTAACTTTGTTCACTTCCCTGTGGCACGTGGGGATTCTGAATTACTAGGCATATTCAGAGTAGGTCTGATCAAACCAGTTAGGTGAAAACATTGGGACTTCACCCACCAACTGGGTGAGCCACAGCCTCACCCAGGCTGTGGGGCATCTCAGTTCAGCTCCCTGCTCTGCCCCACAGGATTTCGATTTGCTTCCAGGGGCCATTCATAGTTATAGGTTTCACCTCCTCAGTCTAGCCCAAGCAATATTTCTTAAAGGACTGGCTCGGCTGGTTCTTCCAAAGCTTTCTAGATTTTGTGGCTTATAGCTTTTATGTAGCCAGCTTCCCTCACGTGTTGTCTGTGCAATATGAGGAGAAAAGCACATGCCTCTGTGGCCCTTGCCCTTTCAGCAAGTGCTGTCGTTACTGGCAAAGTACCGCTATAATAAATCACAGCTTGAAAATGAAATGGTAAGTCACACTCAACAATTTGCTTTGAAAATTACAGCTTTTTTATCATCATTGCTGAGAAGTGTATGCCTGTCATTCCTTCATCGAGGAGCAGCACTGAAATATTTCCTGTACATTCACCACAAGCTTCTTCCTTTAATAAATTACTACATTATGTATAATTCTTCCTTAGACTGTATGTTACTCTTGCTCCTGAAAAGATTTTACTCATTGGTTGTGTTGAGCCTGGGGTGCACAATGAAGCCCCAGGGAAGAGAAGCAATGAGGAATGGAGAGGAAAAAGAGGTCATTTAATCCCCTGAAAATATGGCTTTGTGGAGGCCAAATAGTAGGCCTGTCCTTTGAATTAATGACTGCTCTGAAAGCAATAAAAGTCACAAACAAATGTTGGTACCACAAGTGTTGGAAGACCTTATAAATCATATGACAAAAGGTAAAGCAACTATCTGACAATAGTGCTTCTTGAAACATGCTGATTTTCAAAAACAAGTTTACAGCCTCCCTTCTGGACAGTAATCTTCATAGCAGAAGTCTAACAAAAGATTTTGGAAACTCCACTCCAGGGATAATTATGTTTCCTTTCCTTCACTTTCAGGATTTTTTCCTCAAAATTTGATAATTTAATTAGAAAGTGTAGCTACAAAAAAGGAGTTCACCAGACTGGAATTGCAAGTTTCTGCAAGAATTATGCCTACAGTCATCTTTTAGTAAAAGAGAACTTTGCTGGAAGATTTGAGAAAGGTATATAATAAAGATGCCAGGGCATATGAAAATTTGAACATAACCAAAAAAAAAAAAAACCAAACCAAAAACAAAACTCATGGAAACAGCTTTAAAACAGCAGATTCAGTGGACTGAAATTAGGCCAATACATCAAACATACATTGTTTGTTGTTGATGCCTGAGGCCACAAAATTATTTGAAGTCTTTGGCTGTCTGTGTGTGTACAAGATGATGTCAGAAACCAGAAATGGTCTGATGTTTATTCTTCAGATCCAGCCACTAGATGACTGGGGTTGTTGTTTTTAGGTATTTAGTGTTTTATTGGAAGTCTGGCACCTCTCACATGGTCCTTGAAAGAGAAACAGCACTACAAGGATCCTAATTTGGCTCTCAATTGTTCATCCCTCACACAAAGTTATTTGCAACATACTAATTTGAGGCCTACTTTTTTATTGTGATTTAGGGTTGGCTTATGAAACTATATATTTTTCATGGTCATGGGAAGATGTAGAGACCAAAAGCTCTAACTGAGCAAAACACAGAAAGATGTGGTGGCCTTTGCCGCAGGCTCATGTCAAAGCTGGTTTTGTTATGCAGCTTTGCCAAAGCACCATGGCCCTGCAATGTACGGACAATTATTTGTAAGGAACTCTACTTATGTTTTTCCCAAAATGATATACCATTTCAAAGAAGCAGAGGGGAACTGGTCCAGCCACTGGTAGATGCTTGTTTTAATACCAAATCCCATGTGAGCATCTGAACATCAGTATTCAAAAGAGGTCCAAGAAAAAGACTGATCTCACCTATGGTCAGCCTTTCTTCATGTCTCCCCTCTCTTTCTGAGGTCAAGGGAAGAAATCACCAGCTCTCAAATATGTTCTGTTTGGAAGGGTGTGGAATGAATTCCTCCTCTGCTGCTTTATATGCGAAGTTCCTGTCAACAATTAGCAAAATTTGTTCACTTAAGACCTTCCAGTGTTCTTGAAATACTTTTCTTTAATGTACTGCTCAATTTGGCACATTTTCTGATGGTTTCAAGGGAGAACTGAAGAGATTTTGATAAAAATTTGTGTAAGAAGAAAGTGAAGCTGGTGTTTCTCTAAGCTCTCGTATTGTTTATTCTGCCCTCCATGACTGCAAATGGAAAGAGTGAGCAAATATCTCAAAGGTGAACACCTTCACTTCCCATGGGGCCAAGTGAGGGGTGATTTTAACCACGACCAAAAAAGATACTACAAGATTTAAACACTAGAAGTGGAAAAAGCCTGTTTCCTTGCAGGATTCCCATTAGCTTTCTGGGGTCAATTCTGGATGTGAAGACCAGGAGCAGCTTCTCCAGTCACTGACCCTTTGCGTGGTTAGGATTTGCCCTATAAAGGCCTAATAGACACTAACATGAATAGATTCTTAATTTACTGCCTACAGCAGGTTTGTATGAAGCCTGCTTCCTCTGGATCCCTGGCAATTTGCTCTGCAGTGTCTGCGTCAAAACACAAACCTCTTCTAAAAAAGGTGAACATGTATACTGCACATGAAAGCAATCAACAGAAACCTTTTTCCCTGAAAAAGCAGGGGAGAGACAGGCAGCACTGTGCATCCTTTGTTTATGTTCTGAAAGGAGCCAAATTCAATGGACAAATAAAACACATATCCCAAAGGCTTCGTGACTCCCTTTTCATTCAGTGTCACTGTACTGAACAATTCTTTTATAGAGCGAAATTTTACTACCTTTTGACAAAATTCTGGGTTTATTGTGATCGATTGCTCTGGTTTTATTGCACTATTATATGTTTGGTATTTCAATCTGTAGTTAAGGCTGTTTAATGTTTTTGAACAAAATAGGTTTAGAAATGGACCACTTGCCTGGTGAGGCTTGAGGGTTTTTTCTATCTCTGTAATTATCTACTAATAGACAGAGTTTCACAGTAGTGTATATTTGGCTGTTTGTGACTAAGCCCTCTGTTTCCCGTCAGTTGAATCATGGAGTTTTCCCACTAATTTTCTTATTTTGAAGACCTATGCTTTAAAAAACAAAACAAAACAAAAAAGAACCTAAATGTGATTCAGAGCAACACAAGTCTGCCAATTTTGCTGAAGCTGTTGATTCAACAAGGCCTTTCAGCATTTGTAAATTTGGGGGCATGACAGATGGAGCTATTTTTGAAACAGTACCACTAGTCATATGTTTAAAGTTACACTTGCGTGTAAGTAATTTGTGAAACCAAACCTAAATCTGTGGGTTAAACTGAGATGACCCATTTAAGGGAAAACATCATATATGTCTCTTCCAACCCAGCTAATTCTATGATTCTATGTGAAAAATATTCCCACTTCCTGATAAGTCATCAAATAGCTGCTTTTATTAAAATTCCAAAGATGAACTTGTCCTAGTTGGCCATACAGCTGTAAGCAAGGAAGCACAAACCTCAGTAATATCATTAATACAAGGTGTAAGAGGATTCAACCCCACAAGGAGCAATAAAAAATTACCAATGTAAATTAGAGATATCTTACTAACTTCTTAAGGAAAATCTCTCTCATGGCTGATTAATGAATTTAGCTCATTTCAGGTGAACAAACAATTCTGAAAATGTAGGTTCATGGCTTTAAGTGATGCAGAAGGCCAAGCAGAAAGTATTGATGCCAGATAATGTGCCCTTAAGTCCATGAATTCTCTAAACATAGTATAGTGTTGGGTGTTAGGTGCTAAACATCCTGAAATATTCATTAGCAGTTTGTCCATTGGCAAGTAAATTTTTCAGATGGTCTTTAGATGGTCTATTATGTTACTCCTATTTGTAAGTTCCTCCTCTGTGTCTTGACTTCCCTGCTGCTTCAGTGTGAAGAAAGGTAAAGTCTTTAACCATCTTTAACTATTAAGCAGCTGGCACAACTTGTGTAAACAATTCTTAGCACTGCATTTAGGAATGTTTATGAAATTGATAAGGCTAGAGTGGGCATTTTACTCTTAGTATTTATTTTTCTATACAAAATGTTTCAGAAACAAAACCAGGTAATGCATTCCCAGGTCTTTCTGACTGCATGCTTTTTACATGAATGCCATTTACAACAGGTAGCTCTTGCTAACATTGTAGCTGCAGGAACAAAAAGTGCAGGTGAACAACAGAGCAACAACAATAAACACAAAATGGAACAAAAAAAACCCCCACCAAAACAGACCAAAGAAAAAGCTGCCTGTTTAAGAAATACTGTGGAAGTATATAATAGCTCTGCCAAGTAAATCAAAGTCTCTAATGCCTGTAATTTGGGGCTATTTTTCACAAACCCCTCTAAAAAACCCCAAAAGTACAGGAATATGTCCATGGAGCTAGTGGGATTTTGAGTTTAATTTATCCTTTCTTTTTATGGCAGCAGAACAATAGCATTTTATTTATTTTCTCTTTTTTTTTTCCTACCCTCTTGAGTTCTTTTCTTATTTTTTTTTTACCTTTTAAAATTCTACTTTAGAAGATTTGTTTATAAGTGAAGGTCTTTAAGATATTTGGAACCTCTGAGTGACTTCTTGTTGATATGTTTAACGGATCAATCCAACAGAAATAAGATGAAATCTGCTGAAACTCAGATGAGTCTTCCCCAAATATATGCCACTACATTAAATTTTCCCACAGTCCATTTAAACATTCAGTGTTCTTGTGCTTGTACAGGCAGTTTTGAAATATCATGTGTGGTTTATGGCAATTTCTATGTAGAGTCCTTGGGGTATATAGATCCCTGCTAAGACTATCTTGGATATACAGACCCTTGTTAAAATACTAAGCAACTACTATTTCCGAAGATCAATGGCCTTATTTGGATCCTTTTAAATTAACTAATCCACATTTGGTGCTAATCTCAGATATCCCATATAGGCCTTGTTATTTGCCAAAATCCTCTGAAACTTAGTCAAAATTGTAAGTACTGATTGTGACATTTGCTGTCACAATTTGGGATAGTGCATACATCGGTATTTCAAATGCTAAAGTAAGGATATTTCATAGTAGTCTCTGATGACACAAAAGAATGTTTTATATAGAAAATCGGTGAATAATCTCTCACTGGTTTCAATAAAAATAAAATTAAATTCAGCAATTTGGACTTCAAAAGGTAGTTATAGCCAAATAACCAAGTTATTAAGAGTTTATATTGTGAACTAAATGGAGCCTCTGAATATTTTGAGAATCTTTAGCTATCATTAGTTATATATCTTTACAGATTTCCCACCGTTTTATCTTCCCTATTTAACTCCTTAGTCTTCTGATAGCTGGCCAATAACTAATATTAAAACTTTCCAAATCTATTGAGATTTTGGGTTCACTTTGCATGTGATGTACTGCCTTTGTGGTTTTAACTGTGCTACAGAGTTTGCCTAAAACAGAAGGTGCCAATAATTACCTCAGTCTTCTTGGTGGCTTCAGCAGTGACAATGCAGATCTTTTTTTAAGAGTTTTATAGAAGTGACTGTCCAGACAGCATCTCTGTCCAGACAGTTCCTGTGCAGTCTTGATATGTTCTTCTTATCCAGAAATCTGTAAAGGATTGATCTGTTTTATTTGTCTAAAGATCTGGTTATTCACACACTTCAGAGAAGGAAAAAGAAAGAACTTGAGGCAGCCAAAGTATTTCGATGAGTCAGTCAGGGCAAGCAATGTATATGCAATCTGTACTCAGCTTTGAGGAGTTGGATGAATTTTTATTCATTTTTTAAATATTTTCTCCATACATGTTAAAAAACAATTAAACTCAACTTATTCCTCTTCCTTCAGTATGACTCACAATTCCTTAAGCACTTTACTTTTGAAACCTGCAGCTTGAAAAGATTTTAACACCACAGTAGTTCCTGACTTTTGTGGGCTTGTGTTACTTTTATTACATGGAGCGATGTGCCAGTGGTGTATTTGGGCTGATAGAGATAGCCTAAGGTTACCCTGTGCTTCAAGGCATTCCTCTTCTAACCAGACCAAGGTAACCATCAAACTGCAAGAATTTGCCTAGCATTGCAGCAGAGAAGCCTCATTTTCCTGAGGGTGGAGGTGTCCAAAGAAGAAGGCAGGATTGTTAAGTTTAGGTTAGCACACTGGAGCTGGTACTGGTAAGTGGCAAGATTTGTGTGTTTTAGATAAGGAAATGAAGGCTCATGGCATTGGTGATCACTGTAGAAGGGTGTTCTGGCTGCCGGGGACAGCAGGAGAGAGGAATGGAGAAACTCTAGGAAAAAGAGTGGCAGGCTCAACACATTAAATAATGTAAATAAAAAGCATGTAAATAAAATCACAAATACTGCAGAGTAAACTAATAACACTTACAATAGGGCACCTGGACAGTTAGCCTGCAGTGACTGCTTTTTGACAACTTAAATTTCCATGTCTCCCAATAGCTGCACTTTGTCCTCCAAATCTCGAGAGAAGATGATGTAAAAGTCAGTCTCCAGAAAGCCCCTGCTCAAGTATACAACCCATGAGTATGAGGAGTGAGCAAGTTAGCCATTTGGATTGCATCCCATAATTCTGAAAATCTGTGAAAAAAAATTGTTCAGAGAAAAAAAGGAAAAGAACCAACGGGAGAATTTGCTTTTTGATAAAGTAGATAATAGAATAATATTTATCATGATCCTTGGGCATTTGTCTATATTCAGTTTTTTCTCAAAGGTCATTCTGTCATATTTGGCTCAGCAATCCTGTGAAATATAATTAGCTTTGTCACTTGATGCAAGACAGAATGTGGCCTAAGTTTAAATCAAAAGACAATGGCTTTTATCCACTTTTTTTCTCTCAAAATGCATCAGCAGTGTTGACACAGACCAAAATCTGTACTGCCAAATAAATACAAGGAATTCCTTATGCTAGTGGAAACTGAGCAGGCAAATTCTTATGCAACAGGTTGAGAGGGACATCTGTATCACATGTATACTGGCAGAGAAGAAGATTCATATAATCACAATGTCACATATATTTTAGTAAGAAAAAAAGGACTTTGGTTCATCTGTTTTATTCTGACATTACAAACATGAAGACTATCTGCTGAAATAAATCCTTTTAGCAGAACATCAACTTTATTATTTTTATTACTAAAAGATATTTCAAAAGCATTATTGCAAAAGGCACTTTGAGGTCTCATTGACATCAGCAAAAGTTTAGTTTCCAAAGGAAAGAAAAAAATATAATGACGATCTTATGAGGCAAAGGTAAGCTGAAAGAATATGTCCCTTTCACTGAATTACATCACCATACTTCATTTTGATTTGTCCTTGCACAGACTTTCACCTGAGGAGCTCAAGGAAGTTCATGAATAACTGAGTAGCAGAAGGAATACGTTCCTTTCACTGAATTACGTCATGATACTGTATTTTGATCTGTTTGTCCTTGTGTACAGTTTCATCCAAGAAGTTCAAGGAAGTTCACAAATAACTAAGTGAGTCTCAGAGAGTAGAGAGAGTGATAAACGTTGACTGATTCATGCACAGTCATTCAAAAATCAATAGCGGAAAAAGGCCCAGAGCTCACATTTTCTGGTTGCAGCAATAACCGTGCTGTTGATTCATGAACGCACTGGAGATTATGCCTGGTTTAAGTATGAAAGTTCATTTTGAACATCAGGTGCTCGAAGTAGAGAAAATATCTAAGCACATTTCTGAATCATGATCTAACTTCTTTTGCTACGGAACTTCGTGAACCTTGCACCACAACAGACTTCTACACCCAGTCAGTCAGGAAAAAATAAGTTTCAGGCTCCAGCCTCATCCAAATGCAGTCAGGACTTCAAGAGACCAAAGAAGACAAATCATCTTTATCTCATGAAAGTGGCCACCATCTGCTGATGACTACAGGAAATGGTTTAAATTAGGACGTTGAAGTGCACCTCAGCCCTAGTTCAAGTCTTGTTTGTTTGTTCTCTCTGGAACTGCCCAGGCACAAGCACTCAAGCAGCATGGCAACTTAGCAGCAGATTAAATAAGTTCTAGAAAGGTGCAGGGGACTGCTGGGGGGCACACAGAAGGGGAAACACATTTATTCAGGGCAAGGCATCTGTCAGAGCCTCAAGTCAAGACTGGAAACATGGAAACTGGTGATAGCATCAGTCCCAGAAATGCCTCACAAGGTGCTCTATAGGTTTCATACAATTAAAAAAATCAAACAACCAAATCAATAAAAAAGGGGCTAAATAGTGTTCTAGATTCCTAGCATCCTATACAACTGTTTTAAGCTTCAGTCTGAACTTTCCATTTTGTTCTCTTTTCAGTAAAATAAAATTTCCACAGGGATATATGTAACACAGTTCATTTAAATCAGAGAATAGTTGGTAGTGGGAGCTGTGAAGATCAGTTTCTTATGTCTGCGTACGACATGTGATTTATTTCCTCAGTAACCAGTGTCTGATCAGAACAGTTCCAAATTCCCATCATCTGTCTCCCATGTGACATTTTCTAGTGGCTGGTATTACAGCTGAGCTCATTTATTGAAACTACTCTTAATAGGGGCGCAAATTTTCCTTTACTGTGACAAATAACTTCAAAGAGACTTTGTACCTAGAAGAGAAGTTTATAACACAGAGTTGCATTTTCAGAAGTCCTTAGTTGTCCTGGTCAATATTTTATTTTCAATCATCTGCCAAAAAATTAGTTTGAGGTTTTTTTGTAGCAACATCTGGAATAAATTCAAGCAACTCTCTGATGCTATGACCTTACAACACTACATTATAATACTAAATGCTAAAATTCTTTGTGTTCTCTTAAGTGCTGCCTGTTTACAAGAACAAGCTAATTTTGTGAAGACAATGCAGGTTTTTGCATGTCACAGAAGTCTTATTTTAAAATTTACTCAGTTACATGGATCGGTTTGCATCAACAAATAATTGAAAAATATTATCAGACAATTTGCTCCAGATTTGTAAGCCCTAGGGAACTAAATTTCAAGGAAAAAAAAGGGATAATGAAAGTAAGCAATATTACAGATTATACCAAGCCAAATCTGTTTTCACTCTGTTTCCAGACTTGCAAGAGGAGGGGAAAGTAAGGAATTCCCTTATTTAATAATTAGTTAAGTCCTAATTAGTTTCAGAAGCCTGGGGAAGGGAGTAAACTAAAATCCTAGATAGAGAGGAGTTTATGTAGACATTTTCTCTAAGGTTACTAACAAACATGAGTAAGCATTGCAGGAAAAGATTTATTTGTGTGATGTAGGTAGAGGACCTACTTCCAAAGCCCTTCCAAAGCTTCCAAAGCACTTAGGAAAGTACCCTCTCATGCCTTCAACTATCACAGCTACAGTAATATATTGCTACTACTCCCATACTAAGCAACAGCATCGGCAATGCTCTCTATTACGCTTTGAAAAGACAGTTAACATGCTTACCTGTAAAAGATCCACCTGCATCCTATGGCAAGAAAGTCAGAACCTACCCTGACATACTGTATAGCATCAAGACAAAAGGACAAAGACATCAAAGTTCCATTTTTTAACTAATCTGAAGAGAGCGATAACAAAATATGTACTGGTCTGCCCTGGAGTCCGCTGCGTTCATACAAAGGACACATTGACCAAGCTGGCATAAGAAATTAGAAGAGCAGTTCTATCTTCACGACAGCTGGAAAGGAAAAAGCCAGGCTGACATGGTGGCTTACTGAATTAAAGTTTTAGCCCATTACACCCCGGTGGTATAGCTAGATCAGCATTATTTTTGCTGTCAAGTCAAGTCATGCCCACATAACTTCTGTTTCTGGGAAGGAAGAAATATTTGCATTTATTTAGCTTTGCACCAAGAAGCAAAAATTCCCATGAAAACCACGAATGACTTGTTGACTGAGTTTAGCAGCAAGAATGCCTAACTATGAAGTCAGATGTGTAGCACAAATTTGTTTATTTCTCCGGGTTCACCCTGATTCCATTTTGCATTATTCCCTGAGGTGGTCAAAACTCTAAAGTTTGAAAGTAAAATTAGGGTCAGAGTAGTATATATAGTCATTTCCATATGGATCCAAGTTTCACAGCATGGAAATCCCAGCTGATTTGCAAACAAGATAGAAATACTATGAGAACAGATTATTTTCTGACTATTGGGTGTGTTTGTTTTATCTCCCTGAGGAGAATGTGGGTTCCCTAAGCCACACTCTGAATTTAGATTCTCTACCGGGAAAACCTAGAGAGGAAATTCCAAATTATAGCTTTCTGCTAACTGTATTTGGCAGCTGTGTCTAGGAAACCTGCAATGTCTGGTGCTCTGCCTGAAGCCAACAGGATTTCTGCAACGGATTGAAAGGATTTCCCACCAGGGCTCAGCGAAGATGTTACCAGTATAAGTTATGATGGACAACTCTGATTCTAAGCATTCTCCTGTGCTTCTGTCTTACAAACAGGGAAAAGCCACATCGCTCATTTCAGGAAGAACAAGCATAAGGGCATTGATACAGGTTCATGTATACCTGATCAGACCAGGTGTAGAGATGAAAGGCTTTAGATAGATACTATTATTTCCCTCAGTGATTGTGCATCCTTTCTTTATGTTTTTCACTAAATACAAGAAAAGTTGGCAATATTTGAGCTTGACACCTTCCCTTCAGCAGTTTTAAAGAAACAAATACTATTTTATTTCTGGTTTTAAAGGGACTTTGGGTAAATTACACACAAAATTCCAATTAATTCAGAAGTGCTCTGACACATCTCAGCTTTTGACTTGTTGAAAGAGAAGACTTGATGTTCATCGGGTACCTCAACAAACTACTGCCCTGTATATTATTTTGTCATTTGATTTATGTCTGATAACTCATATTTTTCAGCAGCATATTCACCTGCTCTTCAGGTGAATTCTCACAATTCTTAAAATGTGCATGTCAAGAGGCCCCACCTTTCCTCTAATATTGTGTGATTTTTTTTAATTACTTATATGAAAACAGGAGCGTGACTTACTGCACCTGCTGGAGAATACTGAACGATACTTACATACATCACTATAATCATCAAGTAACATCACCTGTTTTAAAGGTAAGCCAAGCTCAGTCACAGGTGGAAATGAGAGATGAAACGTAGAAATCGGAGGTAAGTAACAAGATTTCAGGACATATGTTTGCTTCACCTGAGCTCATTTCTCTCCCTTGTGCAAGCTGAAGGTTGCCATTGGGAGTGGGGCTGTCGCTCTGGACATCTTTGGTATTCTTCTGAAACATCTGGACCTCTGCAGTGTGACCTGCTGCACTTGAACATCCTGCAGAGCCACAGGAGTTCTCCTGCAGATCACCACATAGTACATGAATCCTCAGTGAGATGCAGCCCTGAAGTTTTACCTGAGAGCTGTTGCTATGTGATAATCTTCATTTCTTCTTGTGGGAAAGCAAGGTCTATGGGTCCTATTTTGTGGCAGAAGACTCATTTATTTGAGCACAGATGAAAAGCTGAATGAAACTAAACTGTGTTTAGGAACATTAATATGACATGAAAATCAATCAATGAGAACATACAGGAGTCAACTTTTACTTAGCCTAGTTTGAAGTTAGCAAATAGATCAAAGCATAAACAAAAATTATGACTTACAAGGACTAATGATAGAGAATAAGAGCCTGCACAAAAACAAATAAAACACCTGCCTGAACTTGAGGGTGGCAAGGGAATTACCCACAGTGAAACATATTTCCTGAAACATGTTTACATGAAATTTGCTTGAGGGTTGGAAGCACAAAGTAGTTAGCTGAAAAATAACTAGCTGGGTGAGGTCAGACGATCTGTAGTCAATGGTTTAGGGCCAATGCAATGGGAACAGAGTAAGGAAAAGGAGGGCAGTGCAGGTTAAAAAAAAATTAAATTAAAAAAAGGGAGCAAAGCACATATTTTCATATTTCCCAGAGTCAGTAATACCCCATAAATCTACAGTGCTTAAATTATTAGTGCTGATCAAGGATCTCTCACTGTAATATGTTTCCAAAAGAAAATGCAGTTCCCATAAAGCTGTTGTCTTCCAGAGGAAAACTATGAATTTAAATATTTTCTGGGGAAAATAGTATTTTGAGTTCTTGAACTGACTTGAGATGTTTTAAGTCAGTTAGCTAAATATTTTTCCTTCCTATAGAAAATTGCCTCATATGAGCTCTAGACCAAGAACCTTGCTGTCTGAGGTCTGTGCCGGACACCGACGTTTTACAACATCTTCAGTGATGCAAAACATCCATTACCTGACTGTATGACACGCTGCTTCAGACAATTCACTTGAACAGAGTTTTTCCTGAGAGGTATAACTTAACTAGAAAGTTTTGCCCTGCAAAATGGAGTGAATGTTGACTATCATGAGGCAAACACAAGGTTCAGCTGCACCAAACAGTATTGGTTACATACTGTACTGAGTGTTTATGGGCTTACATGGTTTTATGGTTGCATACTGTGCTGAGTGTTTATTACAGGAATTATAATCAGAGCTTCGCAACAGTCAGAAGAAAACAACCATAAAGTTTCTGAGATTAAACACAGGCAGTCACATATGACAATAATGGTCACATGAGCCTGCCCTTTCAGGGCTGAGTTGAAGCTTTTCCCTTGCGAATTTTCTAGCAAACAACCTTATACAAAGAAGTGTTATCCTAAAAAGGTAGCCTTGATAAAGGCATTAATGGCACTTTGAGAAATATCAGTTACAGCCTTTTGCATCCCAGGCAGATGCCACATCATTTTCTGTGCAATGCTGCTGTATACACCCATCTCCTGGAGTGTCATAAGCTTGCAGACACTTGAGCAACTTCAGGCGATGTCACAAGAGGATAAATGACATGCAAATGTGTGATATAGGTGGCATTTCCCATCTTCTAGATGCTGCTTTTAAGGCCCAGCCGTTCTTTTACTGACACAGAATGAAACTTTCCTTTGCTTACTGTGCCCTGCCTATAACTAGTCTAGTCTTTATTACAGGAACACACAAATTATTCTTATATTCTTTACTATACAGCACCTATGCTCTTACACTGAAGTATGTATCTGGCAAAACATCGTGAGAGGACAGCAAGTCTTCTCCATGCTTTGGTGATCACACTGTCAGCATTTTTCCAAGTGACCACACTGGAAACAGGACTATTTTTGGCCATTTCCAAATGTCTGCTTGGCAACCCAGTGACTCTGGATGCAAGAGCTAATCTCAGTGAAAACTGATTGCATTTTCTTTCTGAAAACTAAACAGAGATAGTGTGGCTTAGCTAGAAGGAACGAAATTTAGCAAAGTCCCACTTCAGAAAACAACCATATGCTTAAACTCCACTGACTTAAATTTAAAGCCTCCATACTGTCCTCGAAGGGAAACCTTTCCTGATCAGGGGATTTGATACCTTATCTAACTTACAATGTTGAGCTGGGTTAATAGGCAGCATAGTCCCTGCAGATGACTATAGGCTGTGAGTTTAACACCCTTTCACCATAATGGAGGTCTTCTTAGAAGCTCACCCCCTTCATCACTATTTATGGCTATTTTCCCCTATTATCATAATGCCATGTATGGGCAGAGTACACAGATAAAGAAAAATAAACAAATGAAATTGCCAACTGATGGCAAAAGCTCAGCCCCCTGTCACCATCTGCCAACCCCACCCACTGATAAAATAAAGTCCTGGCATTTTGCCAGGAATGCTGGCATAAGAAGTGTGAAATTAAGTATTCCTGGCTGTGCACACTGAAAGTCAGAAAATGTGGACCCTAATGGTAAAAAAGAGGAAATGAGTTAACATCCCAGGGACTTTCCACTAAGAACCTTCTGTTGCAGGACCTGGAATTGAAACCTGAGGAGTAAGGCTAAGATCATCCCAGGAAATATTATGGGCTAGCCCAGGTCATATGAAAGGAGGGAAGCCCCAAGTCTCTGAGACTGACACCAAAAAATGTTGGAATACCTTCCCTGAGTTCCTGGAGGAAATCAGTTAGATGCAGGGTCATTCAGCAGTTATGTCAACGAGAGCACCTGGGGATTAAGGCTGTGGGAATTTGTGCTGGATAAGGTCATCCACTTCTCCTTTCACCTTTGGTATAGAGTCTATCCACAGACAGAGCAGATACCAAGTCTGTCTCAACCTGCAAGGACAACAGCTGTTGTTGGGGCAGACAGGACCTGCAACTCCACTGTGACGGTCTGCAGAGACAATGGTAGCAGCCTTTCACAGCAAGTCTAGCAACGCTAACTAGGTCGGGGCAGATGCCATTAGTGCAGTGTCCTTCAGTGTCAGCTCTGGCTCCTTTGAGAGGGGGAAGCTGTGGATGACTTTGTGCATTGCTTTTCCTTCCAAGCAGACTTTCCACAAGCAAGGACAGGGATCGTTCAGAGCCCACAAAAGCACAAGCAATCCCTGCTTCTGCATCACTTTCTTCTTTTGATAGCTAAGCATCAAACATGAATAGAACTGCAGAATAATTTTTCTATCCATCTTTCACTCCGCTGGTTTACATCTCTGTAAGAAAAAAAGCAGTCAGACCTCCCATTTCTATTCCATGTCTGACAAACATCATCTAAACAGAAAATGTATTTGATACATAAGTGTTCAGCTATCAACTTTAATCTTGTACCAAGAAAAGCCTCTTTTAATTGTTACCAGGAATGTGTGTCAAAGGGGAAGGAACCAAAAATAGCTCTGGATGAAAAAAAAAAAAAGAAAAAAGAAAGGCAGCACCATAGTTGCTATTCTAGCAGCACATGTATCTCTGTTAACCTTAAGGACTCAACAACAGTAAGGGCACATGTTTTAACTAGCTATAAAATTACTGTGCCTATGGGTCAGATTTTTATCTTAGTTACAAGTATGTAAAACAGAAATAAACTTCTTTGAAGCTGTTGGATATATTTTGGATGTGAAGCACTCTGAGATCAAAATCAGAACTGTGTTTTAAACTGAGATGAGCAGAACAATGAAAGAGGCAGAAGATTCAGATGGCCATGAATACAACAAGATCTCTAGCATAAAGCTCAATTTTTCTGTGCGCAGTGTAATGAAGCAGGGGAACATTGCTGCCTAGATGGTTAGTATTACTACGTAATGTAGTTAGTATATAAGTTATTCTATGCAGACACACACATCCTCACATGCTATTTCCTTGGCTTACATCTTCATGAGTTTCTTTGTTCTGGAAAGCAAGTAATAAAACAAAATATAGAAGTGAATAATATGTATCCAAATACACACGTATTAAATATACTTGGAAGCATAATAATTGTTTTTTAAATCTGTTTTCCTTATTATGTGCATCTTAGACTACAGAAGACAAACAAGAAAAGTCTTTCCCTGCTTCTGGAAAAAAAAATAATTCCAAAGCCTCTCTACTCTAAGCAGAACCTAAGAAATGTGGAAATTTCTATTATATGTAAGGGAATGCCTGCAGCCAGCGTTTTAGAACATCACAGTATCAACACGGTGTATGCCTTTTGCTCTTTCCCATAAGAAAAGAAAATTCATTAATAATAGGAAAATACTGATGATCAGTGAAGCATCCCATGTAATACCCTGACTTTGTTAATCTTTTGAGATAAAATACAGAAGCTAAGAGAAACACATAGGCAAAGACCATAATTAACAGCGGGTGAAATGAATTTTAAAGTTCTTTTTATATAATAATGATATATAATAGCACCCAAACAAAAATTGTTTGTTAAAAAAATATGCTTTTTTGACTGAAATTGACACCTCTGGTTACTTTGCTTTTTTGGAAAGAGTTAGTTGAGAAGCTGAATATTTCTAGTTCATTTAATGGGATCTGAATATATGCAGTCCTCCAAAAACAGGCTTACTCTGCTAAGGAACTATGGACTCTGAAAAGCATCTTTTCCTCTGATAAATGTACCTGACTCCTAGACATGTAACTTTTCACTCAGCTTCCCAAAGAAGAAGCCTGGCATATAGAAACAATGACACCAGAAATGCTGGGATGTCCCTTACCTAGGGCACATGAAGGATCCTTTTCTACATGTTACCTGTGAATTCCAGGTGCGAATTTGGGTAGGTAAAAACAAAATCTATTGAGGACATACAAAACCACCCCAGCAACAAGGTGGGTTGTTTTTCATTCAAACAGCTGCCGTACCCTTATGTTCTGCCAGGAAATTTATTTTGGTGGGTACACTAACTATTTTGGAGGCGCTCAACCACAAAATGCGTATTGTTTTGAAAAGTTCGTATTTCTGCTGTTCGCAGGCAACTGGCCATGGCACACGCTGTTCATAAGGAAACATCTGTCTATGGGTTTTCACAGTTGCAAGCATTTTAAAGCATGATAATGATTCTGAGAGTAGATAATGTTGAAAAAGTTATATGCAGGCAGGTTTTAGTGACCAAATAGAAGTCACATGGAAAATTCATGTCATGGGTGAAATGTCAACATGCTGATGTACAGGAAGACAGAGAAGAACATCCAGCCCAGTAACTGCTTTGTGTTTAAAGGCCAGAAACTTAATTCTGTGCAGCAGAGAGGTTTCCACCTCTGTTTGACAACTGTGGGGGAAAAACAAAAAAGCTCTTAGAAAAGGCAAATAATTTGTAGGAAGATTTTTTTTCTAATATTGACCTAGACAGTTTTGATCCAGAAAAGATATAGAAAGAATGGTAATTATACAGTCCAATTCTTTTAGCATCAACTGTACAGCATTTACACATCTTGTGTGAATCTGAGTCAGTGAAACTCAGTTTTGAAAAGTAAAAACACATATTCCAGATTCTGAAAAAAGAAACTAGGATTTGGGACAAATGTGTCTTGGACTCTGTACACAGGGATGCTAAACACAAAGATTTGAATGGAAAAGTAATTCTTCAGTTTCAGTGTGTGACACACACAGCGGAGCAAAAATTCAGCTTCAGCAATCATAAAGTTGTTAAACATTGAAATTAAACTACTGATCAGCAGAGTGCCCAGTTTTTAGCTGTAAACGGGGTGAGTGTGACTTGCAGCGCTACTGCCTACCACTCAACCCACAACCCCGTTAAGGGAAGTTGAGTTCAGTTCTTTAAAAAGTACTAAATATCTATGTTAGATGCTGAGTTTGCCTCTGAAGTCAACAGCAGTCCAAGGCATACAATACTTCACAAGGCTGAGCTCTTTAATAAAAGCTTTTTCCAGACTAATAAGTAGAAGTTATGCATCTAACTAGAGTCATGAACAATTCATACACCTAGAAGGAATCATCAGAGAAAAGCTGTGTAATATTTAAATGGAACAATATCTCTCATATACATATATATATATGTAAAAATATTTTATACAGCAAGGAAATTTAGCATAACCCGTGAATGTGACTTATGTTAGATATATACAATAGACCTACCTGCTAATTAATTATGGCAAATAAAGAAAATATTAATCATTGATTCTCTAAGTTTGCACCTCTCTAAGATCTTCTGTCACAGAATGAGACTAGTTATAGCAGTCTACTGCCACAATTTCATTGTTCTTTCTTTCCTGCCCACTGTGTAATTTCTTAACATATCAGATTATCTTGAACTACAAGTACTTGACAACAATAAAACACAGATCAGAGACAATATTTAGACAGATGCTAAAACACCTTCTTGTGCATTGAAAACCATAGCGAGTACTGGCATTCTCCCTCATTTAGTAGAAAGGACACATAAATAGTACCATTTAAGTGGAATATATCTTTTCAACCCAAAAGGTGGTCCAAAACAAATGAAATATAATTGCCATGAGGTTGTAAGCTGGATTCAGCATATGCCAAACATAACAAGAGAAAAGGTAGGAAAGAACATAAGATATTATTTTTTTTCTCCTTAGAACTATTTATTTGATTCCTTACATATAAACCAAACTGGATTTTAAACCTGAATCTTAGCAGAAAGATTCCCAGCCACTACATCTTCCTCAGAAGACTAAAAGGCCAATATCATCATACTGTGGGTAATAGAGAGCAAATATATTATTGCTTAACATTCAACCCCCAAAAGTGTAGCTAGATTAAAAAATCGTTCTCACATTTAGGGAGTTTCATCACTTTACACCTCTGATGCAGATACGTAGTAGCGTTTACAAGTGTTTGCTCAGTACAGTTGACCTCTTCTAAAACCTTGGACAACTTTGACACCTGTTTGGTTCTTAGTGAATTCCATTCAATGGGGACAATACAATATCCCACCCTTCTCAAATATACACATCTTACTTCCCCGTATTTGTTTAAGAGTTCATGGGAAAAGAAGACTCTTGGGTATACAGGGAATTAGAATAAGACAATCTCATAAAGAGAACTTCAAACAAGATGATTTTAAAGACAGTCCACTATCTTTTTTTAAGTTTACAGCACTGCAACTCAGTGAAAATGAATTTTCATTGCTTTTACTTGAAATAGCTGAAACTGGTAGGCATTCAAAATTCATCAGGAATCTAGTTGTTATGGGTAGAATGCATGGCCAACAAGTGAGGATTAATTAATTCCACCTATAATATACTTTTAATTCCTTAACTCAAAATAGAATATAAACGGTTTCTGAAATCAAAATAGAAGTATAGCCTTAGTTTGCTCTCTTTACCATAAACATGTGACAATGCAATAACCTGTTGAACAAAAGAAAGTAAAAATAATTACATTCAATTCTGATTTTATACATTTTCCTAACCTTATTGAATATATTATTATTTGCTGTCTCTGCTATCAGCCGTGGTATTACTCCAAGGCAGAAAAAACCACCTTCTGTCCTTTTGCTAGGATTTAATGTTTAGACATAACTGTTCTTAATCCTTAAGGATTTGTAGAACAAACTGTCATTTTAATCCATTGTGATGCAACTTGCCTAGTGTCTGAAGAAACTTTACCCATTTCTTTCTAGGTGAAGTAAAATATGGTGACTGTCACATGGGAGTGGAATGTCTTCTCATTTCTGTTGCAAGAAAATTTAGATTTGGATGAACCAACCATCTCTTGATATCTTTTGCTATATGCTGCAAAAAGCACAGTGCCAGTCCAAGCAGGTTTGTCAGTAGCCTGGTCACAGACTTCTTTTTAAGAGTTTAAGCAATTGTAAGGATCAAGCAATAGTTAGACTAGTGTATCCTTGCACAGATAAGCACTGCCTTTCACCAGAAGATCAACACAGGATGTAGAAATAGAAGTGTCTCAGTGTTCTCACACAAGGGCACTGTACAAGACACATCACCCATTGTATCAGCTGTGGCTTCTCTGAAGCATTCTCACACAATGCCTACTGAAAAAAATGTTACCCATGTCACCACACAGACTAAAACTGGTTTTTATATTCCTCATCTTTACGTTAATACATTTTGTTCATGAAATTAAATGGATTGGGAATCTGCCACATTTTATACATTTGTGACACAGGGAGCTGGATGCTGTTCTCAGCTCTGTCACTTAACTTTGAGCAACTCTTCTAGTCTCTGTCCTGGTTCTTGCAGACATCAAATGATGACAACAGCTACTTGCCTGACAAGAAAGCTGTGACTCTTTTCATTAAGGTTTGTAAGGTTTTAGAATTTCATGCAGAAGCTTCTCATACAGGCCTTTTGCAGATCAATATTATCATGGCATCAAAGTCCTTCTCCTTTGCAGAACCTGTCTCATTAGAGAGGCAAAAAATGACATCCAGATGTTTACAGTTGCATTGGAGGGGTAAGAGACGATGATTCAAATATTAAGATTTTTGCCCTTACTCTTTCAAATCATGATTCTACAACACTATTTATTGTCTCAACCACTGAGAGGAGAGCCTGCCTATGGAAGCAGATGAAGCAATGAGAAACACTGAATTCCTCCCTTGGCTCTATGTTTCAGGACAGTTGAATATCCTCTCATTATGTGCTTATAACTGTTCACCCCATGGACTCAGGAAGAGCCCTGGAAAATTTAGGTTAAAAAAGTAACAATTGCCTGTGAGATATTCTTCTTTTCCCACTTCCAAACAGTGGCCGGACTACGTATCTCTTCACAGGAGGAGCAGGAGGGCTCTAGTTATTCTCAGTATAACTTTTTGTGTTGCTACTTGAGTTCGCTTCACAACAAAGGTTTTTTGTGTTGAGAAGGTCACAAGTTCTTCACATGCTTGATCTATGGCCAAGCCAAGTCTTTGGGACTATAACCCTTTCAAAGCAATGAGACATTTCCACATAAAAAAGGCACTTGGAAGTGTTATGCTTGAGTCCAAGGTTTGCACACTCTGCAGTTTGCTATCCCACTCCCTGTGTTCTGCTGCAGGAAACAGGAATGAAAAAAAATAGGTTCATTCACAGCCTGGTAGTTGAGGTCTATATCCTGAGCTCTACCCAAAATCTTCAGCTGAAAATAAATACTAGGATGTGTCTCTCAGAGTATTTTTTTCTTGTCTTTTAACTCCACAACAACCACAGGACAACTGGAAGGATGGCTGGAAAATGCCATTATGGGCCTGTTTCAAAATGCAATTTCCATCTGTCTCTGTCTATTTTTTAAAAGGATTTGTAAACCATATAATCTGTCAATTACAATGGGACAGTAGAAAAAGCCAGGAACTGAGATTTGGGTGATCGTGGTTTTGCTCATTAGAATTGCCAACCATGGGGTGTGCCTGACTTAGCAGTGCCTTTCAGCTCCTTGCCTTTCTGTCTGATCTGGCTATTCAGATGACAGGTTCGTTGGAGATATTGGAAGTATGAACACTGTTGGACACAATACAGTCTTCATTAGCAACCTCAGGAAATACTGTATATTGTATATTAACTATTTTGATAGCAGTTCCCAAACACCACCTAAAGAAACGGACAGAAGACTCTCTACTGGATACGAGCGTGTATCATTTCAGTTAGGATTATCTGAGTGAATAGGCTTTTTGCTTTCCTTTTGTGGTTGCCCAGCAAGGGAAAAAAAAGAGTTATTAGGTAGTTGGAGGGTGAGAATAAACGAAAATCCTTTTCTTCCTTAAAGAAATACAGTATCAAGCATAGTATCCCTAAATCCTGTCTTCCACCCTCCGTCACCCAAAGATATATCTAGAGCCACACAAGCCACTGCCATTGGATGGGAAGTAAATCTGAGCCTCACACAACGGACCTGATATTATAAAAATATGAAGAGGCTACATCAGCTTGTTCATATTCTGTCCCCCTGAGCTGCATTAATTAAGAAAATCAAGTCAATAAAATTGACTAGATTCTCAAGGTGAAAAAAGAATAAACTGGCAATTTCATTGCACTTAATTCCCTTCTCATCTGTCTGTAAAAGGATGGGATGTTGCTAATGGCTATAAATAACATGACTAAGTGTGCAAACGCAGGCTTTACAGACTGCAGATAGAAAAAAAAGGACCTGCAACAGCTGAGGTAAAAACGAGTCACAGGATGAATCATATCAGTGGCTGTGGGAATGGATTTCAGGACTTTCATGAAGCTGTGTGACCTGGCAGGAACCCAGGTGGGGTGAGGGAAGAGCTGAGATAAAGAAGATTTGATTGAGGAAGACATCAGTGACATGTCTAGTATTATATATGAAAGTGGGAGAGGTTGGAAATAGACTTTTAGTGTCATCGTCACAAAGGTGGAAGTTAAATCTATGGGAATAACTAAAGTAATCTTATTCATTTATCTACCCACACACGTACACACCCTTGCTGACTTCCTACTTGATGTTGTGGCCAGGGAAGAAACACTGAATTCGAAGAGAGGCTATTTGTATTTTATTTCTGATCCAGCTGTACCCAAGAAGTGCCAGGAATCTTGCGAGAAAGGCTCCTTTCAAAAAGAAATTGAGCTGCATTTCAGGCAGCATGAATTGTGCTCCTCTGAAACTTCCAGTCATTCAGAAAATACACTTTTTTTACGGTAACTTACCCTGATAATGTGCTACACTATTAGATAGAGCAATTTTTTAATAATTCCTATTCTGCAATATTTTTAAATACCAAAAATGAGGATTCCATGAATAGAAAATGTCTGGATCACTTTTTTTCTTTGTAAATTTACATTTTTCCAAGACAGCTTTTCACAGGCAACCTTTCTGTTACCATTTAGCTTACCCCCCATCTCAAAAAGCATGCTCTGTCTCTAAGAGCTGTGGAGGGGCAGGAGATACCGTGGCTGGTCTGAGCTGTCTCTGTGCTGGTCCACCAGCTGCTACCCATCTCACCATCAGTCTGTGGACACCCTTATGCTCTTTTTCCTCAAAAGGGACACCTCTCTCAGTCTTATTCCACTCTCCAAACACTGGCCTTCCTTAAATATGTAGAAGTTTCATATCTCTGAGATTTTTATGACTTTTTCCAAAGTGGCTGAAATGGTTCGAAAGTTTCAGAAGGTCATTAAGAAATATAGAAAAAGAAAAAGAAAAAAAAGGAAAAGGTAATAGTTTTGTTGAAATTGGAAGTCTTGAGTTTAAATGTCCCACCTGGTTCATGCCCTCACCTTAAAAATTATATTAACATGTAGCTCTTAAGAAAAAAAAAATGCAGCTACATCATTTTTTTAACTGAAATATAGTTCGTGCTTGTCAGGTACCCCAGGCAGCTACACCATAAGACAGTGTCTATGCCATGCCTTCAGGCAAGTACTTCTGTTTGATTTCAATATTAGTTTAGCTCATATAATCTATTTTTTTTCCCCTGTGTTAAAAAAAAGGTAGGTAAGCATCTTAGGTTAAGAAATGGGTCATGCCTTAGTGGGTGCAGTCACTGGTCCTTCTTGACTAATAATTTGCGTTTGTCAATCTCTTGTCAGATCTGTATGACCTGCTTTACATGAAGTCAAGTCCTCTTCTGCCCTGCTAATGCCAGCTGCGTAGTGCTGTGTGTAAGCAAGGGAGTACCCCTTCCCTGTTCATCACTGACAGCTGATCCAAAAGGATCAGCACAGGCGTTTCATTCCCTCAAGGACTGACAAAGGTAATTTAATAAAAATGCCAGGGTTTATTTTCATACCTTCTCAAGCACTCTATTTTATTTTGAAAATTTCCATATTTAGCACTAGAGGATAATTGGAACTATCTGATACAGCATCATTGTTGCCACTGAGCATGGAGCGGCTGTTAGGCTACAAATAGTGGAGATGGCTGTCTAGCTTGCATGGGGCTGGCAGGACAACAGTTTTCCATCTCTCTTGGACATTTCTCATATCTTGTGATAAGTTACTGTGTTCCTTTCTGCCATGGTAAGTGTAGCACTGCTCCAGCACCAGTGAGTTTCACAGGAGCTGAGTGTCCAGAACCGTGGCAGCTCCCCATAGGGGAGGCCACGCAGGATTCAGCAGCCAGGAGCCATCCCATTGCCCCAGCCAGGAGCAAGCATCCAAAGGCAGCAGGGCAGCTGCAGTCCGAGCCTCAGGCACTGGACACCTCCCTGGGAACAAGGATGGGCTGAGACTGGTTGGGAGAGCAGGTTCTGTAAGCAACTTGGTAGAATTCAACTGCAATATTGGTTGCTATCCCAAATGGCCTAATCTATGAACTGTTTTCTGTAATATTATTCTGGATATTACACTTTGCAAACAGTGGATGAAGATGCACAGCAATTAATTTTTCTGGTTTTACAAGTTCACCATATTTGTTTATTTACAGATGCAATCTCCTGTAGCATTCCCTGCATAAAACTCCAGCTTCTCAACACAGAGACTGTTTTCCTAAGAGGTTTCTCTTCAAGAAGTTTTTCATGCTTGATTAACTAGAGTCCTTACTGAGCTTGCAGCACCCAGCTTGTTGCCATTATTTTCTCCAGAAGATTCCTCCAAACTGGAGGAAGAGGGGACCTAATTAAAAGCAAGCTTTGCCAAATTATTCAGCTGGGCATTTTGACCTGCAATAGTCAGTATGTATTTGCATATATTTTAAGGTATCAGAATGTAGAAGGAGTTACACATAGGGAAAAAAATCTAAAATGTTTCTGCCTCAGTAAAGTCTTCTGTTGAGTATAGAAACAGAAAAAGTAAATTACATCATTAATTGTTCCTCACTTAACAGGGTTAACATAGCCTGTGTCAATATATTCTGATCCAAAGATACTATTCTTGTTATTAGATGTCCTGCAGCTGCTTTCATTACAAATCTCAATATTTATGCTCTGGGAGGTGCCGAAGTGAAGTCTTGCTTAAGAGCAGTAATGTAAACAACATTATACCTCCCTTCAGCAGGAACTATTCACACACCTGTCCTTTTTGGAAGAGTTTCAGTTCACTGTTTTTATTCCCCAATGCTTGTGAGCTCAGTAGGTTAAGGATGGGTTTTTTTGTTTTGGTTTGGGGTTTGTTTTTTGGTTGTTTGGGGGTTTTTTTCCCTTTTTGACACATGTGCCAGCTACAACTTTCCTCCAATCCTTACTTGAACTGAGGGTGGGCATATCTAATCAGAGGAGCGTTAAAGGACCTCAGGGTATAGCGAATATTTTGCATGCTCAACCTACTTCCACTGTGCTAGCTGCTGTTATCTTAGGCATAACTATTACCTCAGACTTGCCAAGTATTAGGTATGCGACATGACACATATTTTCCCACAATGTCTTGCTCTTCCTCATAGGTGTTAATATCTTACTCAACCGTGGGAAATACTTCTTTGTGAGCTGACACATTTATGATAGGAGTGAATATCGTAAAACTGGCAATTCTCATTGTCTGGAGTCTCCTCATTTCACTCTAGCACAAGACTGGCTCACCGCATTTTGCATTGTCCCTCTGGGTTGGAGATGTCCCCACTGTACTCCCCAATATGTCTTTGCAGGTGAAGGTATAGAACAAATTGCAGGATGGGGCTGGTGGTCCATTCTACCACCCCTGAGTTGGCACTTTTCTCCATGGTAAACTAAAGAGTCACAAATTACAATAGATTTTATTTTAAATAATGTTTTCAGCAATGAAATGTCCCCTGACAGCACAGGTAACTTCTACAGGCTCCTGCCTTCTGGGGTTGAGCTTGGAGCCACTCAAAAGCTGAGACCACTCTGAGACCTCTCAGGTTTTTGACACTTCTCACCATCACTTGACAGTTCAAGTACAGGCTGGGAGAGGGACATTATTGCTAGTGCAATAATAATACACTCGAGTATTTCATAAAGGTTGTGACATGTGTTTTGTAATATATTTTCAAGCTTCCATAAAGACAGCAAAGTATGTTGTCATTACTGTTGAACCCTAGAAACAAAAAGTTTACAGAACAAACAGTACTGTAGCACATGGTTAAATCCCACCAATGTCACATCTGTTGACAGAAACAATGGGGCACATCAGCTCCCTGGAAATGGAAATATTTTCTCTGTGTTGTGAGAGAAGGTCCTGTCCTGAAGACCAGGACAAACTTATGTACCTTAGAGCTGGAACTCTAGCAAGGTGATTTCCTTAGAGCCTCCCAGAGATAAACCAGCCACCCTCTTTGCCCTGCAAATGCTTCCCTACATTTTTGGTAGTTACCTAATCTTATGGTAAAGGATTATTGCAGTAGATATGCAGTAATCTTATTATCCTAAATTTAAGAACACTACAGGATCAGCGGTAAGTCTTACATATTGCAAAGCATGTAGTATGTCCCTAATTCTTCCCTTATCAGCCAAGATCCCTATGTTAACAAGTGACATAAGCAGGGCTTTGGAGATCATGCATATGACAGATGCACAGGTGAGGCACTAACTGAAGACGCAAAATCTCACCGTTTTCTAACCATGTTGGATCAATATCTAAAATGTTCTAAATTCTGTCACTGAAAATGTCACAGCAAAGCAAAACTAGACTTAGATCATTACAACATGGATATGATACTCTCAGGCACACTGTGTGGCTCTTGGGAATGGTCCGGTGCAGGGCTAAGGGTTGGACTCAGTGATCCAACTCAGCATATTCTGTGATACTTACAACATACAATTCTGTTACTTTACATTCACGAAAGAAGAATTATTTACGAGTGATGAGCTGCCCATCTAGACAACATATTGGCAGTGTTTTAAGTCAAGCACTAGAAACCATCTGAACTTGGTCTATTTTACTGCATCTAGTGCTAACACCACTGGAATATTAGCTGGAATTATGGTGGAGGAATTTTTCAGGGGAAAAAAAGAGTTATTACTGGCCTAATCCTTACATTAGGAGTGAATGTAAGTTGCTAGAAAAATATTTGTCATATCTCTTGTGAGACAATGAAAAGCAGCTCTTACATGTCCGTTCTGACACATCTTTACTGAAAGACCAGTAAACCCAAACAGTTTTCTGTAACTTTCTCACATAAAAAAACTCATTTCTGAAGATTGATCTTTTGATTACTATTATGATTTATAAATATTAATGGATAATTAAAATTGGTTTACCTCTGAAGTGATAAGGGGAAAAAAGCATTTGCTTTAAATTATATTTCTGCAAACCAGAATTCATTTTATTTTTTTCTGTACAGAGAAAGGAAGTAAATAAATAAACAAACCAAAAACTGAGGTATCACTGAGATATTGTCTCAGGAAGAGAGTTTGAAATTGGCAAACAGAAAACTTTCATAAGAAAAATCTGCTAAGATCAACTGTTAGGTCTACTATTGCAAACATGATGTTTTGCTTACACTCTGTTTAAGAAATGGTATTTAAAATTATTGACAGAGAAGTTTCCTGACACAAGGAGGGAAGGAAATCTTTTTAGAACTGTTACTGTCTGCCATAAAAGTTAATATTAAATGATTAAGTATAGGATTTAACCCATGACAGCTATCTGGCCATTGCCTTAACAAATTTGATCCACTGCAGACTCTAAAGGACAAGTGTAAGGAATGTGAGAGTGGCATCTTCCTCCAATTACCAATAATAGTTTCAGAGAATCAATAAATTCTGAATGAAAACTTCTGTACTGATTTGGGAGTTCACATTATAGCAAAGTGAGAAATATTTAATATATAAATGACATCTAATGTGTACATATATGCAGACTCATGAACATACGAGCACATCCACATGGACACAAACAGTAACACTCATAACTGAAAACTATGAAGAATATTTGAAAAGAGATTGATTTGCTGCTGCATGCCTCCCATGTTATGCCCCATGTCATTCTCTTGTCTAAGCATGGGACCTCCATGCTAGAGTGGAATTCTGTAGAAGTCTAGACATCTCAATAGGTGTCCAAAATGCTTAAATCTCAACATCTTTGCTACAGGTTTGTGGTTAATGTTTGGGCAATCGGGAAGCCTAAATGCTTGTGCAGTTGCTCAGAAACAGGGAAGTAGAAAATGGAGATCAGGACATCTCAGCTCTTAATAAAATTTATTCCTGATTTCACTTTCAGATGTTTTTAAGATGTAGCAAGTCTCTTAACTTACCTGAATTTTATCTACATGCTGAGAATAATGCATGCTGTATACTGACCTACACAGGGAAGCTGTCCTGACATGAAATGTGTGCATCAGAAGATACTGAGGAAGGGCATCTTCTTTCTCTGTTGAAAAGACAAACTAAATTTTGATCATTTGAAGATAAAATGTTAGTTAAGGCATTTAAACAATCCTTATTCTGCTTTGGTTTTTTGGGTTTTTTTTTTGAGGGTTGGGTCATTTAAGATTCAGCCTTTGCTGATCACCATATCACACTTCCAATTTTGTGTTCAATTTCTAGGTAAGCTATTTCTTAGGAACTATAAAATAAATAATGATTTTATTATTTTATTTCTGTCTTTACTTTCTTATTAAAAAAAAAAAAAACCACGAAAATAAAGTCCATAAATAAAAATTATAGTTTTCCAGGACCAGCACTTCCCATATCACATTTCAGGTAAGATTTATTTTCTTCTCAGACAAATTACGTCACCTCATAAGTGATTAAAATGCCAGCAGATTCCTGAGGTAATTTCATTAGAACTAGAGGGCAATCAGGAGCTAATATTCAACAGTGCTCCCTTAGGGTAAAAGTTTTAGTTACATTTTAGTAGGAAAGCAAACTGTAAAAAATAGATTAAAACATTGTTTTTCAAAACCTATAAACTTCAGTTATGAGCTAATTACTTAAAGCCTTGCTTCAGAAACTAAAGCTGAAATTAGCCCAAGGTCCTGCAACACGCTTCATTCCCCCATGAACAAATACTCCAACAAAGCATAGCAAACTTGGCATAGAGCAATTGCTGTCTACAAGTCAAGGTATGCAATCTCTTTCGTGGCCAAAAATCATTATTCCATTGTGGTTTTTTTCTTCTTAAACTTATCTATTCTTAGAGTGTTACCATGTCCCCAGTGGGTTTTAGTTGCCACTGGGGCTCAAGAACATTCTGAGCATCCCCTAATACCTCAGTAAAGTAGGGGTTTTCAGACTTGCAAGGGACCAAGGGTGGAAGTATGACCAAAAAAATCATGACTCGAGCATTCCTAGTGTCACAGCTTGAGGGAAGTAGTATGTGAATGTCACAAATACCAATATTTTTAATAGGGGGCATACAGAATTATACTCTGTCTATATAACAATTGTATCAGGAACAATAAAATGCCTTACATACTCAGTTAAATGTATTCACATATTCTGTGCCCAAAAACTGAATAATGAAAAAATGATAATGAAAAAGAAGAGAATAAAATACATTTTTTTAAACTACTGGAATATAAAAAAGAATATTTGCTTTCATAGTCTGGCATTAATGTTTGAAAACCAAAAGTGTAAGCAATGAAAATATGCCAAGGACAATAAAAGAATGAAAAGGCAAATGCTGAAAAAAAAAATAAACCCTGCTTTTCCTTTTAAAAATTGAAGCAAGGTTTTTAATATGGTGAAGCATTCCCTCAAAAAATTTATAAGCCAAGTATCTAAGGAAACTATGTAAAAGAAGGAGAAAGAACACAGTTTCTTAATGACTTGTTAATTCATTAACATGCATCAATCATCTGTAAAGCAAAAACCAGCTTTGGGACCTCAAATGTGATATCATCAGCAAGTTGCTATATGCCTATACTGTTTCTTTCTCAGTCACTTGAAGGATTTTGGCTTACCTGTTGCCTCTCTGTTTCCACTTCCTTCACACATCATGTTTGGTTATCATACTGAATAAAGAGAGCAGAAAACACAAGTCTTACAGTTTCCTTTCCTTTTATAAATTCAGATATATTTCCGAAGTTTGGTCCTATAGATTTCTGTCCCAAAGCTTCACAGCTCTAGGTAGGCATTGCAAGACGAACTTAATGAACCTGCCTTCTTTTTTTTTAAGCCACAGCCTCTGACCTGCTTGCTTTGCAATGTGTGGAAGTTACAACTGTCAAAGCAGTTTCAGCAATACCTGCATGACTTTTCAGACCTAATTTCTTCATGTGGAGGAAATGGTATGTTTTCTTTTAGCAACTGCATTTTTTGTACTATGATTAGCTTTATTTGTACAGTGATTAGGAATGGCACCCTGGTTTCCTAATTAAAGAGGGG
Organism: Pseudotriccus pelzelni; assembly: GCA_035584735.1. Classification (NCBI taxonomy): domain Eukaryota; kingdom Metazoa; phylum Chordata; class Aves; order Passeriformes; family Tyrannidae; genus Pseudotriccus; species Pseudotriccus pelzelni. The sequence continues at coordinate 55,686,359 of JAWMRA010000113.1, read as the reverse complement.
ATGTTTCTTTTCAGTTTCTACACTTATCAGTGACAGGCAGAAGTGTGGAAGTCAAATATGCAGAATTAGAGGCTATGTATATTAGAGGCTTTCACTAATGTGAAAGTCTTTTAGAGAAACTTTAAACACAGAAGGGTGATTTTTATCTTGTAAATACCTGTGAGTAATGCAATGCTTCTTGGTGACTCTGATTTAGTCACAGCTCTTCTTGCTGTGGTCCCATGACTGTTGATGCTGTGTGTGAGTGGAAATGCTACTCACTGGGGATTTCCCAAGGACAGCTATGTTAGCAAACGTGTACAGACCTTTCATGGATCTAAAGGACTGTACAAAAAAAGTGTTCATCAGGCTGCATAGCATTTACAGGAATATAAGTGTAGAGAGGCTCAGTTTCAAGAGGTTTTATTGTTTACATGGTGTTTTTTACATCTTTCCACCTGCTCTTAAAAGTAAGAAAGAGGCATCGCCTTTTTTTCTTACATGGCTGGGTTGAATAAGAAAGATATGTGCAGTTTTGCATATATCACGTAGATCTTATTTTGTCTGTGGTATCTTATTCTTGCTGTGCACCAGAAACTAAAATGCAATTAAACTGTTAATAGAAAGTGAGTGAGAAAGGGGCAATCTGAGTGCCTCTGAAGAAAAGAGGTCTACTCTAGGCTTGCTCCTTTCAGGCAGAGAGCAACTGGTGCTCCTTTCAGGCCAAGGGCTGAGGTCAAAGTGGATTTTACACATTAAAGATGCTAACTAGGCAAGAAGGAGGAATGAGCTGTCACTAACAGTGGCCAGAGAGGAGCTCTCAGCAATCAGGCAGTGTAGCAGGTATCAGGCTTCCCTACCAAGCTGGGGCAGAGCCAGACCTACAAGCAGGTCAAGCTAAGCTATGGCTCTTTGTTGTTTAGGCTACTCCTTTGGGCACTTTTTTGGCAAACAAACATGACTGTTTTGGAGAGGCTCTTTTCTGAGTCACTTTAATTAACTACTGTCACAACTGAAATAAAGGGTGTGTATATGCCAAATCCAGTTAGGCCTGTTGAGTTAACCCTGCTGGTAAGCAGAAAAGTTGAGGCCTTGAGATGTAATCTGAAATTGGGAGCACGTATGGCTTCCCCAAGAGGGATGAGGTCTCCCAAATGGAGCGTTAATAGGAGACAAAAAGAGGTTACCTTTCTGGATGTCCACAACTGCACTGGGGAGAAGAGAGGCTTCTTGCTGTAGCCTTTAGGCAGGGGAAATAAAAAAAAAGTTTCCTCTTCTTAAAGGATGAGAAGTTCAGGAGAAGACTGCGTCTTCTCCTACCAGCTGGGAAAGGAAGGCATGAAGAGGTGTTTCTATTCACCTGTCAATTAGTTATTAAAATGACAATCCATTGTGATTACACCTTGGATTATTGTCCTAGAAAAGAAGCAGCTGTCAGCAACACAGGGTGTGTGAAGAGGAATCAGCATGGTGTGAACCAGCACACTGCACAATGAGGGTATGGACAGGTGGCACAAGAAAGCAGGAAGCTTCTGTCTGATTCCACTGCTGCCACCTTTTAGAATTTGCTGGTTTTGTCTTGAAACAAACAAACAAAAAAAAGTTTCGCAAAGATGAAGTCAAGACTAACTACTCCAGAGAGCTGACCACAGTTCTACGTACTACCACAGGAACAAGTGAAGTTATTGTCTTTTCCTGGTACATTCCTCTGTACCTTTAGGGACACGTACTTGGATTTTCCCAAGACCTGAGAACTCTGTGCAGGATGACAGGACCATTGGAGCCATTTGAAGTATATGCAGATTATTTCTACCAAGCAATCGTACAAGAACAGCCAAGACCTTTGCCATCTCCATGGAGATCAGCAACACTCACGAATGCTTGACATCTCTCCCAAGGAAGTTGATATCCCTGCTTTGATGTTTTCATTTACAGAAAGGAGGCTGCTGGTTTTCAGACAGCTCTGTGCCTCCTAAATTCTGTGAGGGCCTCCCTGCTCAACCCCACAGAAAAGTTAGTCCCCTTATCTGGGACAGAAACTACATGAAGCTTTTCAGTTGTGTAGGCAAACATGAGTTTTGCAACCTCTAGTGGGAGGGACTAAAGCTACTTCTATGGAAAGAGAAGAAGTATGGGGAAAGGCATAGAAAACATAGGGAAACTACAGTGAAGTTAGGAAAAGGCAACGATAGAAAAATGTCTGAAGGCCAGGATTGCTGCTCCTGTTGTCACAGAAGGCATGGAGGAGCTGGAGGTGTCAAAAGCTGTAACCCTTTTGACATTACTGCTTCCCTAGACCCACTGGTGTTTTCCTTGACAGCAGCAGTGCTAGTCTGGCTTTCGGGTCTCTATGCCAGGCACAGCAACCTATCAGTCTGCAAATGCAGCAGCCTCATTTGCCTTTGCCTCAAACCAGTCTGACTCCTTTTTACCTCAGCACCTGCCAGCATGTGCTCCTTGCTATTGATTTTCTTCTTTTTTGTTTTTTTAAATATGATTCTCCCATAAGAACAGCATTTCAGAATCCGAGGCTGTTACTAGGGGCTGATAGTATGACATTCACAACAAAGCCTAGTGGGTTGGCAGTTATGCTTAGACTATAGACTTAATCCTATGCAGATGGCTTCTAGTGGGCCCAACAACTGATTTTCTTTGATATGGCTTTTGGGATGGGTTAAAACCTTTTGTTTGCAAAATGACATTAATTATAAATGATTAGTGTTGTTAATTGTCACTGAACTGCCATATGTAACTATGCCCAAGCATCAGTCTCTAATTGTTCAAGCCTATGCTTCTGTAAATTTATGTTGTTTTCCTAATTGAGCTTTGTCTTTGTTTGGCTGAAACTTGTTGTGACATGAACAGTTATTCTGGGGTTGTACAGAAGCCAAAATATGGAGGCTTGATTCCAGCTGGGAACTATAATTGTTATTATTATCTACAATGCAAATAACTATAACTCAGTGTACTTCCTCTTTAGTAGGTTTTTCTTGGCAGGATGATTTGACCCTTACTGCTGAATTATTCATTTTCTCCCCACTTAAAATATGTAGCCCATGTCTTTATTCCACTAACATGACAGCCTTTTCAAGAGCTGAGCCGAATAAGGCCCAATTCATATATATTTTGAACCTGTATAAAGCACCTCTCCTCCTTATTGGGACCTGCAATATATAAAAAAATTACTCTGTCAAATTTTGTAAACAGATAGCGGATTACATATTAACAAATCAGTTAATCACATGAAGATCATAAATTTGGCATAATTTGCCACTGAACCTACTGTAATCTGAATGCAAACAAACTGTAAGTGAAGTACGAACAAGTAATAAATCTACTTGCTAGGGATAAACAAACTTGAGGTGAACAACCTACAAATTAGGCAAAAAAGAGGAGCACACACGGGTTACTGAGGACTAGCAGGAAGACAATGTGCTCACCTATGCATTCCCCAGAGCATTTGCCTCAGCAGCACCGCCACCACCAGTAGCAGAGCTCAGAAACTGGGTTGCAGACTGCTCCTGCGGGGTGAGCTTCATTCCTCTCGGTACAGAGAGACAGCACTGCCGCTTCTGTACAGAGATGGGCTCTCACTCTTTGGGAAGGGAAAAGTTCTGAACAAAAATGGCAATTGGTAATGCTACAAAAACTTTCTTCTCTGAGCCATACTGGCTTCAACAGAACTGGTAAAATTTGCTGAAAACTAACCAGGTTTTACATTAATTGACATTATCTCCTCAGGTAGTGTCACTGGGTGATAGCTGGTCACTTCACAGAGTAGGAGGTGACCTCAATACAGTGTTGCAAATGCCTGTAAAACAGACTTTCTCCTTCCATGGGCTCAGTTTTATCTGTAGGAACGTGTCTGAAAGTAGGGCATTTGCCTGCAATTTTATTTCCAGTGAAATAGAGATTAACTTCTATACTTTTCTTAGATTGCTTAGACAGTCTGGGGAAGGAGAAAAAGGGTTCCTGTTCCAATAAGTAAGGGATATTTTACTGCCTCTTTTTGTTTCCAATTGCTGAATCATCTGGTTAAACTACATTTACATTATAGTACATACTATATTACATTATAATACATTCATATATTAACAGCTAAAATGTATCTCTAACGTTTTACAGGGAAGCCAGTACTCTTCTAGCCATAGGGATGTTGCATGATTGAAAATTGATCAGACTGCCACACTAATGAAAGTAGGAAACATTCAGGGTGGGGGGTGTCCTGCAGTACTGCAGAGAGACCTCGACAAATCAGAGGGCTGGGCAATCACCAACCATATCAAGTTCAACAAGGGAAGTGCCAGACTGTGCACCTGGGATGGGGCAACTCTGGATGTATGTACAGACTGGGGAATAAGGTGCTGGAGAGCAGTGCCACAGAAAGGGACCTGGGGGTCCTGGTTGATGGCAAGTTGAATATGAGTCAGCAGTGCCCTGGCAGCCAGGAGGGCCAGCCGTGTCCTGGGGGGCATCAGGCAGAGGATCACCAGCCGGTCAAGGGAGGGGATTGTCCCGCTCTGCTCTGCACTGGTGTGGCCTCGCGTTGAATATTGTGTGCAGTTTTGGGTGCCTCAGCAAAAGAAAGATATTAAGCTGTTAGAGAGCGTCTGAAGGAGGGCAACAAAGATGGTGAAGGGCCTTAAAGGGAAGCCGTATGAGGAGTGGCTGAGATCACTTGGTCTGTTCAGCCTGGAGAAGAGAAGGCTGAGGGGAAACCTCACTGCAGTTACAACTTCCATGTAGGGGGAAGAGGAGGGGCAGGCACTGATCTCCTTTGTGGTGACCAGTGTTAAGACCTGAAAGATAGGCCTGAAGTTGTGTCAGGAGAGGTTTAGGCTGGATATCAGGAAGAGGTTCTTCACCCAGGAGGTAGTTGGGTGCTGGAACAGGCTCCTCAGGGAAGTGGTCACAACAACAAGCCTGACAGAGTTCTAGAAGCATTTGAATGATACTGTCAGGCACATGGTATGACTCTGTGATAGTTCGGACCTGGCTCTCTGCCAAATGCCCGAACTCACAGTGGCAAACCCCCTTCCCCCCTCCCTTTCCCTCAGGGCAAAGGAAAAGAACTATAAAAATTGAAGAGCTCGAAATCAATCTAATTAT
>JAWMRA010000113.1:55652745-55681171 GCA_035584735.1 Pseudotriccus pelzelni | reverse complement strand
ACTATTGAAACAAATCTCACCACGTCCCTCAGAGAAGCAAGATCACAAGGCCAGCACCCTCCAACCTCCCGCGTGGCTGAATATTCAGTCTTGCACTCCTTTTTTTCAATGTTCCTCTCATATACAACCTCAGCATCTCCAAAACTCTATGCTTCTCTTAACTCCCTTCCCCAACCCACTTAGGCCTAAATTTACTATGGACCCCATACGTGCTATTCCATCCTTCTTGCTGCCCTAATGTACTCCCACTTTTCAGCTTCATTTCTGCTTTTTTTCTGACCTGCTCTCCTTGATTCTGCCTCAAAGCACCTCCCATTCACGACCCCTTCTCCCCTCACAACTTTGGGGATTCCTATTTCTCTTCCTTCTGTTCTGTTGTAAGGCTCCCAGATGGAGCTTCTACATTTGCAGGATGTGCATGAGGTGTTCATCTTCAACCTGCTTTATTACCCCTAGCCATTGGCATTTCCTCCTACCTCCCATCTATTTGACAACAGCCTGGCATTCCCAAACTTGCTTTGTCTGAGTAAGACTGTCAAGAAATAACAAAAAATATTTGAGTCCCCCTGGCAGGGACTCAAATATTAATTGTTACCCCAAATGGGACATAAGGGATAGAAAAAGAGGTTCTGCCTGAGAAAAAAGGGGCTATGTGGTAGCCACAGGAATGTGGAGACAGTGGTCCATTTCACCACAAAGTCTGCCTGTTGAAGCAAAATAGGGCCCCTGAGGTGTACGCTTCAGGGAAAGTAAACAGCTGAGGAAAATAGCTCTTGGTTACATAGCAGTATGTATTAGTTTCTAGAATACCAGCAAGTCAGAAGCTACACTCAGGTTTCTTTGTGCAATGCCAGCTCTGAAAGGAGCAAGGGTTTGCTTCTGCATCTCTTTTCTTGTTGCACTAAGACATGCTTGCCCATGAAAGCCTTCTCCTGTGGTGGACAACAGGAAATATATACAAGGCAAGAAAAGGAAAGACTGGGGTCATTCCTCCCTCTGCCGTTCATGTCATAAGGGCCATGCCTGTCTTGAGTCTTTCTGCTTTCACAGGAGAGGCCAAAAAATTAATGCTCAGGTTCCCCTCTTGGTGGCTTGCCTTGAGGCTTCCATTTGCAGGTTTCCCTCTTTTCTTGGCCAGAAGAGTTTTCCTCATTCCTTTTTCTTCATGAACTGACCTGCCCTGTCAGGTGCTGGGCATTCGTGGACAATAAAAGTCGAGGACCCCGACAACAGCACACCCAGAATATCTTCCTGACAGATTTGCTAAGACAAAGATGTTGCTGGCATTACCGAGCTGGGGGTAAACATCACCTATGCATACCACAAATTTCTTGTCAATCTGGAGCTTTTACAGTCATATCTACAAAGAAAGAAAGGCAATTAGCTTCGCAGAGTGCTTTTAGTGCCACATGCTAAGACAAACAAGTGCACACCCCGTTAGGTTTTAAGTCTTATCGGATCATTAAGCCCAGCTGTTAGAGCATTTGAAGCTATATTAGAATGTATTTCTCCTGCGAAGAACCAGCTGGATCTCTTCCTCTGCAGGAGTGTGAGTGCTGCTCAGGCCTGCAGCAGGGCTAGAAAGCAATAGGTGAGCATTGCAGCAGTTTGCAGGTGAGATCAAGGTTCAGAGGGTCTTCATGGGATGCATAGAGAAAGTGAATAAGCGTTCATCCTCAGTTTCCACGTCTAAAATCTGTCACATGAAATACCATAACTCTCCTGTGGATCCATCATCATTCTGTAAAATCTTTAGTTAATAAATCTGTTAAGATTAATATTCTGTAACTACTCATTTCAATGAGTGTTGAGGTAATTGTACTACTGAGAAATACCAAGGCACCTGGAACTGGCAGAAAGTTTTGAAGCAGATTTTTAAACTTTACTAGAACCTATTGGACAGAAAGAAACAGTCAAAAGACAAAGCACCTTAGAGAAACCCAAAACATACATCCACTGGGAATGTTGTTCTCCATCCCAGTCTCATTTCATCTTTCTTCTGAAGGAATGTTTTGAGAGTGGGAAAAAGGTATTAAAAGTTTAGGGGTGGTTTGAGATAAGGGAACAGTAACAGACACCAGGACGGAACAATACTTTTGAATACAAGTGCCATGCTTCCCTCATAATAATCTCACTCAGTCTGTGTTTGAGCACCATTAGACCATGAAGCTTTCATATCCTGCATGCTCACAGCAATCTGCATTAACTACCTATGAGCAAATTTCATCCCAATTGTGCATAAACGCTAAATAGAAATGCACAAGGAAAGCACTTCAAGCAAACTGAAAAATAGTTTGGGGTAGGAATTGCCTAATTCTCAGGAATGAGAGCCAGGAGCAAGAAACACTTTCTTTTACAAGGGCTTTAGCTGGAAAGGCAGAAGCAGAGAGCATTCTTCCTCTAGTAACAATTTCAGCTCTAGTTTTCCAACCTTGACCTCAAAAGAAAGGGCAATGAAAGAAAAACTAACCCAATCTATTTCTCCATTGGTAAATGACTTACTCATTAATGTTCTAGTGGAAATAACTGAGATTGTTTACAAGGAACCAGCACTACAGATTACAGTTTTTTAAAAAATATCAGATTCCATTTTCTAAAAGAAGCACAGTTTCGTGGCATTTGGCCAGCATTTTCAAGATCAGGTGCCTGATGATAAGCACTTAATACCAGAGGCCTGGTTTTCAGGGTTGTTGATTGTTACTCAAATCTCACCTATGTCTGCAGTTTGCTGTCCTTCTTGCCATTCCTGGAAATCAGACTGCTTATCTGTATACACCAACATTGAATGTGGGTCTCTGACCCAAGGTACTTACGTCTGAAGGGGTTTTTTTTATGACTTCACACCTGAAAAATCCAAGGATGGGAACCAGGTGTACCTTTCTCCTATGTAGGTACGTTCATTCCCTACCTCACTAGTTTGCTTCCCAAGCTTATTGAAAATGTACCTGCAGTTCTGCAGTTAGTGAAATGCAAGAAGGTGCCACAAACCTTCCAAGGGCTCCAGCCATCCAAAATACATGCCATGTGATTGTTTGTATATTCAGAGCTGCTTTGCTAAGGCAAGTAGTAGTACAGTGTAATTAACAACAGCAGATATTAGCTACCACTTTTAGACTTTTACAGCCCCTGAACTCCATAGTCATTTAAATGAGTACAGAGACATTTCCTTTACCGCTACTGTACACAGAACTCTAGACTTTCCATATATGCATGCAATAACTGTGATCTCCTGTATCTGCAGTATAATTTTTGCCTTGGACTGTTTGTACAACTGCTCACTAAGCCTTCATTTGGTTCATAGTTTTCATATTTTGCTTTTGACTAAATCCTGTTTTTCTTGAGTATTCATAGCATACATTTATGTTAACATTTGCCTCTTTCTGCATTTTTCAGCCTCTTCATTTAATAATCAGCACTGCTTCAGATTATTTGCTTCCTCCCTTTCATATGTTCTTCACAGCCTGTCTTATCACAGTGGCACAAAGGAGTCAGTGTCTCCCAGAGAAAATAGTCAGGCCATGCAGACAAGAGGGTTTAGGGGAATCTCTCTGCACAAATTCTGAAATTGACTGTAGGTAGTAGTTTCATAATGCAATGATGATTAACACGCGGCTTCTTGTCTCTCAAAACAAACCCAGCAAAGCCTGCAGGCGCTATGATCTACGTTCTCTCTGTTCTCATACAGAAAAGCAGGGCTTGGGTGCTCAGAAACAACCGTTGTAACATACTCTTGGGACTCGATGCCATAGAAAGTGTCACTAAATTGATATGAAATAAAATGGCAGAGAGTTAAAAAATACATAAAGTATATTTATCACTCAAATAAATATTTCCTTAACTGAGCAGTTAACTAATGCAGTTATAAGAAAGCCTTCATGGGACAGCTATCCTATAAAGACTTTTTCTCCTCCTTGGGATTCCAGTCTTTTTCAACACTGAATACCTACAAGAGGATATTAATACTTCTATAACTGGTTAGGACTTGTGCAGGGCGCTGTGTCTTATTTATGTACATGTGGGAGGGTTTTGTGAAGAAAGAGTTCCAGCTGAGGGAAGTTCAGTGCTGTTACTCTGGCATAAGAGACTAGTCCAAAATCATAAACACTTTTAAAGGATAAAATTATGCAAGTACAAAGCACTCTGTAAACATCTTTTAATTCCTCAGATGTTCCTGTGCCAGTTTCTCCTCCCCACTTCACAAACCAGTCTGTCCAAGGCCACACAACAAGCCAATAGCTGAGCCAAAACAGACTTCAGATGCTTGAATTCCAGTTCTGAAGCCCCAATGTTTCTCTACTTTTTTATATTTCTCCTCTCTTTCCGCAGTGTGACTGCTACTCAAATCCTTCCTTTTACTAAAGAACGTGGAAAGAAAGGTTATTGGAGCCTTTTGACACCCATGCCTTGCAAGTCCAGTCCTGGGCTGCCCAGAAGCTTTGCAGAACCCAGTGCTTTATAGTTTTGCAGTCTTTGTAAAGTAACCCCATCACACATCAGATGTTAGTTTCTATTGCCATAGCCCACACTGGCATGTGAATTCATACAAATTCCAGCCCCTTAGCAACAATTTTGTCTATAGACTTGCTGGGAGATGAGCAATCTTAGGAAAAACAGACTCCCAAGAACACAAGTAAGCAGTAAAACTCATAAAGCTGCCAGAAGGGCAAATACAGCATTTCCCAGGTTGGAGAGATGTCTAGGTTCACAGTCATGCTGTTATCTTCAAAGACAAAGTCATTTGATTGTTTCTATTCCTTCATCATAGCAACAGTTTCCTTTCCTCCAAGCCCAGCCGTGACATCTCTGTGTCCATAAAATACATCCCTGCCTCTAGCATTCTGCCGCTGAGGAATTCTGCTTTCATATTTGATTGCCAGCCAAGACTGCTCAGATCCAAGTGAGGTTGATTCAAGCTTTTGGATAAACAGTCTTAAGTTCCTGTATACCTGACTCTGAGTCAGATTCCTCCAGTAGCACTGCTCGCTAGGGCTAGCTACCAACTCTAGAGGCCAAACAGTATTTGAACTAAGCTCTCTTGAAAGGGTGTCAGTGTTGAGATATGCCATTAGCCCAAATAGTGGTGAACAATTTCTAATCTTTAGTAACAGATAAGGCTGAATACTTCTTGTCTGTATTTATAATATAGAATTTTTCTTTAATATCGTTTGTTCTATTTCATTCATCAATGGCGCATATTTTGATAAATGAAAAGCATTAATGTGCTGCCTTTTGATGAAGTAGCTGTTATATCTAGTCTCTGTTTAGCCTGACTCCTTTAATTCTAACCACAGACGCACAGAAATAAAGAGGATGACACATCAGTTCCCTAGCGTATTTGCTACATTTCCTTCCTCCACTGTTCCTTCACCTTTTTCCTCAAAGTATTTATCTAAAGTACACTTATTGCACATCTCAGGTAGCCAGGGAGAAATCTTCTTGCATTCCTTCTATGGTCTCAAGCTAGAAAGAACTTTTCAACATGTGCCTATCCCATAGGCATGAGTAGGACACGTTTTCTGGAGGACACTTTTTTACAGTGCAGAGAACCTACTGTGCTTGATGTGATCATTTTTGCATGAGCACAATGCAAGAAAACCATGTAGAGCCTTTCATTCCACTGTACCCAGCACTGGTGAGGCCATACCTCAAAACTTGTCTTCAGTTTTGGGGCCAAAATAAAGACATGGAGGTACTGGAACACATCCAGAGAACAATGAAGCCCGTGAAGGGTCTGGAACATAAGTCCCTTGAGGAATGGCTGAGGGAGCTGGGTTGTTTAGCCTGGAGAAAATGAGGCTCAGAGAAGACCTTATCACTCTCTACAACCACCTGAAATGATGCTGTAGCCAGAACAGAGTTGATCTCTTCCCTCAAATAACAAGTGGCCAAAACAGGGAAAACGGACTCATGTGCCAGGGAAGGTTAGATTGGATATTATGGAAAAGTTCCTTCACTGATAGGGTGGGCGGGCACTGGAACAGGCTGCCCAGGGAAGTAATGGAATCACTGTCCCTGGAAGTGTTAGAAAGGCATGTGGATGTGTCACTTGGGGATATGGTTTAGTGGTGAACAAGGTGGTGCTGGGTTAATGGCTGGACTCAATGATCTTAGGGGTCTTATCCAACCATAATGATTCCATGATTTTCTGAAAGTAGTGTGGCCAGTGCTGGAGGCTAGAAGTGGGCATTCAGTCAGAGCTGGATTTGTCCAGAGCTTTCTGAAAGACCTACAAGAGAAAGGCAAATGCAAGGCAAGTGTGCTGGCAGGAGCTTCTTCAATAGCATTTGCACTAGTCAGTTAGAGATTTTAGTTTGTGTTTCAAAAGAGACTGTTCAGAGCAGGAGTTTCAAAGGCCACTGGAGCTAGTTGTCAGAGGTCAATAAAATGGAGACGTGGTACTATCATCAAAGGTGTTCTCCTGAAGATTTTTTAACCTCACTTTAAAAATTCATGACCTTTGTGGCACTGCATCATGGCAATTGACTGAGTGGGGTATGAGAATAACGCCTGTGAGTCTGTTCAAATGCACACAGATTGTGAGGTTTTTCAAAAATTCTTTGTTCTTCTTTTCCTCCTGCTTCCATTTGCCTGTGACTAAAGTATTTGATGATTAGCAACTGCAGAATCCATTTATCTGAAGGAGGAAAGTGAGGCTTTGAAAGATACAGTGGTGGTACACCCTACAGAAGCACAAACTGGACTTAGACATGTGTATCTATCTCATATGGAAAACTTTTGCACCTACATGACTGCTGTAGCTTTATCAATTCCAAGAGCTAAAGCAAAAGAAAGTCTTTTGTACACGAGGAGGTTTAAATTTTTTTTAGAAAAATGCATTTATTCCTAAATAATGTTTTTTATTAGGTATTTGAGGTAATTTAGTTCAAATCAAAAAACTCTTCAAGAGTAGCATGAAACAGGAATCACTTTCAGTGCTAATGCTGAAAGAGCACTGGCAACCAGAAGTCCACTTAATAAGAAAAATGGAAACTTCACACAGTTTAAGATACCTTCTTATCATCTGCTGTTGAATGACTGACAAAAGCAAGGGAAGTCTCTCACTATCACTGAAACTAAATGGAGGACTCACACTTGTGTTAATACTTTATTCAGCTATGAGAAGTGTTTAGGTATAAATTATTCAAAAAACGTTGTTTCCTGACAAAGAAACTGGCTTTTTGTGTTCAAAATGTCCTAACCAATCATAACAGATACACCTGTATGCAGAAGAAGGATACATTGCTGAAAATTTAATTTGTTGCTATCAATCTACTGGAGAAGGTTGTTGAAGAAAATGTCATAAAATCCCAGCAGTTTCGGTGCCTGGGCTGTGCATAAGTACAATTCTTCAAAAAGGTCATATCCAAACTTTGTAGAACACAGAAACATTGATTATCTCAGGTGCCTGTGAGGACTTAAAAAATGTTACCAGCAAACCGTCAGCATTTCTTGCACCAGATATGTCTCGGGCTATGTGAAAATCATTCAAACTCTTCTTAAATAATACAGGACACAACATCTGAATTTTATTTCAGCTTTAACATAGTCTTTTACTGCATTTGCATGAAAGGCTGAGTTTGCATTGAAGTCAGCTGAAATGCAAGATGTCATGAGCGTTTTCAGAAGTGCAGCACTCAAGCTGTGCAAAAGGTACTGGTGGCCAAAGCTAGCATAAGAAACACAGTTCACAAAGACCACAAGTGCTCAGGTGCCCAGGGCCCCTCCTGCCCTGGAGAAACCATGTCAATGTTCTACCAGCCCAGCTAAAAGCCATGTCAATGTTCTACCAGCCCAGCTGAAAGCCATCCTGGGCCCATGGATTAAAGAGCTTCCATCAGTTGTTGGGAAAGCAGGATTCAGCGCAATTCACCATAGAATTTTAAAGGGGTAGAAAGTGATTAACATTAGAAAGTGATTAATTTTAGCATAAGGTCATGACATACTCAGGCACCAGCTGGATGCAGCCATCTGCATGGAGGCTGGCAACAGCTGCCCCTACAGCCTGTCAGAGGTCTGTCAGGGCACACAGAAGAGCTTGTGAAAATCAGGAGTGTATGCTGAAGTGCTTCTTTCCTTTGCTATATCTCTACAAGGAGAAAGAAATTTATTGTACCTTGTAAGAGAAGGAGGGATGCTAAGTATCTCACACTCTAAGCCTCGATGAGCTCTTAAAAAAAAACCAGACCAAGGGTACTTTATAGAACAGTTTGAACTGTAACAGAGGAAGGAATTAATTTGATATCCCATGGGTAACTCCTGAAATGAGTTACCATAGGCTCACATCTATCTTCCAAAAAACTCAGACTACTGACCATGAACTGGAAGAATTTTTTTATTGTTCTTCTTCTGTTAAATTTATTCTTTAAGTTACCTTCCTGAAAATTAGATATATCAGGATGCAATAAGGTTTCTAGATAACTCTTTGGGATCTCAATCATTTCCTCTCTCTGAGGAAATTACAATGTCTGATTTTGCTTTTGGTTTCCAAGTGGACTAATTTAAATGAATCATTGAACACAGAGTCTTGTATCCCTGACATCATATCCATCCAAGTACCTCAACAAGGTCCATGGGCTTTGGTCTCAATGATATGTTTGTTTAATATGGATGGGAGTGAGTTTTATTACTTGCCTGCAATAAGAGCCATTCTTCAACAATGTGTCCAAAAGCTCACACTCTAGACATTCTTTGCCCTCACATATTTAACTATCACGTTAATATTACCCATCTAAATAAGTTACTTTTCCAAGTACATGGTATAAATATTCCAGTGAGAACAGTCTAATACGATTTCCAAATGAACTTTACCCCTTTTAGAGGCTACAAAATGTTCTTCTGTTTGAGGGATTTAAAATAAAAAAGGTCATCATCTCCATTGCCTTGCCTCTCTGCAGATAAAGACTACTGGTACATACTTGTACAAAGGGTGCATGTTTGCTATAAGAAGTGTGGTAGAAATTCCTTACTTTCCTCTCAAGGAAGGTGTTGGAGGCCCAGCAGAGGCACCCAGAGCACCTGTGCAATCTTCACACAGAAGGTGTCAAAGACTCAGCCAGACTCAGCTGAGGTGTAATGGCATGACCTACTCTTTGTATGAGAGATTGAACTAGGGAGTATCAGAGATCTGTCCCGAGTCTTTAAGATTTGGTGGATTTGCAGTGTTAATGTCAGCTTTGAAAGGTGCCCATCATAATGACAGCCTCATGCAACAATAATGTTTAGAGATGGGGAAAACCTCATTCTCGCAGTCTAAAGACAGAAAGGTAAGACATTAAATGAACTCTTCCCTTCTTTCCAACTTCTGCTTTTAAAATGGATTTGTTTCCCTAAAGGAGAAGAAAAACCTGGAAGTGAGACATGACCAAATTCTTCCTAGACTCCTTCTGCCCTAACTTCCTGAGTAACTTTCTGAGAGGAAAAACAGTGAAATGCTTTCTTACTTGGCAAGCTCTTCTCGTCATTTTTCTTAAGCAGTACATGTACGCACAGTGCCTCCTCCTCCTCCTTTCAACTGGAGATCTCAAATATTCTAGATTATTATGTGACAGCAAATAAGGCAGGAAATCGTGATTTTGAGAAGTGACCTGGAGTCTTCAATTGTTTCTCTGTCCTTGTTGAGAAGAGATGTGGCTGAGCAGACCCAACATGGCAAGCACCCCAGGCACCGTGAGGAGACTCTGCTCTCAAACTAGAGGGATCATCTGTTTTAAACAGTACTTATATTTTTTAATTCTCCTCTGCAGTATTGTTTTAATCAGGCTATTTTCAAAAGGCTTCTTTTACTTTCTTTGACAGTCAATAAAGTTCTTCAAATGAGCAAACTGTCTCATAGGGACAATGTTTTTCAACTGGATTAACCCAAATTAAGCATTTAACTCACAGTGAGACATTGAAGAAAATCACCCTGTTTTCTGAAGGGCTCTCAGGAACTTAACCCATATAGGACAAAAGAAATTCATGAAACAAAGCTTTCTATTTAAGTGCTTCATTTTCAGAATTTGAGTGCTTAAGTTTGGATTTGTATTTTTCCTTACATTAAAAGAAATCTAAAGTGTCGAGAGATGTTGCACGCTGGCTAATGTAAACTCGTCCAGATCAATTTGTCCTGCTGTACCATAACATGACGCATTTTAGCAAACACAAATCATTATCCTGTATTAGTACAAGCCAAATTTTGCTGCCCCTAGTAGAAGTTCTGGGTTGCATAAAAAGCTACTGTCCCCATGAGCACTATGAGTACAGCTGACCTAGTGGGGAGCTGCAGTGGTTAGAAATAGTGAGCCCTGCATGTTCACTGGCCACTGCATTGTCTCATCACCCAACAGTAAGGTAACAAGCCCTCTGTTTTTTAACTCTCTTTCTATAGAGGAACCCTTAACTCTACATTCATCTGTCAGACAGAAGCTTCACTGATTGACATGCAACTCTGAAAAGGTGGGTTTCACTCACTTCCAACTGACTGAGTTCTCTGCTAAGATCTGGCTGATGCAAAGCTGTTTCCTTGAGGAATACAATTTAATTTGGCCAAACAGTATTCAAAAGTGTTGGGCGTCCTTGAAGGGGCAGTAGCCTAGTTCAGTAAAGCACGTAAGCACAGGTTTGGGAAGCACATGCCACAATGCATACCCCACCATCTGCTCAGTGTCTGCAGGCTGGTGGCAGAGCAGGCGGGAGCAGGCGGGTGGGATTTACACAGTAACACAGTTACTCCCACTCACTTCCCAGGAAGTGAGTTCAGAGCCTTACTCAGAAATTATTTAAGGTTTGACTTCAGCCCTTTCCAACACAGCCATCAGCAGGTATGGAAACACCTTCCCTCTTGATGAATCTCTGTGGGAGGCAGCCCTCAGCAGAGAGAAGACTGGCAGCAAAGGACAGCAAGTGTTCGAGCAAGCTACTCTTACCAGATTCCATCAGAGATACAGCCAACTGCTGACATTACTGAAACAGGTCTTGAGCCACACATAAGGCTCTCAATTGCTGACCTGCATCAAAAAAGGCAAACAGGGGTCCTAAGGAACTAAGTGGTAAAAGTCCACATAAGCAACCAATTAATTATTTTTTTTCTAATTTAGGGGGTGTGTGTTTGTTTGTTTGTTTGTTTAGGACATGAAAAGAAAATACCATGGCTTGTTAATTTTAGAGGTGCATCTAAATTTAAACCTCACATTACAGGAACAGATCTCAGTGAGGACATACTGACCTGCCACATATTATTGCATTTAATAAATCCATATGCACAGCTACCTCTGGTTGTTACTTCAGGCTGGGATCTGCCTTTGCAGTTAAGATAGTACCTCTAACTCTTTTCTCTCTAGAAATTACTTCATATCAAAAATATTTGAAAAGTTAAAAGTGCAATCAGCAGAGCTGTATTAAAAAAAAAATAAGCAAAAGAAAAATAATAAATAAAATTGTCTTTTTTTGATATGAAGGAAGTCCTCCAGGATTTTTCTCATTGAATAAAAAGGAGGGACATTAGCAGTAGAGAAGGATGCTGATATCGAATTTAATACTGACCAGCGTCACACCATGTTGCTGTGCTCCTCATCCTCCTCCCTCCAGCCTGACTCAACAAGGGCAGCTGCTAATCCTTCCATTTTTAGAACAATGCAAACCTTTCTCTGTTTACTAATCCATCACCACATCAGCAGTATCAGCTGATGTGTGGCCCTTTCTCCTACAACTGCAAACCCCAGTAGTCTCTGCCAGCATGCCTGATCCTGTATACATCTCCTGCCTAAATTCAGTGCCTTGAAAGGTTTGTGGGGTAAGCAAAACACAGCCCTTTGAATAGTGCCTCATGAGAACTCAGGCAGCCTGAATTTTAGTTTGTTTTCTTTAAAAGGCAGTTTAATCGAATAGAACTCAGATTTACAGGACAAAGGGATAGAAAAAACCCTACTAACCCTGTCATTAATCTCACTGCAGCAGTGGAAAGAAATTCCATTTGTGTTCCTAGGGAGGGTCTTTGCTTTATGGTCCAGCAAATGCTGGATGTTACAAGGCTGTTTGAACCTGTGCCAAATTCAATACAGACCCAGAGCAGTGGAAAACAAAGTCATTTAATTCTACAATTAACTGAACTTCTACTACAAATTGTAGGGATACACACTACAATTAAATCCACAGCTTGGCACTTACACTCTGTATAAATTTGAATCCACCTAAATATTTTATAGTCAGTAACATGCAAAGAAGGAAAAGCTGTAGAGTCCAGCAAAAATAGGTTTTCCTTGGTCTTCATTCATCTTCAGACTCGTTTGTACCATTTTGGTAATATAGAGGGCTGAACACTGATATAAATATGCAAGAAAGGACAACTTAATGAAACTAAAGAAGGTACACTTAACACAAGCTGCATGCAACAGTATAATACAAAAAGGGCAAAAAACAGCCAAACAAAACAAAAGCAAACAAAGAAGAAAACCCAAACCCTCAAACAACACTATAACACTCTCCACCTGATGAAAGGAGATTTATATACAAGGCCTCATATCCATTTGCTTGGTACTGAGAAGTTGTGGGACACCCTGAATTAGCTCTTATATAATGCATGGTATAAAACACAGCATGTAATTCACTCACACAACACCTTAAAAGCATTTGAATTTTTAAGCCCTGTGTCATATCAATAACATAAGAGGCATTTAACCCTTGCAAATAATGAAATGTACATTTAAAATTAAATTTACTTTTATTCAGATATAATAGCCTTTTTCCTATGTCCAGAATACAGATTTTTCCTCCCTTGCCCATTTCATTCTTTTACCCCCAAGGAGAAGGTGAGTGACTCCAGGCAGGAAATGTCTCCTCTTGTGCTTCCAAATAGCTTGCTCAGAAGCAACTAATGCTGCTGCTGTACACATGCAAGGACATGGGCTGTAGACACATCTCTGCACATACATAGGGTAGTGCAAAGCAGTTGAAAGCGGATTCTGCATCTTTTGCAATCCCCAGAGGAGATGGTCTTGAAAGTGTTATATGGCCTTTGCTACTGATGGGGAGGATTACTCAGCTTTGGGGACAGCATACTGCATATTGCTGCAAGTTGACTTGCAGTATGGCCTGTACCAAAGGGCTCTTAGTATTACTATAAACAAAAGCAACACAACCAGAAAAATGTGTAAAAGTGTTTGAGAGTTGAATTATATCAGCTCTGATGTGGGACACAGTAGCAGGAGTTAGAAACAAAACAATTTCAGGAGGCAGCTTAATAATATAATCAGCTTCTGCTTTAGATCAGAGTTGCTACAAACCTCACCCATCTCTGAAGCAGAGTCAGATTTTCTACTTGAGTTCAGCTTTACCCAGTAAGCCAAAGGAAAGAGGAGTACAGAGTACATAGACATAAAAAATTCTGGCTCCTGCTTTGGAAGAAACAAAGCAAAATTACGTTATCTGAGGAACTTCCTGCAGCGTGATTATTGGAAGGCAGTCATATTCAGCTATTGGCAATACAGAGTACTACTGCATTACCTTGGAACAAAAATACTGCTAACACAATTGCACCTTCACAGTTCAACTTGCTGTGCTAAAAAGTGAAAACTAAGAAATAGCTCATTGAGAAAGTACCATAAAAGTTCATAACCTTAATGTAGACGGTGATGCAGTACAGTAGGTGTTTGCAAGTGTGGCACTGTATGTACAAGCACAGTACTACCTACTGAGGAGTTCACACAGTAGAGTTTGCTGCAATACCCTTAAGTTATGTAGAAACTGTACAATGCAGGACCTTATCTCCTTGTCAGGTCAGGCTGCATGTATGACAGAAAATACCATGCTGTCCCCCAGTCTGCAGCGTGAGGGAGGAGGAGGATGGTGGCTACACACCCGGCCTTGCCCTATGACTGCAGGGAAAAGTGTCCAGCACATACAGCCAGACTCAGAAGCTCAGGGGCAGGCACAAGGCTCGCAGGCTGAGAATCAGATTAAAATCTATTTGCTAAAAGCCTCTGCAGATAATCTTGCACAGAGCCTGGCACTCCTGGGCAGTAGGGAGGGAACTCAGTGACCATGGGAGGACAACCACTCTTGGCACGGGGAAGTGATCTCAGTACTATACTTGTTATGCAGGGAAAGTGAAGGCAGCCCTGGACAGTCACACTAAATACAAAATATCTTTTTCGAGTCTCCTTTTGGAAAAGTTTCATTGTTCTTTAAGGAGAGGGGAAAAATAAAAAAAAAAAAAGCTATGTGGACTGGTGTAGGGCATTCTGCAGCCGAAAAGCCTCCTTCAGTACTGGCAAATACACATTATACCTCCACAAATGGAAGCATTTCCCCAAAACCCAAACACTAGCGAAGTCTGCCTCTTGTAGCGAAGAAGGAGATGAAGTATGCATGAGTTTAGGATTTACAACTGATCAGCATTTTTTAAAGGAAACAGAAGCGTTTAACATGAGCTTCATTTAAACAAGAAACAAAAGCAAGACTAAAATTGAAATTAAATTCAGTGACACAAAAGGACAGAGTCTGGGCTGTGATACACAAATATAAACAACGTGATTCTTAACAATACACTGATTCATGTTTCCTTTCTGGAAAAAAACCTTTGCATTCTTTTTAAAAATCAGTATTTGTAGGAACACATTGTCTCAGTAAAGAACATTTGTTACTTTTCTCTTTCCCCCACTCCCTTCCCACCCTGTCACATGCTTATAAAGAGAAAGTGATTACAGCAAATTCAGTGTCCAGACACTCGAGAAGATGTTGCAATGCACACAGACCACCCACTGACTTCATCAGTTTTGTTTTTGTAGTCCTGAATTTTTACAAATTTTCCATGCCATAAACATTTTCTTTTCTTTTTTAGTTGTTAAATATGAAAAGGTAAAATGCAAGGGCAGGTCAAGGACAATTTGTTAGACGTCAAAAAATCCGAGACATCACACCACACATTGCCTTTCCCCTCAACTGGTGTGCCATCAGTTTCTTTTCCACTCACATTATAGCTCCAAGATCCAAACTGGCTTCCCACCTAGTTTGCCATCACAAGTCTGCTAGACAATGACCACTATAATTTGCCTTTCTCAAATGGAGCTTACCTATATTAAAAGTAAACTACAAAGGTAAAACAGAAGTGAAATTAGCCCAGAAACAGATCCATTCTCCCTGAAGTCCACAAATTCTCAAGTATTTCTTGATTTGGCACAACAGCTTGCATAGCATAGTTTGACTCGAGTGCTATCACACAGACCTATGTTCTTGGAGAGGCAGGCAAATGGAAGCTTACTGGTGACAGGAACAGCAGAAAGAGACAGCTTAAACTATATTTCATGGTTGGAAAAAAAAAACCAACTAGCTAGATATGCTTGCTAGTTATCATACTAGCTTTGCTGTTTGCTTCCAAAGGTCACTTTCTTCACATTGTAGAGCTTTCTGACACATATCTGCCTGGTCTAGCTAATTTTGTCAGATAGTTTTTGTCAGATTAGTTTAATTATTAACCCAAATCACAAAAACAACCCCACCACAAAATCCTTTTCTTTCACTTGCTAACTGGGTACATTACCTACAAATGCTGAACAAGCTTAATCTACCATAAACAGCAGTCATGTGTTACATTTACATAGCTTTTGTCAGCGGTGCTTCAGGAAAACACACAAAAATAAGGATCACTTCATCCTTCACTAAACTTAATCAATTTGGAATTCTTAAATGTTGTACGGAGATAAAGCAAAGGGCAGAGCAGAACTTTACTGAAGTACACAGGGAAAAAGTACTTTAAGAAAGTCAGGCTGCAACACAAACTGAAATACATCCCAAATCAGAGAAGAGGCCCGTTATTAACAGGGCCACATAAGTTTTACTGACTGCAAATAATCAGGGGCTTTGATTTTCTGCTTCACTGCAGAGTGTCCACCAGAACATCTAAGTTTCACGAATCGATAAACATCTACCTCAGGGTAAAGCCCAGTACCACAGCTGAAGCCTGACAGCTTGAATGCTAGATATCCAGACTTACTTGAACTGTGTGGATATCTTTACGTGATTATCTGTAAAAGATACTATGAATTTCAGTCTTAAACCAGTTGCTTAATTTTCTTTGCTTGACTTACTACTGAATTGCCTACTGCAATTCTGAAGCTTTCAGTGGAAAAGGGTTGATTTCTCATGGGGAAACACAAGCTAAATAACTCAGAAAGAAAAAAAACAAAAACACCATCAACCCCCCACCAACATATATATGTATAGAGAATATATCCTCAGTTAACATTTCAAAAGTGGGCATTCTGAATATTGCATTGTTAGGACCACTTCTAACAGCAATTAGGTTTAAGAGCGAGAGCTGGATGAGCAATTTTTACTTGTCTACTAGCATTGGGATTGGCTTTTTTTGGAAGTTCAGGGGGTTTCGGAATTTTGTTTCATTGATATTTTTTCCTAATAAAAAGTCTAATGAAAGCAGCATTTAGTTTAGCCACTGTCAACAGTGTCAGATAAAGATGAATCTGGCAAGCTTCAGTGAAACACCAGCAGTCTGAACACCCTCTCAGGCTGTATCTCCACACTCTGGAGCTCACACAGTGCCTGTTCCTGTTCTTGAGGCAGCAGGGGCTGCCTCAAGTGTCTAATACAGTAAGCATTAGGAAAATAGATAGAAGACCCTTGAGAAAAGACACCAAACTATAATTTAACAAGACAAGAGAATATTCTGGACTCCTGGCAAGAAGATACTTTCTCATTGTAGGCAACAGCTCACTAACACCACTAAATCCAAGGCCTTGCTCAGCTACAAAATCCAGCTAACTAGAGTTTAAATTAGCTTTCTTACATCTCCCGGATAAACTCTGTCTGTACCCCTGCCAAAACACACTACTCTTCTCGTCTGTAATCCCAAACAATCCCTCACCATAGGTATTTCCCCTGCAGTTCCTCACAGTGCTATGCACATAGCTGTATTGCACAGCCACACCAAATGATTGGAGGCAGAATGAAATGTATAAAAGTGTTGGCTGTGTATCCTGGGAATTTGGAGAAAGCTGTTAGCCCGGTCTCAGCACTTCTGCTCCTAGCTCCTCTCCCCCTTGATCCAAAAACTAGACCAAAAAGGAAGAAATATTTCCAGGGTTCAGCTTGAGCTTCTGCCACCACTGCCTGATGGGTCTCTGCCCAGTCAGGCCCTAATCACAGTAGTTATTCACACTCATATCAGGGACATTCTGCAATGCCTGGAGCGCTATCCGTCCACAGGGAGGGCAAACCAAAGCTGCTGTGGGAATTTGGCAGCTGTCCGGAGGACAGATAACAACAGGATGTCATTTATCCTCAGCAGCAGGGTTGGAGGTCTTGCTGAAGCAGTTAGAGGTCAAAATTAGTTACCAGGCAATGGCTGCTTAGTGATTCATGCGAAATTAGTTGTGACCTCAGCCAAAGTGACTGTGGAGAAGTGTTCATGTAGCACTAAGGCACTAATTAGCACTGCCACTGGATGGCTCCACGCAGGTCACAGCCGGGTCTGGATCACATGGTGAATTACCCTATCCCCCTAATGACGCCAGTGTTAATGAAGTGAAAGTTTGCTCCCTTGGAAAGGTTAAGTCAGAAATTACTGCCTTACCTGATGCAAATACAACAGGGAATAAAGGCTCTGCCTGCTTCATTAGTGTCAGTCAGTACCTCTTCAAAGAGGGAAGGCAGGAACCCCGACCCAGAAGCTGGACCCCTTTCTCCCTGTGCCCCTATCCCAACTGCTTTTAAAATTAGTCCTTTCTGTTACGTCTTTTAACCCCAAAAAGGCATGATTTTTATCCTAGGGTATGGGACCAAGCAGATAACAAGCAATATGTAGGATTAGTAGTGAGTGCATAGCAAAGATATAAGATTTGATAACGCAATCAGAAAACACCTATACTGAGCTTCCTTACTTGCTTACCACAGTGTAGCTATGTTCAGATGAGAGCAAAGACTGGGTCTGGTTTTCACCACACTGTAAGGGCTCCAGGAGAAGTTTCTCTTTTGGCAATGCAATGTCCTGAAAAAAAAATTAAATTCTTGTGTTGGATGTATACAAACATATTAAGGAAAAAAACCACACCACTGCTTCCATTCAACATTAAACTTAATCATAATGTCTTTTATAGATCTTCAAAAACTTAGGCTCACTTCACTTCTAAAGAAATCAAATTCTCCACCCACTCTCAATTATTTCAAAACATTAAAGAATCACAGGGTATGGAAATTGGAAGGGACCCACAAGAAACCCCTGGCCCTGCACAGGACCATCCCCAAGAGTCACACCATGTGCCTGACAGTATCATCCAAATACTTCTTGAACTCTGTCAGGCTTGGTGCTGTGACCACTTCCCTGGGGAGCCTGTTCCAGTGTCCAACCACCCTCTGGGTGAAGAGCCTTTTTCTAATATCCAACCTAAACCTCCCCTGACACAACTTCACGCCATTCCCTTGGGTCCTGTCACAGGTCACATTAAAGCTCATGAGTAACCAAGGAGACACAGATTCTTATTTAATGGTCTGAGAGAAGACAGAATAGAGAAGAGAAACTCTTGTGGACATCCCAGTTTTGAAGAAAGTATAAACCTAGAGCAGCTAGGAAAGTACAAAGAGTAGCTGAAGTGTAAGTCTAGACTGGGTATCAGGGAATGACAGTTGTGACAGTACCATGGGAGGCCATAGAACTCTTGTTGGAGGGCAGACAGTATGCTAACAAATCCGGGCCAGAAGACTGTAGACCCTGCTGCAGAGACCCATGTCCATTTCATTTCAGTAGAAGCCTTCACTTTCTTCAGACTTTATTTTTTGGTTTATTAAACTTCTTAAGATTTTACTTGGCAGAGAGAAAAAGGGTCTGCAACAATTCCCAGTACGGTAACTTTAAGCCAGCCTGTGAAACTTGATATGTGTTCTTAATCTTCAAGACTTGTGTTGACACCACAAGCTGCAAAAGTGGAGCCAATGATCAGGGGAGCTGAAGTTTGGATTACATGAAGTACTCTCTTTTTGTTTTTCTTCCTAAGCTGTCACTGCTTTTAGTGCAAAAGTAAAGAATTGAAAGAATTTTTAAGGGTTCAAGGAGTTGCATCTCTAAATAACAACAACAGCATCCAATGGTCTGGATTTCAAGTCAATCCAAAAGCAAAGGCAGAATTAAGAAGAAAACCAGAAATACAGAGATGGATGAGGAAGTCTGAAAGCCTCCTATAAAAGAAGTTCCTGGGCCAAATAAAAGGGATGAAAATCCTGCAAGGGTTAAGGCAGCCTAAGCAAAGCCATTCTTTCTTCCTGACTCCAGAGGAGTGGGGAATACACAAGTTGAGTAGAATGGCACTGTCTGTCAGCAAAAGTGCTCATACAATGTGACACTACTGCCCATGGTGTCATCAGCTCCAGTAGTGCAGCAGCCTGGATTGGTGACAACTTTGATCCTCATCCTGCATTCGCTGGAATGTCCCAGGCTCACCAGCTCCATTCAAGAAGGTGGTCTGGAGGTGACCTCCCCATGCTGGGCCAGGCCCTGGCTGCTGCCCCAGAGAGGAATGCAGTCTTGTGGCTATTCCGCTGGACCACAGCTTTGGGGATTAGCCCCTGCCTAAGCCTAGGCTCTGGGACTCCAGTTGCCTGGCTGAGGCAAGGGGTCCCCAAGCCTGTTGACATATTGGATTTATTCTAGTTAGACACATCTTCTAAAAAGCTGAGGAGCTGACTGTGCATTGAGAGCAAAAAACAGAGCGCTGGTAGTCCAATCCTGCTCCTAGTCATGTCAGATAAGGGCTTTATTGTTTACTGCAATGGGGTCAGGATCGCATCCTCAGAGCTGAGCAGAGGAAACAAGACAAAAAAGGCAAAAAAGCTTCTGATCCTATGTAGAACATCAGGTGTCTGATCATATATTTCCAAGAAAAAGATACTGAAATCAAGGGTTTAAAATGCTAATTGCCAATTTTTAATTAGTTCTCTCCAACAACCTACTTGGACATATCAACTTACAGTGAACTTATAGAACTCTGAATCCTTTTACATAGGTTAGGGCAAGTTAGAACCTTCACATTACTTGTTCTTAAAGACAAGACACAAGAGAGGAGGGGAAGGGGGGGTAACTTAACAGCAGGAATAGCCTTCCATCTTTTTCACATTGTTTACCACCAACCTTAAACACACAGAAGCTATGTGTCCTGGAAGTTCTTAGAGCAAAAACATGGTACCGTAGCATGAAACACCTTCTGCTCCCAGACCCAGCACATTCTGCTCGTTCACAGAAACAGATGTCCTCATTGCTTTGCCAGGCTTGACAGCGACATATACAGAGCCTGGAAATCAGTGAATGCCACAGAAAAACAAAGCTCAGTTTTATAGGACTGATTTCAATTTACTGACATGTAACAATGCCTCTCTTGAAAGTGTTCATCAAATATTTTAAAGAAAGCACAAATTTCTTTCATTACTTCTACAGAATAAACCCCACAGAATAAAAACCTTATCAGAGTGGGAGAGGTCAGGCCTGTGCCAGTAAAAGTTTAGACTGCGCTAAATGCCTCATTCTTGCTCTGTTTGTCACTTATGTCGTCAAGTGAGTGACCCGAGACAGCACTGTATGCAAAGTTTAACCAAGGGGTAAAACAACTGTATCTAATCACAGGTAGCTGAAGACTTTTTCTAACCACTCAAGTAAAACTCTGGGCTGAAGCCTATTATGGTTGTTCTCAGTGCTGGGAAGACAGAGAAACATAAAAAAGACCATTAACACCTGCTGAGAAAATGTTTCTCCTACTACAGAAGTGACCAAACTCACTTTTTCCTTACTGCTAAGGCTGAAGACAACTATTCATTAACCTTTTATGCAATAAGTGGGGTCAAATGGAGGTAGAAGGCTGAAAAGCCAAAGCTAATGTTAGCATTGTACATTTTTATGACCTCTGGTGTGTTTACAGAATACAGAACCCGTTGTCTGGAAGACTTTCTCTTCCTGCTGAAGGGGGAGAGAGTTGGGGAAGAGGATTATGAACAGTTCTCTACTGGTGCATGAACACCAGAACCAGCATCCCAGCAATTGTGGATTAGTTACCCCCACCCCAACACTTCACCCCAAACCAATTTAAGAGCAGACAAGAACTGTTAAATACACACCCGCATGTGAATGGGAAAGCAATATTACTTTCACAAAAAAGGCAAAGAAGAAATGCTTAGCCTTTTGCTTAAATTTT
The DNA here is from genome assembly GCA_035584735.1 of Pseudotriccus pelzelni. Lineage (NCBI taxonomy): Eukaryota > Metazoa > Chordata > Aves > Passeriformes > Tyrannidae > Pseudotriccus > Pseudotriccus pelzelni. The sequence continues at coordinate 55,660,007 of JAWMRA010000113.1, read as the reverse complement.
GAGCATAGTTTTGGAGCTCACGCAATTCCATCATTTCATATTCTGGACAAGTATCTTGGTAAATACAAGATTAAACAATAAAAATAATAGTGCTTCTGCCGCAGCAAACCAATTTTATACTTGTCCTTTCTTCCCCATATTCTTGTTCCTATAGAAGAGCCATGCCTATTCCTTGGCCATAGATATTCCTCATCCCTTCATTTTCATCAGCCATATCCAGTGCTAACTGAATGAGGAACTGTTCCTTTAACAAGCTTTTTGGACACAGGTGCTGTGATTGGATGCTCACCCTGGTGCTGCCTGTTTTGATGAAAAAGTATTCTCCAGTCATAGAAAGGCACCATAAACATGGAAAGGACAGATTTATACTTGCTTTTAGGTTCTATATTATTCTTGCCATTTAAGAGATTGGTATATAGCTTAAGCAAACTATCTTTCTCCTTCTGCATACAGCAGTTCCAAGACACTTCGACTGCCTTCTTTTCTGTCTTAGCTGCTTGAATTGGAAACTTCTGAAAGCAGGGTGAGTCCTTGGGAGGGGTTGGTTATTTTTTGTCAGAATGTTTGCACAGCAGATTTCCCACCTGGACTCACACTGAACATGATACTTCCAGATATCAACACTATATTATCATTGTTGTTGCTGCTATGCAAGAAAACCCATCTTTTTTTTCCCCACATGCTGCAGTACTCTGGTCAAAAACTTGAAACAAAACTTCTTAGAACCCAAAAAATCTCCTGACCATCAACTCAAACCCACCTTTCCTACATTTTCTGCTTTTGTACAGCAAGCAGATGATACTGGCTTAAGGACTTCAGAACTAGAAATAAACTAATAGAAAAGAGCAGTGTATCAACTTTAATTGTATTAACTAGTGGAACAATCAAAACATCAAGAGAAAAAGAGACAGGAGTCAAATCCACTGCTGATTTATCTTGCAGGAAAACATTACAAATCAGACAGATCCCTCCAACTTCAGTCACTGTATGTTGGTACTGTGCATCCACAGCCTCTAACAGCAGAAGGTCTCAGACACAGACGTCCATGGGGCTCCCCGTGACTGCACACCAGTGGCAGCCAGGGTGCACAGCCTCCCACAGAACAAGGGGAGGCTGTTTGGCTGTTTTGGGTCATCTTTCCTCTGGCACCCTCAGCTTCCTGTTTTCCAGAAAACCCTGCCAAGACAAACCCTTTACTATCCCTAGTTCCTCTCCATTTGGTAAATACTCTCCCCAGTTCTATACAAATTATATACACTTTAGAAAATTATTTGCCTGCTCAGAGTCTGCTCACTAGACAAGTGCATGTGGACAGGAGTTCTCAGAGTAGAAACAGTAGGAGACTGTGAAACTGGTGACCGGGAACACTTTGTGCTGATAAAACTCAGGTCAAAGAAACTGTTACAACTTTTGGTTCCTCCACCAAGGCGCCATTTCACATGTTGATTGAAAAAAAAAAAAAGCCTCACTTCAACCTGTGCCACTTCTGTTCCAATTTAATCCCTTTTAACAGATGCTAAAAAGTATCCATTGCTGAGAGAAAAAACCCACAGGTTTGGGGTTTTTTTGCCAGGCCATAGCGGTCAATTTCCTGCAACCCCTTGAGTTCTGACTGATGTCTCAAACTCTGCAAGGGCCAAAATTAATTCTGTGAATATCAGAACACTCTTAAATTTTTGGTATTCAAATAAGCAACTTTCATTTGCATTGTTTCACACGATACCAGCATGGGGGGGATGGGGGGAAGGGGGAGGGAAAGGAAAGAAGGACATTAAAGCGAAAAAGAGCAGATATTAGGTTTGGAAAACTCTGGTTGGGAAGGGGAATTCAGAGATATTTCCCCAAACTTGAATATTCCCAGGAGCCATCTTATAACATGATCTCTGTGCTCTGAACAGGTTAGCAAGCTGGCTGGAGGAGAAAGAGAACATAAGCACCTTACAAATGCTCAGACATTTGCGCAGGACATTCACATGGCACTCAGAAAGGAACAGTCACCCCAGCTCATGTTGTTCATATTATAAACCTGTTTCACCTCTTCTTCCAGGCAACTGGTCACTGCCTTCACACACCATGACATGTACATATCCCACATATCTCATCAGCTGTTTTGATGATCATACGTGGGGCATAAGGAGACTCAGCTCTGTAACACCTCCCTGGAGTTCTGCCAGAGTTGACCTGCTGGTTGGTCATTAGTAGGCAGGAGGAGCTGAAGCACCACCAAATATTCCTCACTGGTTGGTCAGAGTTGGAGTTTGAGTAGCAAGGAAATTTGTTTTTCTCTCCTCTAAATGAGCTGTGCTTCTCAGTGTTGTTTAGAAGGAGCCTTCTTTGAGATGGGCACCAGAGTTATTACTCTGGTTGCTTTCTGGCCAAGCTAATCTAGAGCAGGGGGCCAGAATATATTTAGGCTGTGTTACTACCTCACCAACAGCAAAGCCTACTCTAGGGAAGATTCTGGATGCAAAGGTCTGAACATGTAGACCAACAACAACCAGAGCATTTGATATTAATGCAAAATACCACAACCCTCCACAGCTGGATCTTTAGCACAGACCATGAGCCAGCAGTTTTACCATTCCGACATCTAATTCCTACATGCCTTGATTTTAGCAGCACCCTGGCTTGCCAGACCTGTGGTTTCATTTTTGGAAAAGGCTGCTTGTCATGGGAGTAGAAACAGACAAAGGGGTCTGAGACCTAAAGAGAAGTCAGACTGACAAAATCAGTTCGCATTTCATTGTTATTGGAACTGCAGTATATCCAGCCCTAAGAACAGGGAAATCTGGATGAAATCCAGTAGATTCTTTGGCCTGACTAAACAGTGCTGTACTGGAAGTTGAGACAGGGAGAAAAGGCTTTAAACAATGCCTTCATCCTCTCCATCCTCAGACTGACCCACCACAGTGATAGCTCTTGGACCCTTTGACCAGCTCAAAAACCTGTTTTCACAGAGGCATTGGAGTACCCTTATCATGACATTCCGTCCATATGCAGCCATATATGGACCTCTGAGGGAACAAGTTAAGCCAGCAGCACCTGCATTAGTCAATTAGAATCAAAAGGGAGAGTTTCAGCCTTGGACCTGAGAAGGAGTCTGTGAATCAAAACACTGAGTTTGCAAAAAGTCCTGGGAATTCTAGTTAACTGAGTAACAACAGCAGGTGCTGTTTACCAAGAGAACCCTAATAAAGGGGAAACGCAGAGCGAGCTCAATGGAGAATCCCAAAAACAAAATCATGGTGGGTGCAGCCTCATTTTTTCATTGTCTATATTTGCTGACCCCGATGTGATACGTGTTATGGGAGTTTTTGATGACCATGACCCACCAGGGGTAATGGAATTAGTTCTGCCTGGAAAAAGTCTGTCTCCACTTGAATTCGTTCACTGCAGACCTCCAGCCCTTCTTCTGTGCCACCCAGGCCCAATATGTTAGTGCACCTACACGCAAAGTAAGCCTCTGAGCACCCTCCCCCTCTTAGTGGGAATGTCAAAGTCCTCCTCACTGTCATCTGCCAAACATATATTTCCCCCCCACCCCTACCCCAACCCACTCCCACTCCCTGCTTTGTAGTGTTTCCTCTCACCTCTAGCCGTCAGTACCTCTTCTCACGTCAAACCTGATTTAAAACCTTCCTTCCTAAGTTAAAAACTCTGTTTGACGTATTTTGATTTAATTAAAACTAAGGGTTTAAGCATTTTTTCCTGTACGCTAACTAATTAAAACCAAGTATGCTTTCATTTACACTGGTTTATACTTTAAAAAAATTCCCATTCAAGCTGCTATTAGACAGATCATTCATCCAACCCTCACACACGCCCCTTAACTGTGTCTTTATGACTTAGAGAATTTTTTCCTATGCAGCAGTTGTTGTTCAAAGACATTTATAAATTAAAGGCTTTTATTAGAGCTGAATAACACTTGAATCATTGGAAAACCAAAGGTTTGTGACTTTTTTTAAAACTCAAAACCTAAACCAGGCATTGAAAAAGAAATGGACTAACATAAATTTTTACAACTGTATTTTTATTGCCAAAATAAAGGCTTTTAGGAAACATAACACGGAAATTGTAAAGAAGAAATTATTCCTAAAATTACCAGAACAGCCATCTTTTTACATTCTTAAATAATAATGTATTGCAAACAAACCAGAAAACTCATGTGATCACCAGAAATAACTATAATAGATCTTTAGCTCGATTTGCCTGAAAAAGCAGCACACACCTTTCCCATTAGTAACTCACAATTGTTACCATGTATTTCCAGTGTGCAAGAGCACAGGGCAGCCCTTCTCCCCTTCCCTGTCACAAAGGCATACCAGTATTAATCAGTAGACTTCCTGGTTGCCTGAGCACAAGCAGCCAACCAGCTATATTACAACCTGAGTACACTTGAAAAACATTTGTTCTTAGTCTTGCCGGTGTTGCACATGGGCTGTAACAGCATGGATAAGACCTGTCACACAAGGAAGTCTTGTCTTCAGTGTTTCATATGCATCTTTGCGCATCATCTTGCAATATTCTGGAATACTGGAGAGTTTCAAAGTATTTTTTGTGACATGACCCATTACAGGGAAGGACTGGAAGCCCTTAATATAACAAATGATATCTCCCAAATTTAATCACAGCAATGAGAAGGAAGTAAAATTAGAGTTTTTCTTTCACATACTCTCTCAGCCAATAGGCATTGTGTGTTCTTCAAGGTTATAGTTACTAACCAGTTGGCTGTTGAATCCCACCAGGACTGGCATATTTTTTCACTTTCTGAATGATCATGCAACAGAAGTACTATTTTTTTATAGTAGTCCCAGAGCAGCTTTCAAGTCAGTGCTTGCAATGCAAGGAGGTGCATTTCTTTCTCAAAAGAAGTAATATGAGTCTCTTTGCAGACTCTTATTATGGTGGTCAGGTTGCCCATATCAAAGCATCAGCCTACAGACAGGTAGAAATTCCATTAGCTGAAAGCTGGCTGTCTACTCCTACAACACTGTGGGGATCACTGGATGCTCAGAGCAAGCATCTCATGATGTCCGTGATTGCTCTGTGTAGATAAAAAGCATGGCCCAAGCTAATATGAGTATGAAGTGTCACAGGGAATGACAGCCCCCCTGAAAATTCCTTGCAGGGCTACAAGAAGGATAGGCTAGTGGTTCTGGAGAATACTCCACCCCGAGTCACAAGGGGAGGACGACAAGAAAAGTGGGATGCATCGGCACCATAATGACAACCACTCTTGCTGTGACCCACTGGCACAAGATCAGAGCAGCAGATGATGGAAAGAAGAGAGATTTCTGTTATCAGTCTGAAAGAGCAAGTCTGTTTTCTGATGTCCAAAGTGGGAGGTTTGATGTTTTGTAAAAGGCAGTTTCGACATCACAAGGCCCTTTCCCTGGCTTGTAGGTTCAAAGGAAAAATGTGACTGGCCAGGATCAAAAGCATTATTCAGTCATGGCTGATAAGCATGTGCTTTATGGCACCTGTCCTGTAAATACAGTTCTTCACCTTTCAGAGCATGCTGTGGCTGAAGGGCCACCTACAGCAGGGAGACATGGGACAGGCCACCTTCCTGTTTACTATGGAAATAAACAGTAATGAGGATCTGGAACTGCAGGTACTTCTGCAATGTACTTTAGCCTGAGCTTTGCATTCTTCCAATAGGCCAAGGAAGCCTTACAAGTTAGTTCTATTATGGTTGCAAACCCTTACAACAGCTTAGTTACAGCAACACAGTAAGAGCATTTTCACTTTTTTACTAATATTGCCTTCTTCCCTTCCCGTAACTTTTCATCTTCTGATCCTTCTTTTCTGCAGTGTGGGTAACAAACAGGAGGAGCTGGGAGCCATCATGCAGCATGAAAGCTATGACGTAGCTGCCCTCATGGAAACATGGTGGGATGACTCACATGACTGGAGTGCTGCCATGGACAGCTACAAGCTCTTCAGAAGGGATAGGCAAGGTAAAAGAGGTGGAGGGGTGGCTCTAAATGTTAAGGAGTCTCTTGACTCTGTAGAACCTGAAATCAGGAACGATAAGGTTGAGTGCCTGTGGATCAGGATCAAGGGGAAGGACAACAGGGCTGACATCCTGGTGAGAGCCTGTTATAGACCATCCAATCAGGATGATGAGGGTGATGAATTATTCTGCAAGCAGCTGGAGTTTAGGTTGGATATTAGAAAGAAACTTTTTACAGAGAGAGCAATCAGACATTGGAATGGGCTGCCCAGGGAGGTGGTGGATTCACCATCCCTGGAGGTTTTTAAGATGGGATTGGATGTGGCACTTAGTGCCATGGTCTGGTAACCACGTCTGTGTTGGATCAAGGGTTGGACTTGATGATCTCGGAGGTCTTTTCCAACCTGGTTGATTCTATGGTTCTATGATTCTATGATTCCTCCATTACATAGAATTATCTTTTGGTAAAACGTTTAAGTTATTTACATTTCAAAAAGTACAGATTATTGCATTTTTTTCCAGCTAGTTGGAGCTCCTTTAGAGTTAAAATGCCTCTCACACAACGCCTGACCTCCTCATTCCCAAGAAAATCCTTCCAGTTTTAATGAAGGAGAACCATTGTGCACAAAGCAGATGACGAGTACTGAGAATACTTGATTGTTTTCCAACTTCTGCCATGTGCTTCTTGGATGTTTTCCAGGGATTCATTTTACTTTGCTGTGCCTCAGTTCCCCACATACGAAATGGAAATAACATTATCCAACAGCATGATATAGGAAACAGATATTATCATTATTGCTAAACCAAAGAAAACATTCACCACCTGAATTTGTGGTTTTAATACCCTAAAAATAAATAAGGACTATATACCTCTTCCATCAGAAACTAAAGCAAGTAAATGCACTTCATCCACAGCACCATTTTTCTACATGGGAATAAGAACTACGTTATAAACTGAGAGGAGTGAGAGGCATTGTATTTATCATAGTATAAGAAATCCACACGGAAATTACTTGCTCACAGCAATCTTAGCATCATGAGCAACCTTTACACATACAAACAAAGTCCTTAAGCAGTCACTGTGCTTTAGTAGCTCAAGAGGGATCTGCTTCCCCTCTAGAGAAAGAAAGCATTAACAGTAAGCAAAAGAAAATTATTATATCCCACTGACACAAGCTAAAGTCATCAATGAAGAAGTAAGGGACAGGGAAAGGGAAAGGGAAAATGAAAAGGGAAAGGGAAAAGGAAAAGGAAAAGGAAAAGGAAAAGGAAAAGGAAAAGGAAAAGGAAAAGGAAAAGGAAAAGG
>JAWMRA010000113.1:55613316-55652645 GCA_035584735.1 Pseudotriccus pelzelni | reverse complement strand
GGAAGGGGAAGGAGGAGGGGGAGGGGGAAGGGAGGGGAGAGGAGTAGAGGGGAGGGGATGGGAGGGGAGGAGAGGGGAGGCAAGGCAAGGCAAGGCAAGGCAAGGCAAGGAAAGGCAACGTAAATAGGATGATGCTTTCTAAAGAATTTGAGCCTCCTCAGAGACAGAAATAAAGCTGGAAGTTATATACAGTTCTATAGATTCATCTACTACTGCTTACTATCCTCTTGTCCCAGGGCAGCTAAAAGGTTCATGTTAGGAGCAGCATTCAATAAATATTTAGCTTTTTTATGAATGGACTTGCAGTGATAAAAAATTTCCTTTATAAGGGATGCATCTTCCGTCACACTGCTGAATACTTCACATAATCAAAGAATGGCTATAAGTTTCAAGTTACTTTGAATTAATGGAAAAAATAGCAGCATATAGGGGAAAAAATAATGTTTCCATGAGAAAGCATAACATGCAGCTTCCTGTAAAAAGACTGCTATTTCACAGGCAGGGGAAGACAGTAGATCTCTTCAGCACTTACTAGGCTGCCTGAAATGTAAAGATGAGGCATGAAGAAGCACAAAACCAATCACTGTATTATTACACATTTCCTATAGAAAACTGGGCATAGGCAGTGCTTTTGCAGCCTGGGACAACCAGACTGACACCCTGGCTTTTCCTTTTCTGCAGTGCCTGTGCAATCCACACACTCCAGGCCTTCTAGGGAGCCTGGGGGACCGGGCTGCTGTGCCTCCACGGGTCCCGTGATCTTCTGGCAGAGACATAACTCTGCAAAAATGGGCTGTGAAGACGGTTTGCCTCATAACTGCTCATAGCCCAGGCGAGAGCCTGCAAGCTCCCTCTCCTCCATTATCAGGTTAGAGCGCGTGAGGGATGCCACAGAAAAACAGGATTTCGCATTTAAAATAAAAAAGGGGGCGAAGCATCTGCCCAGGGCTGCCTTTGCCTGCGCTTTAGATAAAGGAAGCCTCTCGGCGCAGTGTTAGCACTCAAACCCCGGGAGTTAATGTTCCAGCAGGAAATGTTCCAGCCGGGCAGCTGCGGGACAGCGCTGCCCCCCAGCGCCGGGCGCCCGCCTGGGCACAGACCCGTCCGTCCGTCCGTCCGCCTCGGACAAAGGGCAGCTCCGAGGTCGTACTACGGCTTTCCTGGGATCATATCTATAGGCAAGGCTATATGGAAATCTACATGTTCACAGCTCTGTATATACTCTATTAATATATCTATAGATATGTAGTCATAAAACTATATACATTCTATAAGTACGTCTACAGAAACATGTATTACTATTTTTCTATTTCCATATATATGTGTGTGTGAAAATATCTATATATTCCACTGTGCAAGTAAATATTTACACTTATTCCACACAAAAGCACATTTCCACACACACACAGGCCATTGGTACTTTGACCTCATTCGTAGATATCAGCACAGGGCACAAACAATAAAGCAGTAGATGCATGAGGGTGAAGTGCTAGGCTTGATGAAGAAATACAGATAATTCAAACAATTCTCATATCTGTGATAAATGAAGTTACCTATACATATTACTTTCACAACTGAATTCCAGATCAACAAGGAGCATCCTGCTTTGTAAATGTGTGCTCTCTCCCTCTTCCTGCCCTCCTCTGGTGCTCTTCTCCTAAGGTTTTATAATTATTTTTATTCTCAGGTTTCCACAAGGTACAGATTGACCTTTTATACACATCAAGAAAGCCATACTTAAAGCTTGACACTCCCTTTAGCTAGCAGTTTGTGTTCCTGAGTCACATTTTCCTCCATAAAACACTTCTAAGACTTCTGAAACACTCCAACAACACTTCCCAACAAATAATGTGTGACTCCTACTGGGAACAGCAAAAGTGCATCTCTAGGAAATACCTCCTGAATCCTGGATCGACAGCCACCCTACAGAAAAATCGCATTGATGATCTCAACTGGATGTCACACTGCTGAAAGCACAGTCACTTTGCAGTGACCATATGGGCCCAGTTTTTACTTGTAGATTAACAGTTTAAGACTGTATTCTTTATTGACTCTCACAAAATTTGCAGAGACTGCCACCTTGTTCAGGCCATGGAGGAAAGTGGTTTTTTTGTCCTCTGCCTTCCCCCTGGCCACCCCCATCCTAATGTGCAGAGTCCTCCAGTGGTGAGTGAATGGACTGTTTTCCAAAGATATGACCTAAAGTTAGGTCTTCCTGTCATTATTTTAAATATAATCATCTTATGTTCTACCCAGACAGGATTGACCTGAGATTTCCCAGGCCTTAGCTCGGCTCCAGTGCCTCTGACACAAAACCCCCGCCACCTCTGCAGGAGGAGTTATTCTACCAAGATTTTACCCCAGCCTTCAGAAAGATCTCACACCAGATCTGAAGGACAACTCAGGGAACAATCCTTATCTCCCCTACACCCCCTCACAGAAAGGAAACTAATCCAGAGGCCTAAATTAAGAAGACAAAAACCTCAGAAACCATGCAGCAATATAGCACTACAGAAAACATAGACACTTGGAAAAAATAGAAGAGCTGGAAGAAAGGAGCAGTGCAAAGAGTTAGTCAAAGCACAATGTGGAAAAGACAAGCTGCTTCAGGAGGAAGACAGCATTCTATGTCAGCAGGCAGTGCAAATCGTACTTTCCTTTTGATTTAATTATGGCAAAGAATACAACTTCAGGGATACCTCAGACTTGTTGCTTTAATTAGGAGATGAAATGACAAAGTATATGGATCTCTGCTTTGATTTCATATAGTAATTGCAGGTTCCTATACCATGAACTGCATTAAAACAAGAACATGTAACCTTTATGGTGTGTGACACACTTTAAAATAAACATATCAGCATTAGACAGCTGTTACTATTTGTGAGCTTCCTAGCATATTTATTAATTTTGACTTTGTTTCAATATCTGGACCACATCACTTGATGTTTTAAGTTCATCCAGATAAGTAAAAAAATGTGCTGGTGTGTATGTTGTCCAAATACAGCAAAAGAATTTTCCCAGTCAAGCTAAATATGCTGGCATACACTGTACTCTCACAAGAAACACGGATCAACAGAAAATGAGGCTTTATTGCTTTCTTTTAAAAATAAAATAATTTCCCAATATTTTCTTAGCTGGTTACGTACATCGAATTCTGTTAAGACAAAGCAAAAGCATTTTAAACTTTGAATGGTGCCTCTTTGTTAAAGTAACAAACCAAAACCAACTTATCTAAAGCAGGATTTGGGATTTTGCTATTAAGGGGCTGGAGCCGAATCACCCTAGAGACATAATGGCCTGCCACAGTTCAGTAAGACAATACCTTAATCCCTTGGACTTTCTTAAGCTAATTTTGGAAATCACCCTGCCATTCATAATGCAGCACTTTGTCTTCACATATCCATTTTCTGCTGCAGCTAGCAGAATTCAGTACTTTTTGACACTCCAACACCCTAACAGTTGTTTTACTTTGGTTTTGATACTGCCGGTGGAAAATGTGACATTTTAAAGTAGCAAGAAAGAAAGAAGAAAAAAGAGAGGAAACAAGTGCTGAACAATGAAAGACTTTGCACTCATGTGAAGGCAGCTCCACTGGCATGGAAATAGATGGACTAGCAGATGTGAAATCAAGGGAGGCTTTCCGGTGATTGCTGAATCATTTCTTCTTTTGTTATCGCTACAGGGCTTCCTGTCAGCAAGTCAATAGTGCATTCAGAATACTGCTTAAAGGCCAGATCCTATTCACTGAGGAGCCCCAATTAGCCATGTGATGTCAAGGGACCTTTTCACATCTAACACAGTAACATTGTACTGAAATAAAGGTTATCCACTTAAAAAGGTGAAGGAGTGAAACCAAACTGGAGCACACCCATGCACCACTTCTGGGGGTTATAACAGAATTTTACCATGTGCATATCAAGATTCATTCTGTTCTTGCCTTCTTCTCCATCGGATAAGCACTAGTCAGCAGGAATTTATTGGTTTTATTTTAAAGGAACAGAATGTAAGTTACATGCAGGCCCTTTGAGGGAATGAATACTCAAGTTTTACTGAGAATAAGATGGACTGAAAGAACAAGTGTAAAAGCCACCCTGTCTTTGGGGTCATCAGATGAGGACCTCCAGACTGAAAGTCCATTCTGACCTACTCTATGCAAGCTGTTTGAATTCACCCCCAGCAGCACACACAGAAAAATAGGTGGGTAGGTGCTATGACTTAAGGGCTACAGAAAAAAATTAGGCAGGCATTAGATGCAGTTTTCACTGACAGATAGACTTTGGCAAAAAGACTCAGTTGTTTAGGGCTAACTAACCAGAGCAGCCATCTCTGCCTCTTTCCTGAGCGCTGGTCCCTACCCCAGGGCAACCTGAAGCTTGTGACAGCAGAGGTCTGACACCTGCACCCAACACTGCCCTAGGGGCTGCCTGGTCCCCATCAGAGAGAGCTACACAGCAAAGCGCATTGTGACTAAATGTCCAACTCCTACTGCTCCTGGAATAACTCTTGGTGACAGCTTACTCTCCATGAGAAAAGGAAACCATCTCTCAAGATGACAAACCTGCGTGTATAAAATCTGCGGTGAAAAGGAAGTAACTGCTTTTGCAAATCTCTATATACAAAACTCAAACTCTACAAGGAGTTTGTCCATGTAAATAGCAGTATAGTTGCAGCTGTATTCCAAAAGGAGGTAACTGAAAGAAGGACTATATAGCTTCTCTTTTTATTACCAAGATTTCATTTCATAACTGAACTATAACTGTATTTTAAAAGAAATCAGGTTTTGCTTGAATTAAGCTAGTTTCTCTATACTTCTCCTATGTTGTAGTGAACTCAATTCCCTATAAAAATATTAATTATTTCCTACATCAGACTTTCAGTATTTTCACTGTGATTTCTAAGAAAAAGGAAAAAATAACCAAATACTCCCAGCAAGTAACGGAATTCTCACAGGTAATGGAATTCAGGAATACTCAGTTAGGTTGAAGACAATACTGCCTTTGAAGATAGGTCAATAAAAAATTCCAAGTGAGATGCTCTATTTTACATCAGGGAGGAATAGGGTTTTTTCAGTTAATTTTTACTCCTCTTAACACATAGGTTATCATAAATTCCAGGGCTTAAAGTTTTGTTACTTAAAACTTCAGACAGTCCAATCTCAGCTTTTAGAGATGATGGAACATCACAGAGCACACAGACAGCTTAAGCAATGCAAACTAATAAAAAAACCTCTGAACCTTACCGGAAAAGTCTGGCCGACCATATGAAGTCCCTATAGACATCTAAAGTGAAAGTACCAACCAGATTTTTTTGGTTGCTACACAAACTAGAGACTCATTAAACTACACAGAAGATGGCTAACTAAATAGCACAAGGGTTTCTTTTATTTTTGCACCTCGAATAAAAATTCTTTCCCTAGACAATCTTAGTATTTCCCTTTCCTTGTTCATTTTTCTTGCATAGCTCAATTTTTATAAGCCACTTCATTCATTTATGTGAGCCTTTGAGACAGAGCATCCATCTTGTTCACTGGCAAACAAAAAGGCTACCTAGCAGCACAGCATGGAAGACTGCCAATAATACATTAGCTGCAAGCATTACTGACTTATTTTTTTCTGTACAAGACTTACAGACTAACATATGCTTAAATTTAGTTATAGCATGTTTTCCTCTGCCCTTTGAACTACCTACACCTTTCGAGTAGAGGCAGACAAACTACATCTTTTTTTTTTTTTTCTGAAGAGGAGTAATCTTTCCTTGAGAGGAGCATCAAAACCCCTCAGCTGCAGAACTTCGGAATCAGGTTTTTGATTTTTAGCAAAAGAGAAAAATTATAAACAAACAAATCAACCCACTCCCACAGTACAATAAACAAGCTTCTCTAACCTCTCTACATGAGGTAATAAACCTTTTTTTTTACCCTTTAAAATAAGTAACCCCGTCTTCTCAACAAACTAAGTAGGTTTCTGTCACCTGCCTCTTTTTTTCTCATCAAGCAGATTAAGTTAGCTACTTAAGATTTTTTTTCGTATTACCACTTAGAAGACAAGTAGTAGATCAAGGTAGTTTATGTACCTAATCTACTGTTTTGATCCATCCATACTAAATGGGTAACGTACAATAGAATTAATCTGTAAACTGTTTGGTATGTATTTTGATTGGGATGAAAAATGAGCCGCTATTTTAATTACTGTAACATGCCTACATAAATATGCTAATGGTTTGAAGTGCTTAAATTTTAAAGAACTTTCAAACCACTGATGCCTTTATTATGAGCTTTACTGCTGCTACAGACTTTATAGTTTACCATCCAATACAAGTGTACAAACTCAAAAAAAACAAATGGAACTGAAATGGAAAAACAACTTAATTCTGCTTTTTGCCCTCTTCCAGTGGTTGCAACCCTCTGGTAGGAAAAGCTGAACTTTGTGTAAAGTCAGGGTCCAAGAGCTATGGATTACAGTCTGCCATACTAAGGTCAAGCAGCATTTAATATGCAGTGTTACAAACTATAAGGCCGAAAGATGCTTATTTAGGGCTCCGTAGTACTTTCCCCAAGACTGGGACAAATAATCAGGATGGAATTATTTCTGCTGAGTTAAGTCTGCCCATGCTCATGAGTCAATGAGGTGTCTGACTGACATCACTGAAGTGATTAAAGTACCTCAGGTGCTTTTCTTGAAGCAGGTGCTGTTAGCAATCCATCTGTCTGAGGTAAAAAAAGCACTGCAACTGCTCAGAGTGTCAAGGTAGTGATCTAAGTGGATTTTTTTTTTGTTTGGTTCTCTTCTGAGAAATAGCAGGACATAAATGTTTGTCTTCGGTAGATGCTGCTATACAGATAAATTATGTAGAGTGAAAAAATACAGGATCTTTTTTCTCATGGGAACTCAGGTAGAGTGCAAGCTCCTCTCTTGCAGCTAGGGAAGCTGTGACTCACTTCTTTTTCTTTTTCTACATTGTACTAAGGAAGCCGTAGTACATTTAGTACACTTAGTACCACTACTGGGATAGACTGGAAGAAGAAAAATGTAGCTGAAGCTGTACTCCAAAGGATAGGGACAAAGAAAGAAGGCCCTGACTAGGGGTATCAAACCCAAAGCTTTTAAATACAAAAATAGTTCTGGGAAAGTTTTCCTACATGTTATTTTTCTTTTTAATGTAAACTGTATTTATGATTATGAGGCTATATGGCAATTTTTCTGGTGTCTACCTCTCAAGAACTAGAGCACTGCAGTTCCTCTGTTCTGGATCAAGCAGAGCACCCTCCCTTGGTTTACTTCATGGTAAATGCTGCTGTGATTGTGGCAGAGGGAAATGCTGTGTGACAAGGTAAATCCTGCTCCTCAAAGAGTGGTGTTAATCTGCTAGTATTGGGCATTAATTTTCTTACCTAGCTAAGAGAGGCTTTTTTTCAGGTAAGTGCTCAGACTTTTTAGGGAACTGCTCAAAAGAGAACAAGAAAAAGGATAAACACCTAGCAGGAACACAGTGATCATCCTGTAGTGCGTTCTTAACATCTTAAGTGTAGCTTTTGATTATGGCTTTTGTTAAAACAACGTTTTGTTTTTGTTTTTTTTTTTTTTAAGCAGGATTTACTGTGTATACCTTACATTTGCCTGGCTTTTTGCTCAGGAGGAAGAACTCTTCCTTACCTTCCTTACATACGAACAGATTAAATCCACCTCTTTTCTTTCTCCGTGAAATTATCATATGTGCCTCCATGGAAAAACTGACGTTGTATTTTTCTTCTCCACAAAACCTAGCATTAACAGTATAGTTTGAAGTGTAATTAGGATTTTTGCTAGCCTGGAAACGTAAGGTGTTATGCTGTGCTTTTGGGAGTCATGTTGTTGCAGAGGAACTGTATGGCTATTGATGCTTAAAAAAAACCCTTTCAAGACTCTTTCAAGAAAATAGAATTTAACCACGTTAATAATAACTGTAAAATGCATACAAGCCATTTTTATTCCCTTAGTTGGTGCTGTGAAGTTTGCATAGAAGTGTTCTCTGGAGGAAAACAATATAGAATCGGAATACCATCATTTTTTTTTATTAGTTTGGTTGGTATTTAGGTACAGTCTAATCAGTATTAACCTGCTTTCTGAAGTTGTTCTACAGTAGCATTTTCTTTTCACTTTTCTGCAGCTCTCCCTCAAATCTGAAAGTCCACATCCAGTTCAGGTACTACAGAAAAAACAATATGTAATAAGTCACAGCGGATAAAAACTTAGTCCTAATTTCTTGGTAGGTAACCTCTGTGTGAAGGATTGCACTGGCAACTTACCAAAATTTTAAGGACTACATCTAACTTGTGATAAAGAAACTGTGTATAATAGCATTTATTGTACCTTCCTTATTAGAGGAACAGTTGTTGCTTGTTTTAGTCTTGCCAGCAACAGAAGCATGAAATTTAGCTTTGTCCATGACTGATTCCTAGTGTTCCAGGTCCAGCCAATCTTTTGTCAAATAGATTTGAAGAGAAGTCCTGGGGAATTGACAACATCAGTTACAGTCCTGCAGAGTCTGATCCTATAATTGGATGCAACTTTGTTAGTTTCTGTAAAACATTAGAGGATTGCTCAGGTCCACAGACTTAAATAGACAATTAATGTTATGTTTAAGAAAAATTACTGTATTGACTTATTAGGACCAAATTTTTGTTTTAAATGCTTTTCCTGTTTTCTCTGTTTTTTTTATTTTCTTTGCCCAGAGAGCATTCTAGTATAAGACAAGCATGTTGAGTTAGAGACATACTGTATTTCCTTTTCTCTTTGAAACGTTTATTCCACTAAGGATTCAGAAATGAGGTCTATAGTAATTATCACTTACAGGTATTCAGCACGCCTAGAAGATCTGAATGCTATATATTACCTTTTTCCTAGTTCATGAATGTGTAACTCTGAACTCAATTATTTTTGGACAGGAGCATAGGCTTGTTTCCTTTTTATGGTTGCCTACCATAGCACTTGTTACTAGCAATTCTTTTTTTATTTTTATTCCTGTTGACAGTTTTCCAGCATCAACTAAAACTTGTTGGGTTTTGTACTTGAGTTTTGCTTTTTTTGTTGTACTCAGGTCATCATTTGCCACACTGCCATGTGATGCCACTAGGCAGAAGTGATTGGTGCCCAAGTTCCTTTCATCAGAATTAGTATTTTAACTACCGGATTGTCAGACCTATTAAGCAAATACAGGTGCTACACTGACAGACTGTATGCCTGTGGTTTATGATGCATTTTATTCATGTACAGCCTCAGCCCTGTTATTACAAGTTCAGTCCTGCATGATGCTACATACAGAGTTGTATAAAGAAGTCTGAAAATTCTCTGCTACTCACAACTAGGAGCTTTGAGAGGCCAAAAGTAAGACTGGAATCCTGTCTCTGCATGCTGTGTGAGGCAATCATTTTCCTAGTTTTTAGGCAGCTTGTGACTGAACCCATGTGTGAGAAAAAATTAAAGAGGAAACTTAAGCATTAAAATTAAGAAAGAATGAGTTTATAAAATCACTATTGAACTACTACGTTCTCATTTTGTATCTACTTACACGTTGTATAATTTCTTCATAAAGGATTAAGAGGAAATAATGCAGGATACATCCAGCAAAGGTGGTTCAGCAGTTGCATTTATTTCAGCAGAACTCTGCATGAACAGAGTGATTAAGGGACAAAAGCTGAGTGCACAAGTTATAGCCCTCAGCATGCAGGGCACACTGGGTACGAATATCTAAATGGAATAAAAATCAGTCAAAACTGTAGCTGAAGTGCAAATCTCTTGCTAATAATCAGGCTTTGGTTTTGATGCGGCATAAATAATTAGCATAACATAGCAGCATAAAACTAAAGACAATCTTTTATTAATAGAGATTGCCAGCAAAGTAGTGTTGGTTTGTTTGTTTTTTTTTTTTTTAATTAACCACTTCCACCGGTGGGAAATAGTAGGGGGAGATAGAAGGGCTTTCTGAAATGAAACACGCTTAGCTAGCCTGCTAATGTTGAATCAACCACCTCTTTTCATCTGCATTGTTAAAGCCATGCTATTGGAGAGGACGCATCGACTTTTGGGAGGGTCGAGAGTGAAGGATGGTCAGCACCTCCGGGCAGCAGGGAGTCCCAAGTCTTCCAGGTCTATATTGCGAAATACTTCAAGCCATCGCGGCGGGGAGCTGCTGCCTCCTGCCTGCGGGCAAGACTGCCCTCGGTGGTACGCGCGGGGCTGGGGGGAGGAGGCGGGCTGGGCAGGGAAAGAAGGAATGTCGGGGGCAGCGTGGGGCGCCGCGCTTTGCTCCGGAAGAACAAAGAGGTGCGAAGACACCCGCGTATCTCCCCGGGGGAAGGCGCCTTGCCTTGCCTTGCCGATCCGGCGCCGCCCGGACCGCCAGGCGGGCAGCAGGTGGCGCCGTGGTGCCGCAGCCGGCCCCGCCGGGAGATGGGATGCGCTCCTGCCCGGGGGAAGGCATGGAAAAAAAGGCAGCCTCTGCCGGAGCTTAGCCAGGCGGCCGCGGGCACCGTCCGGAACGACGAGCAGCGGGGCGGCCCGACGGGTGCCGCGGCTGGAGACGCCAAGCGCTGAGGTCGCGGTCGGGGGTCGCGGCTCTTGCCCCCCGCGGGTAACCGGGGCTGGCTTTACAGGCTCTCCGAGGGCGGGAGGGGGGAGAAGCCTTCAGGACTGTGAATGCAAAAAATGATGTGTTTTATTACCGGCATCTTTAGCACTTTTAGAACCGGCCTCAGCGTTGTTCAGCTGCCGGTAGCGGATGGAGGTCCGAGGCTGGGTGCGGGCTGAGAGATCTTCACTGATGGCTCAGGACATCTTTATCCACAGAATTGTTTCTCCCTCATGAGGCTTTAGAACAAAAATTTTGATGGTAAGGAAGTATGACACAAAGTTGAGAAGAGACTACAGGCTGTGTCCCCAAAAAGTCAGGAGGCAGCAGTCAGTAGCAGGTTTTCAGGTATTTAACCCATGAAGTGGCAACGGCTGGTGCAAATTTTCCTTTGGGGATGCAGTTGTAAAGCATTCAGTGAACACTGTCAGCATGCCAGGAAAGCTGTGGCTCGGGGAAAGAGGGAACGCTTTTTATCAAAAGCAATTCTCTTATCTAAAAGACACAAGAATAAATCTTAGCACATATCTGTATATGGATTTTAATACAGCAAAACCAAGACAAGATTGCATTTGAAACCTTTTTGTTAAACTTGGGCAAAAGTTAATACACTATGCTTTTTAAATTTTTTTATGCTGTTTGTCAGCTTCTTGCATTTCACTTATCTCTGTATCATTACCAGAGTGGTTTTACATTGGACATTCAAGAGTGATATTTTTGCCAGTTTTAGGTTAGCTTCATGTGTATTTAATTATATCTGAATAGGTGCATATGAAGCTGAATACTCAGTTCGGTCAAGGTTCTTTTGCCATTTGGGCACATACCATATTTCTGGTTGTGTGAGAGTTTTTAAATAATATAATCGCGTTCTGTGAACTTCACAGAGTAAGCCTAAGATCGAGAAGACTCACCTGCATCGTAACAGTGGCTGGGCTGTAGTCTGGAGAGATAAGCTTTGCTTTTTACATCTTGTTCGGGGGGGGGGGGGGGGGTTTTGGGGGGGGTGTTTGGGGGGGGGTTTATTTGAGGGAGGTGTGTTTTTAAAGCATTGTAACATCACTTTGCTGTTGAGCTGGTAAGTTGCATGAGTACATCCAAACCTTTCCTCTCTTGTGCCCTACTGTGCTTCTGAATGTCTCATTTGGCCTTAATGGGAGCAATTTTTCGACTACTGCATTCACATCAAGAACAGATCAGATGGTACAAAATGTTCTTGAATGTTCATGTTCTTGTAGTAATACTATTACCTAGGTAAAACAATCTTTCAGTTAAGATAGAGTATACCAGTCTTACTTTCCTACGGCTTGCCCTTAAAGAGAGTGAACATAGTAACACACATCAGACT
Organism: Pseudotriccus pelzelni; assembly: GCA_035584735.1. NCBI lineage: Eukaryota > Metazoa > Chordata > Aves > Passeriformes > Tyrannidae > Pseudotriccus > Pseudotriccus pelzelni. Next base: position 55,640,695 of record JAWMRA010000113.1, on the reverse strand, counting down.
CAGCAAGATGATTTCCTTGGAGAGTTAACAGTCCAAATCTTACAGCTACAAAGTCTTAAAAAAGCTCACAAAGGGGTTTTGAATACCTTATTCTGTAAGTTCTGGCCACTGTAAGATATACCTGTTATTACTTGGTTAAAAAAAAATTAAATATTTGATTACACTAAGAATGAATCTTATTGTAAGTGCATATAAAGTTTCTCAGTGTTTCCATTCTTATAACAGTAATTTTTCACCTGTGTATCTGTAGTTTTATATGGAACTGAAAGGCTATATAGGCCATATGCCTCTCACTATCTTACATTTAGGTTATAAATGCCCTTAAGAAGTCCAAGTTTTAAAAGCCTGAGAGCTGAAGGTGGAGTGTGTGTAGGAATATCAAGCATGGCAAAGCATACCTTGTTAGCAAAAGGTATTTACTTAAAAAGACTAGGTGGACTACAAGTTGTCCTGTGTCAAAGCTAAAGCAAACAAAGTGGTTTGGCTGTACTGTGAAGTCCACATCAATGTTCCTACAGAGGTAGTAATGAACTTTTGCTCTCTATCCCCAGCAACTCCACTAGTTCAGGCACCAGCAGCCAATATGCTGTTCCACATATTATTTTATGCATTCCTGAGTTTAATGCTCCCAAGCAGGTGACTGTCAGGGTTAACCAGATGGGTGTTTTCCATACAGCTTCTGTTTGGGCAAGCACAGTTTTGGGCTGGGAAACTGTGGATTCAAGAGTGTTAAAATTCAGTATACTCAAGTGGCAATGCACTTCCCTGCCTGGATGGAGTTTGCAAACAATTTTTCTACATTACTATTTTGTGCTAGTTATAGGCCAAGAAATAACAAAGAGTAAGGAGTGTGTGTTTGTGGACTCTTGAATCTTTTGTGGAGGTGAAGGATTAAGAAGTATTTCTAGACATTATTAACCACTTGAGTATAGTTGATAAAGGATTCTCGCTACACTGAGGGTATCAGTATTTATTCCCGTCAAGCTTTCTTCTGTCTATACATTCAAAAGAGAAGGATACGTGGTTGACCTTCATACCATGTGATTTAATTTTTTTTTTAATATCTCTTTTGTAATATTATTTATTAAATGTTTGTGTTAAGTCTTTGTGAGCTTGGATAGGTGAGTCTTGCTCTTGGATTTGCCATCATTCCTTTATTTCAGTTGTCATCTACCAGTCTTACAGATGGTCTAACTAATGGCTTACTTAAAACTAGTAAGCATGTCCTCATGGCTTGCTTGAAGCATACTGATAGTGTTGCCTAATAACATTCAAGAAGGATTGTTGTTTTCTCATGTAGAATTTGAGCATTGCACTCAGGGGGTCACGTTGTTGGGGTTTTTTTAACTTTTTTTTTATCCCAACCTTTAATGCTTTAATTGAATTAAATATTTTTTACTAGGGCATCTGGGGAGAAATCTACGTGTTCATAGAAAAAGCTAACTGCCATGCCAGGAATATATACTATTTCAAAACACAGGTAATAGTGTAAATAGCAAACACTGTCATTATAGTATCTGTTTTGAGTAAACATATTGGAATGGGAACACAAAAGGATAAAGAAAGCATATCTGCGCAAATTTCTTCTACAACAGTTGTAAGTAGCTAATGACTTTTTTTCTTTTTTTTTCCCTGGATTTTCCTTATCACTCCAGGTAAAGTGGTAGCTATTTAAAATTCCCTGGACTTCTATGTGGGCTAACACCTTGGTGTGCACATGCAATCTCTGTTTTGCTTGTTTTCATTTAACTTTTCCAGTGCGAAGTTTTAATTGACTGAACTGTTCTTTTGTAAAGCACAAGCATGTTTTTGGAAAGCAAACAGATTTTCTGTGTAGTCTGTGCCACCATGGGCTTCTGGTGTTTCTGCTATGGCTGTGTGAATTGCTAATGAGCTGAGTCTGGCTGTCCAAGATCTATCAGAAGAAGAAAGCATAAGGAAATAATTTACTTTGCTAACTGGAATTACTGTTTACTGAAAGGCAATGGATGATACAAGAATTCCATCTCTTTAGACAAAAAAAAAAAAGCAAATTATATGACTGTAATGACGTCATAACTTGACAGAAAAGAAATTCTGAAACTGGAAAATCAGGCTTAACAGCTGAATGTGATGAGAAAACTGCCAGGGTCATAAGGAGGCATATTTCATCTCTGTGGAATTTCTTCCTCAAAAGATTTTTCATCAGTAATGATTAGGCATTGAAGACAGATTTAATCAGTGTGAAATAAACCTTGGCTACTCCTGCACTTCTAGTCCTCTGCAGACTGAGACTTTGGTAGCTATCACAGTACAGGTGTGTGGGGTGAGTCTGGACCAACCACTGCAAAAACATTTGTCCAGTTCCATATAACCTGTGGCAAAGGTCTATGCCTAGGAGAGCTACCTACTAATTTTGTTGCCTTTATTGTGGTATTGCACATTCTTACTTCTGATAAAAAAGGTGATCTTAAGCATTGGCTAAAATTTTGATTTCATGTCTATGCAGATTTTTAAGATAATGAATGTGATGGTCTAAATCTAATTTGTTAAGACTGAAGTAAATAAAAAGCTTGAACTAAAATTGCTGATTTTTCTGTTATTTGCTTGAGACAGTAAAGAGAAACTATGGTAATGACTCTTAGTGTATTGTGCTCACTTTTATTAAGGTCTGTACTGAGTTAGCAGAGTGGGAGAAATAACTCTGCTTTTGCAGCCTTACTGTTGGAAGTTAGAAATTTGGTATGTATGGGCAGGAGAGAGAAAGTAACATACTGTGAAGGAAGGATCCAACCTGCTGATTAAGGTCTGCCCTCAATGCTGGGGTTTTTTGGTGGTTTTGGATTGGTTTGGTTTGGTTTGTTTGGGGGGTTTTGTTTGTTTGTGTGGTTTCATTTTGTTTTTTAGATATTGTTCTCAGCTCATTATCTCAATTGTTCTTACTGCAGTCCTTTTGACCCTAGATTTGCTTGTTGCTCTACAAACAGCACTACCCCAAATAAGCAGTCTTCTGCTGTTTATAATGTCTGACACTTATTAATGAATCATCCTTGAATTTTCCTGGAAATACTTTAGTATATTTTAGGAAGTTTTATTTTTTAGTGCTGGAATTGAATTCTTCAAGGTGACTTCAGTACTTATATGTATTTATAGATATATCTACTGAAAAAATTATTTATAACTTTGGTTTAGTTTGAGCTTCCCTCAAAGAAAAAGTGGATATGCTTGTAGTTGGGATTGACTATAAAACATTTTTTAAGTCTTTTACAGTATTTGCAAGCTGAAATCATAGGTTGTTCTATCCTTGTAGCTCTGCTGTTACATTTAAAATGATGCAAGCATGGTATAATTGTTACTGCAAATCCATTGCCTGACCTTTATTTTAAAAAAATCGTCTTGTTAGGAGCAGAACTAAACATGACTATGCAGCTGTAGGAAATAATGATCACTGTACTTTGTAATTGTACACTACAAACAGAAACAGGATGGCACAATCTTCAGGATTAGAACCCCACACAGAGTAAGAAAGCATTAGTAAATGCTTTCTGGCTAACCTTATTTTAGCGATGCTGGAAATGCCACAGTAGATGTGACTGCAGCACATTTTTACATCAGGTTATCCAAACCTCCTACAGGCAAATTTGACAAATGTTACTTCAAGGTAATTTCCAAGACTTTGCTCTCCTTTCCTGATTAAAGGAGTTTACTTTGAAATCAACAGAGATTTATAGTGTGTGCCTCTGAGAGTTGTAGCTGGCCTGTAAATTAAAGCTTCAATTGCTTTTGAACATGCTTTTTTCAATAAAGTAGTCATGAGGTGGTTTCTGTGGTGTTGTGCTGAAAGAGTCTGACACCATTATGCTACGACAAGTGCAAGGTATTCAGAGTCAGTCAAGCTTGACAAGCAGGAACTGCGTAGTAAACTAACTGGGGTTCCAAACTATCAGGCTGTCATGAGTAATGCGTGGTTACAAATGGTTCAAAAATTCTCTTACAGCCTCTGAAATTTTTAAGTACTTGAGAAAGAGCTCTTTATGTGAACCTATGTCTGTAAGAAACTCAGAAGTTCAACAAGAAGTTTAATTCTCTACTTTTAGTTACAGTTTAAGCTTTTACAATGGTTATAGTGAACGAGGACTGAAAATGCAAATGAAAGAGGAAAATGAGGTAGAGTTAGTGAAGAAGAACAGAGGGGGGATATGTGCTAAAGTTCCGTAAAAACAGTAACTTTTTGAAAATGCACTGAAAAATTAAGTAGAGATAGGCAGTGTGCATGGAGGATGACTTGTAGCTGTGCATTCAAAAAAGTTGTGGAAAGAGTTATTGTGAAGAAGACTGAGTGACATCCTCTTACCTGAAGCTACAAGGGACGAATAACAAATCTACTTTCCTGTGTTCTCTGCCTACTGGAACACCAGTTCTCCCTCCTGGCAATTGCATGTGGTTTTGAATCTAACACTTCCGTGCATTTTCCTCTGCTAAGAGGAAACAAAAGGGTATTGCTCACTTTGATGACGGATTTCTTAAGAGCATTTGCCAGTTTGATCTGTTGAGTCTATATTTGGACTTGTCAGAAGCAGGAAAAAGGCAGGCATACCTAACTCGCCTTCTCTTATAGAGGAAAAAATACACTAAACAGCAGATTAAAGATCTATTCACTCCTGCTTTTCTCTCTGATTGCAGAGCTAGGTGTTTGCACACACACAGGAAGTGTGCCCCATCATTGCAAGTCCCACACTGATGTGTTGGAAAGCAAATGGGATGTTCATTTGCAAAACTAAAGCTTCTAGTGTGAGTTTCATCAGTAGTGCAGAGTACTGGAAAGTACTGCAGAAAGCTTGTGCTGTGCAGCAAATTGACACTTGCTGTGCACCACAATGAGAAATCTCCCGGCTTTGGTACGTTAGCAGTGATAGTGCAAGTCACTGGACTAGAAGCCTTGTGGGGCAAGGTGGCCTTGCCCCAGAATAAGCCAGTGTTTCTGCACTATTACTGTTTTCATATGACTTCATTTGTATGCTTGCTTAACTTAGAACATGTCAGTATAATTGGAGATGTTTTATAGTATCCATTCTGTAACCTATTTCTCATTCTTGCATGACAGCTGGCTCCTCATGAGATCAGAGAAGTACTGTACTCCCATTCTGCTTTCTACTGCTGGAATTAAATAGGGGTGTTAAAAGGCTTTGTTATCTAAACTCTTTAAGTGGTAAAAATATTTAAATGTCTATTACAGACCTACAGCAAGCAGGCTGAATATGGGGTAAGGGAAATCACTTAGTTTCAAATTCTGACTCTGCTTTTGAGGTCAAGGCTTTGTGCATGTACCTCTAAGTGTAAATCCTACCCCTCCTTTTCTGGTTTCTCCTTTATTGGAATAGCCTTTGTGCTTCTGGAAAAGCGATTGTGTGGTAGTTTTGTGATCACTTTGAAGCCAATTTCAAAACTTTTTCTGCAAAGTTTCTGCAGTGTGGTATTCCATCCATTTTAATAAGGCAAATTAGGCTTACTTCAATTTCACCTAAAAGGAAAGCTACTACATGCTGGAGGATTGTTTGTAACTTCAGTATTTCAGTAAGTTTTCCAAAGGAGTACAAAGTAAATAGTTTTAGCAGTTACTCCTGTAATACAATGAGTATCATGTAAAGCCTTCATAATAATTTGAACAAAATCATCACTTCATATTTTATTTACTCTTAATTCCCACAGGAAGAGAAAAAAAGAACAAAAGAGGAACAGAGGTTCTGGTCCCTTCTGGTAAGCATAGTGTGCTTCTCTTAAATCATCTGCGAAGAGGGTCTGCCAGAAGGTTGCACTGAGCTATGCAGTTCATACAGTATGAGTGCTACTCCGATTGGAAGGGACCTGGGGAGCTCTCTAGTCCAACCTCTGGCTCAAAGCAAGGTCAGTGGTGAGTTCTGAGTAGCTTGCTAAGGTCTTTATCCCATGGGACCTTGGAAAGAGATACAGACTGTACAGCTTCTCTGGAAAACCTACTTCGCTGCTTGGCCATCTTCATCAACGGAAAAGGCTTTCCTTCAGTTGAGCGGTCAGAACCTCTCCTGCTTTAAGCGAAGACCAGTACCTCTTGACCTCCTGCTGTGTAGGAGTTCTGCAAAGAGCCTTATTCAATTGCTTAGGAATGACCAAAAATGTTAAGGAGCCTTATTCAGTTATTTTGTTCTGCAGCTATTGACTGCTAGTAGGAGCCTTCCCTACCTCATGGCCATCCTTCTTTTCAATCTGAACAGACCCTGTCCTCTCATTCTCTTATAACAGGACAGTTGCTCTTGCCTCCTGGCCCTCTGGGTGGCTTGATACTGCAACAGTGGCAGTTGTTAGAGACAGGCTGTTTCCCTAAGTAAGCCGGCTGTGGGGTAAGGGTGGAGGAACTTCCAATTGTTTGTAAAAAGACTTAATAATCTCTCTTGTGTTTGTATAAGAATGGAGCTGTAGGATTCCAGGTCTGCCTCAGATGCTGGGCTTATCTTAATTTTTAACTTGCCTTGCTCGTTGAGTAAAGCCCACTACAGTTTGTAAGGCTATGGCTCAGGCCTGTAGTGGGATCTTCACTGTCCGTGAAGAGCCCTTGTAGCTCTGGTCTGAGGGACACTTGCGAGAGCAGGAAGGCACAGTCTATCCAGAGCCTGCCTTAGGGTTGTCATTGGAAAATAATGGAACGCAATTCAAATGCGAGCCTAATTCATGCTGTTGTATGTCTGCTGTGTCAGTATTGTTGAAAGAACATAAGGAAGGGAAAACAGCTGATAAAGACAAACCTAAGGTTTCATCCTCAGTGATTCTGAGCTCCTTGAGGCTCTCCCTTATGAAGGCGAGTCAGTCATGTGGCGGCGGCTCTGTGCCCGAGGGAACAAAAACGTATGCCCTGGAAGCAAGTGCTCCTGTCTGACAGAGGTGTTGCTGCTGGGATTTCTGAGCCGGGCGAGGTGTTTGTGCTTCGGGGCGAGGCGGCTGCGCTGCCGGGCGGGCACGGGCGGCACTGCTGTTCGCGGAGCTGCACCCACTGCGCACAGCCTAGCCCGGGAACACACCCTGGCTCCTCAAACAGAAATGCCCCAGCGCCCGCGGATGGAATTGGAGACCTTCTGGTGTTGGATTGTTAAGGCATAATATTCACATTACGATTCTGTATTGATTACTAAGGGGCTTATTTAATTGTGGAGGGTTTTTTTTGCCCTCTTACGTCTCGCCGTTTCTCTGTCCCGTTGTTTTTCCTCAAGCCTGCGTGGCGTTCCCGGTTTCCCCGGCGGGCCTTGCTGGGAGGAGGGGGAGGCGAACCGTCCGGAGATCCGGAAACGCTAACGCGGCGTCCCGACAACTCCTGGACTTGGCCCCGGTGACGACACAGAGCCGCGCTCCCGTCACCCTTCAACACCGCGCTCCCGTCACCCTTCCCTTCTCGCCCGCTCTCGCAGGCGGAGAGAGCCGGGAAGCGCCGTAGGCGGCGCAGGAGGAGGCGGAGGATCAGGGGGACCGGGCGGGGCGGACGCGCCGCCATCCCGGCAGCGCCCGTGGCGCGGGCGGTTGTGCGGGCGCCGCCCGGCAGGGGGCGCTGTGGCCGCTCTGCGCCGCTCCGGGCGCTGCGCTGCGAGGAGCCCCCGCGTGTCCGCCATATTGGCGCCCGCGCCGCAGCCGCTGCGCGTTGTTCGCCCGTCTCCTGCCGGCGCGGCCGCCCGGAGCACAGCGCGCCGGGGAGGCAGGCAGGGAGGGAGCCAGGGAGGGGAGCGCCGGCGCCGCCGGGCGGGAAGCGGGGCGAGGAGGAGACGGAAACGAGCGGGGCCCCCCCGTCTCCCCGCGCCCGCCCCCTGCGCCACCCGCCATGGAGAGGAGGCCCGGCGGCCCCTGAGCGAGGAGCGCACGCACGCACCGACCGAGACTTGCCCCCGCCCGGCTCGGCCCGGCCCGGCCCGGCCCGGCCGCCATCCGCGGAGAGAAGCCGCCCGGCTCCCGCCTCCGCCGCGACATGGAGGCCGTGAAAGCCTTTAACAGCGAGGTGTGTAGCCCCCTCTCCATGGCTCTCCCTCCTCGGGGCCCGGGAGCGGGCGGGGCCCCAGGGCCCGGCGCCTTCCCTGCCCCCTCCTCCCCGCGGGGCGGGTGCGGGAGCCGGGGGGGGGGGGGCCCGGGGGGGGGGGGGGGCACCCCGGGCTGGGCACCTGCCAGGGGTTAACGCGGCGTCAGCGTGATTTGGAGCCACAGGCCCCGGGCGAGCAGCCGGCAGGCTCGGCGTTGGACGCGCCGCGGGGAAAACCGGCAGCGGCGGCTCCAGGGCCGGGCAGGAAGGGCGCCCAGGTGGTTCTTCACTCAAACCCAGCTGCCCGGCCCAGAAAAATGTCCCGTTCGCTCTGGGTTAAAAATACACCTCGGCAGTGGAAAACAGCTGCTTCCTGCGCGGGCAGGCACCGGGGCCGGAGCGCCGCTCCCCGCCCTGCCAGCAGGTAAGGGAGCATCCCACAGCCATGGATGGGGGCTCACTGCACCCAGCAGCCTTTGAACCAGCTGAGAGATGCTGCGGGGACCAGGGAAGCCACTAAAATCTGTGAGTTCCTCTAAACCAGAGGCTTTTCCACCCACGACCCTTTCGGAGAAGCCCTCGAAGGCAGCGGGCGGCTCTCTTGGCCTCAGCTCTCAGCACCTGCCAGCGAGGACAGAGGAGTCCCAAAAATGCCTCAGCCAAGCGCTGTGGCCAGGCAGGCACAGCATCCAGCAGCTCCCACGTTCCCCAGGGATCTGGGATCCCCTGCTGGCATCCCAGACAGAGAGGAGGGGTGCTAGGGACAAACAGGGACATGGAGGGAGCAGGCAGAGCAGCACAGGCCAGAGGGGAAAAGTGTTGTTTGTCACCCAGGGTGCCCTCCAGCTCTGTACCCAAGCTCCAGTGCCAGCAGCGATGCTCCCAGTGCTCCAGAGGCAAAGAGCCTGCAAGGGAGGCTCTCGTGGAGAGAAAATGAAGTCTTTCCTAGGGCAACATAAATGAATAACAAAAGGAATGGCCACTACAGCAGCAGCAGCAGCCTGAGACAGGGTCAGGAGGTGGCAGAGCAAGGGGACAGGGAAGATAAGCAGCCAGACAAGAACAGGAGGAAGGAGGGAGAACATGTATCCCTGCATCCCAGGGACACACCAGCCCTCACAAACCCAACAGTTATGCACCACACCATCCTGGGGCTGTCCCAGCTCACCCCACAGCACGTGATCCCAACTGCTGTCACATGGACTCTGCAACCCCGGGGGCAAGCAGAGCCCAGAGAGCAAACCCCTCCCTGGCCGGCCCCTGGGAGCAGCTCCCTGACAGCAGCACCCAGGGCAGCTCTCGGCATTATCAGGACAGAACAGGCACCAACTGAACCTCAGGGACACCAGCGATGCCACTGCCACAGGAGGGTCCTGTCCACCGGCTGCAGGCACTGAAGGGATCGGGAGCACAAGAAGCTCAGGGATGGGGAGCACTGCAGCTCCCGGGACGCCCAAACCTGCACCCTTGGGGCACAGCGTTGCTGCTGCCCCACAAAGCAGAGATCGAGGCCAGCATTGCCACCCCAGCATCCCTGCCCGTTCCCAGCCCAGTTACCCCACAGCTCCTCGTGGAGCTGAGCTCATCCATCATTTAAAGGCACGCTGGCTCCCAGCAGCGGGAAGCAGGAGGTGGCAGGCCCAATTAAGCAGACTCCTGCTGATTAAGAGAAAAAAAGATAATTCCCTCACCCCAACACGCTAATTTTTTCCTCTTTCATAGCAACCAACGTTGTCTGAGGAGAGCTCAGAGGTTAAGAGAAAGACAGTTAATTAATCCTGTAATGGCCTAGTCCATAATTACCCCTGGAGGAGCTCACGGCACCATCAGCACCGGCCGTGTCCCACCATGCGGCTCCAACCCTTGGACTGGCTCTGCCTTCAGGAAAGGAGGGGCTGTGGTTGGGGAAAGACTCCTGTGTCTGCTCTGAGCACCCTCCTCCAGCCCACCTGAGGTCATGGACCGTTCCTGGCCTGTCTCTGCCCCATCCCACCAGTCCAGCACAGGCTCCTGCGTTCCAAAGCTCAGTCCAGAGAGCTGCACTCAGGCTTCCCTAAGAGCCATCATCCTAACGAGCTCCTAATGACTCCAGCAGCGTTCAGCACGCTGCCCTTCACTCCAATAATTCATTTCCAGAGCCCCCAGGCACTGGAGAGGAATAAGTGCTCCCCGAGGGCCTCCCTGGGAAGAAAACAGGGCCCAGGTGGGAGAGCCAGAGCGGGACCCCCGGAACTGCCACCGGAGCCGTGTCAGCTCCCAAAGGACATCCCTGGGCAGGACAAGGGCTGCTGTGGAGTTTGGGATGAGGGACACGGGCTGTCTGGACCCAGGGGCCCGGGGGGTTGGGCTGGGGGAAGCGCGTGCTCCGGGCAGGAGGGAGCGGCTGGCGAGGAGCGGCGGAGCCGATGCCGGAGCCGGTGCCGTGCTGCAGGCGAACCTGCCCGGAATAATAAACGGCTGCACGACACCTCCGTCCTGGCAGGGAGAGCAGCCACGGCCAGAGCCAGCGCCAGAGCATCCCCCGGGCCCACCCCGGCCCCTGGCGCAGGGAAAGGGACCCGCTGGCTTTTAAGCTTGGGAGGAGGAAAGCGCTCGGAGAGGGACAAGGAAAATTAAATCAGCTGGACGTGTCACACGGGATGCCTTCAGCCAAGCCACGAGTGGCCTTGGAGTGACACCGATGGCACATGCCAGCAGAGCCATCACTGGGTCTCTGGGCAAGACCATGGATCCTCCCAGATCAGCACATGAGCAGAAGCCGGCACTGCTCCGTCCTCCCTGCAGATGACCAGACATGGTGCAAGCCCTGACCAAGCTCAGCTGGTTGTTTTCCTTTATCCACGAAGGAGGATGAAATCCACGTCCCAGCTCAGCTCCCCCTCCAGCCTGAACATCTCCCACCACCCAGTGCAGAAAGCACCGTGCCGAGGAAGAGCAAGAGCAGCCACCACGTGCCCTGCCCAGAGCCACAAACCCTGGCTTGGACAAGCAGGATCAGGTCCATGAGCAAACCTCAGGCCACGTGGATCACCTTCCCCAGGCACCTGCCCCGTGCCCCCAGCATCCCAGCCCCACACACTGCCCTTCAGCAGCACCCACTGGGGTTCACCTCCTCTCCCACTTTGGGAATGGGGTGTTGCAAACACTTGGCTGCTGTAGGTTGCCATGGCAAACTCAATGTAAAGCTGTCAGGGATGCTGTTTATGTTGCCAAGTGGGGATGGAAAGAAAAAAACCCTCAACTCCCCCGAAATTACCCTTCTCGGCTTGGGTTTCAGATTTTTCTCTTTGGGAATTAAAAAGCCGAGCTGCATCCCCGGTGGAATGAGCGAGGCTGCACTGAGCCCCCGGAGCACAGAGCACGGACAGACCCGCTCTCCAGATGGACACGTGGGTTCCAAAAGCCAAAAGAGCCAATTAAAGGAGGAAAAGTGGCCTAAACCACCGTTCCCTGCCTGCTCTCTGGGAGATGTCCCAGGAGAAACCGCACAGCTCTCCTGGATCTCCTTCCCACCTCACGGACCCCAGTGGCACTCAGCACCCACCGTGGGCTGCTGGGAGCCACAGTCCCACGTGGGAGCAATGCTGGAAGGCAGAAAGCTGCTGGAAGGGCTGAGAACATCGCTGGGAGAGACACGTCAGGTGCTGTCATCGGCGGAAGGTGTTTGGGGAGGGCAAGAGACGCCCATTGCAGCGGGGAGGGACACGCCAGGGGACGCGTGGGGCTCCTTACACTGGGGGGGGGGTCCGCGCTGGCACCTTTGCACAGCACACCCGTGGGGTTTCAACAGGCGAAACCCTTGGACACGCTGCTCTCCCAGGCGTGGGGGGCACGGGGAGGGCACGACCCCCACCCCGGTGCCCGCTGGGGCTGAGACACGTCCATCTCCCACGGTGGAGGGACGTGGACACAGGCAGCAGACGCTCAGACCACGGCAGCACCAACTCTTGGGGGAGATTTTGAGGGCCCCCCACCTCCCACCCGGCGCCGCAGCGGAGCCCCCCACCTCTCCCCGGGAAACAGGGGGGCCCCCAGCACCCCAGGGGCCGGAGCAGGGCCCCTCCCCTGCACACTCACCAAATCGCAATGTGCAGATGGCAGCCTCTCCTCGCTGCCTGTTCCCAGCAACACCCCTGGCAAGGGAAGCCTTCCCTCCTTAACCCTTCCCGCGCCGGGCGCCCCGGGAGGGCACCCAGAGGGGACGCCGGGGGTGTTGTCACCTCCTCCGGTGGCAGGAGCCAGCACAGTGACTCACCCTGACAAACCACATGGTCTGCAGGGGCAGGGCGGGCTCCAGGCGGGCAGGGGCCACCCCAGGCAGGACTGTCACCCTCGGGACCAAGAGCTTCCCAGGCAGCCACCGAGGCAGGATCGCAGAGGTCGGAGCGGGCGGCGAAGGTCACGGGTGCCGGAAACTGGTCCTGCACCCCAACACCCCCATGGCAAAGGGGCAGGGGGACCAGGCCAGGCCGAAACACCCCGGACAGACCCCCTGCAGGCACCAGCTCCACTCGCAGCCCCTCGTGACAGCACGAGTCCGCGTGGGCACAGGAGCTGTCCCGCTTTGCCCAGTCACGCTGGTGTCGCCCCTTCCTGCTCCTTCCCCGGGGTTCTGGGTGACAAAACGAGGCAGGTCCCCGGTCAGGGCTCCCCGGGACAGCACCTGTGGCACCCACGGGACGTTCCCTCCTCCCACCGCAGTATCCGCTTCCTTCGCCGGAGCGCGCTCGCCGGGAGGGCGACGGTGGCACTTCCCTCCTCAGTGGGGCCACCCCAGCACCCAACAGCAGGGAAACCCCCAGTGACACCCGCCCCACACGTGGGAAAACGCAGGAGCCAAACACCTGGGATGGGGCGCTGCAATAACTACAAGAGCCTCTCATTTTTCCCTTGCCGTCTCGAGAGGGAAGGAGCTCCCAGCCTTCATCCTGCAAGAGTGGGGGGACTAAATTTGCCTCCCCCCGCCGGGGCAGCACAGCTGGAAAAGGACCAGCAAAACGCCCGGGAAGTGCTGGGGCCTCGCAGAGCTCAGCGGCAGCAACGCCGTGCCAGGGAAATCGAGTCAGGGTCCGCGGCACGGGGCTGATGCTGCAGCCCGGGAACGCCAACCCCAGCGGAAATCTGTTGGGAGACCAGAAGGAGCTCCAGGCTTCTCCTACGCCAGCCCACCGGCGGCCCCCCAGGACCGGCAGCGTCTCCTCCTCCCGCATCCCCGCGGTTCCCACGGGCGCAGCGGCAGCTCCGAGTTAAAATTCCCCAACTCCCACGCGGTGCCGACTCCTCCTCACCTCGCCGTCTGCGAGCTGGGGCGCCGGCAGGTGCCAGCGGGGTGGGGAGGCGGGGGGACACAAAAGCACCAAAAGCACCCGGGCACTGTAGGCAGCCACGGAACTGCTGCTCGGGGTGCCACGTGCTGCCAGAGGCGCGGGAAGGAGCCGCGCGGCCCGGGATGTCACTGCCACCAGCCCCGGCTCCCCGTCACCAGCCCCGGCTCCCCGTCACCAGCCCCGGCTCCCCCGGCGGAGCAGGGCAGAGCATGAATCGTGGCAGCCCACGGGCCGGCACAGCCCGTAGTATTTCTCCCACGCGCCGTGCCAGGCACACGCTTCCCGCTGCCGGAGCCGAGCAAGCGCCCGCCCGATGCCAGGAGCGCAGCCGCGCCCGGGGGGCTGCCACGTGCGGGGCACGAGGCAGGGACCCTGTCCCCAAACAGGCTGTCACCTCCCTGGCCCGGTTGGGACGCTTGTCCCCACGCAGGTGTGGGCACCAGGGACGGGGAAGCAACCAGAGCATCGTCACATCATCGCACCATCCTCCTTCCGCTCCTCCTCCCCTCCTGCCAGGCCGTAGGACAGAAAGGTCACATGGCACCTCTGAGCCACGCACCAGGGCCAAGGTCACCGGGAAACCACAAGGAAAAGGCAGGAAGAGGCGACCTTCCCCAAAAATGCATCTCTCCGCTGGCCACTCCGCAGGGAACACGAGCGGCTGCCACCAGCCCACTAATTACAGCTGCCTTGGCTCCGCTTTTTTCGCTCCTATTTTGCCTCCCGTTAATGAAGGCTGAAAAACTGCTGGGGTTTTTGCATACCCAAGGCAGCAATTAGCAGCAGCAAAGGGCAGGGAAGAGGCTGGAGGCAGGAGGGCACCGGGCGCTGCGGTCGCGGGGACGCAGCGTTCCGTGACGTGGCTCCCCAAAACCTGCCGCCTCTGAGCCCCCAAAACCTGGTGTCCCCAAACCCCAAAACCCGCTGCCCCGAGCTCAGGGGCCACGACGGGCCCGGCTGCTGCTGTCCAAGCCCCTGAGCGGCGCATCCATGTGCCAAAGCCACCGGTGCAGCTGCCAGAGCAGCCTCAGTGCCGGGGCTCAGGAATCCACCCCAAGCCCCGGCCGGGCTTCCCCGCGCCCCAGGGTGCAGCGGCCCAGGAATTTCGGGGGGGGGGGGGGTGGATGAAGAAAAGAAAAAGCAGGGAGCCTCCAGGCGAGCTGTCAAGGGGAATGTTTCCATCTAAGGCCTTGGTATTTCTCTCCCCGGCGCCTGCACTAAATCACCCCAGCTCCTCTCATTATTCTTTTGTGCTTTACAAGGTAGCACGGCCGGTGGAGGAATGCAGGAGTGTGGGGAGCAAATCCAGCCTCTCCTGCACCAGCAAATACCTGCGGTCCCCCCTGGCCTTCAGAGGGGCACAGCATCCCCTCCTGCCTTGCTACACCAGCACCAGGTACCTGGTGAGGGGGCACATGGCAGAGCCCAGGGCGCTGCCCGACTGGGAGGATTGCCCTGGATCCCAGTACGAGGCTTTGTCCACTCCTTCTCCATCCCATTTAGCACTGGGAAAGAGGTTCCTCCCTGCCTGGAGCGCGGCAGGCACTGGGCACCAGGTGATACGGCACCAGCTGGGACACACTGGGCCACCCTGTACTCCAGCTCTTTCTTTCCCTCCAGGTGAACGCTGTGCAGTGCCCTGGCAGGGAGGTGGCCAGGGCAGGCAGCTCCCACCTGGCTGCCCCCACAGCCTCTCCATCCCACCCTCCAGTCCCAGCAGGGTCCCATCCTGGGCTTGCCTTAGTGCTGGTTTACAGCTCAGAGCAAACAAGCAAGTCCGAAGCCAGGCAGGCAAAGGTCTGGGAATTAACCTGCTCTGGAAGCCCCCTGGGATGGACACTGCAATGGTCACACCCCAGCCCTGCACTCAGACCAGCACGGATCCTCCCGGTTCCTGGCACACCCGGACACCCCCTGCTCTCAGCACCTGCAGCAGAAGGGAGATGACACCAACAATCCCACTGGGATGGGCAGCTGGGGGTCCTATTCCCAGGTAGACACTCCATCCCCCCCAAGCACATGGGTGGTGGGACTCTCCCAGTGTCACAGAAGTGCTGGTGCCCAGAGCAAGGCTGGGAGCAGCATCCAGGCAGCTGGAGGAGAAGGCACAGGCCACGGGGCCACCGGGCCAGGATCCAAACCAAGGATGGCTCAGAGGGCAGGACGGGAGGAGCCCGGAGCTCTGCCTCGAGGGACGGGCGCTCTCTGCTCCACAGGCCTCCGGAGCCATTCCTGGGGCAGAGGCACAGCCAGAGGACACTGGGACCTTGGCAGGAGCTGGGGGTCCTATTCCCAGGCAGCTCAGCCATTCCCACCTCTCCCGTGGGATCCCCACGGGATGGGGCAGCCCACGAGCAGCGGGTGCAGTCGGTCCCTGACTCAGCTCCCCACACATCCCTCCACCTTACACACCTGAGCACGGCATCATCCCTCTGCCAGCCCCCAAACAGGGGGGAAATCCCAGCAATCCTGACTCCCACCTTTCTACAACCCACTCAGAGAGCAGAGGAACAGCTTAGCTTAAAATAAAGTAAAACCCAGCAGGTAAGTACTGACCCAGAGCACGGGGGATTGCACAGGCAAAACAACACCCAGGGAAACGGGAGAGCCACCGGCCAGGACACAGGGGCACAGCCGCAGTATTTTTAGCAGGATTACACAGGGACAGGGGATTCCTACCCTGAAAATCCCTGGGGGCTTAAAATAGGCCCCGTCATTTCCTCCCAGCAGCAGCCGGGAGAAGCATCTGCTTCTTCTGGAAGTCAGGAGGAGGAGAGGTTGAGCCCTTGGGGTGCCACAGGACACCCTGAGGCACCTGGGTGAGCAGAGCACTCACCTTGCCAACGAGCTGCTTCCTCCTCCTGGCGGCTCAGCGAGGAGAAGAATCCCGTGCGAAAAACAAAAGAGCAGCAATCACAACAAAGCACTCCTCTGGGTCCCAGCGGGGGAAAATGAGGCAGGAGCCACGGAGCTGGTTGGACACCACAGGGAAAAAGTCGGGGGCTCCTGGGCTGCACGGCCCGCCCGGAGAGCAGGGGCTCCCCCAAAGCCGGGATGCACCGGGGGAACCCCAGAGAGCCCCCCCAGCAGCCCCCGGGCCGGGCTGGGACAGCAGGAGGGGTGATCCAGCGCTCAGATCCCGATCCCGAGGCTGGAAGCGGCCCTGGGGACACGGGGAAGGGCTGGGGACAGAAATGCCCCTCCTGCCACCCTCCCCACGTGGGCCAGGGGGACGGCGTGGGTGCCCCTGGTCCGGTACCCGCCGCTCCCGGCCGTCTGTGCTCCGCGGGCTCCCGCTCCGGATCACATCCCCCTCGGACGCCGGGTAACTCCTGCGATCCCAGCTAGCTCGTATCCCTCACGCCAGACCGCTCCGGCAGCAAATCCATATTTTTCCATTGAAAAGTCCAAGCAGAGAGAGAGAGAGGGAGAGAGAGAGAGGATTTTTCCAGGCGAAAGGGAAGAGTCGGCAACAAGGTGGGGTGGGTGGGGGGGAGGCTTCCAGCCCCCTCCCTGCCCCAAAAGGGTTAAAAAATAAAGTCGGGAAAAGTGTGTCTGCGATAGGAAAAACACACGCGCTCCCAGGGAGAGCGCGCCGGCTGCTCCCGTTTCCCTTCCCGACATGCCCCGCTCCTGGGAAAGTGTAGGCTGTTTTCCATATATAACTGCAAACTGTTCCATGCAGTAAGAAGTCTAATTAAAGGGAGGGAGGGAGAGCGGGAGGGACGCAGGAGAGCGAAAGGCAATATTTATACGAGGGAAGAAAAGCTGCATCCCGGGCACCAAATTAGACCCTCGCGGAGCAAAGCCCGTGATATCGTCGGGAGATCAAACCCGGGCAGAAGAGGCAAATCAGAGCCTGGAAAATATGTAGCAGTAAATAGGAGGAGAGAGCCAGATGGGCCAGGAGAGCACGGGGAGGGACAGGCGAAGGGAAAGCTCCTCTGAGGCAGTCGCTGGGATGAGGCCAAGTGCTGTGGGAGGGGGCACAAACACCCCCGGCCCCCTGGGAGCCTCCCGGGGTCCCCACTCCTCGTCCCCCAAGGCAGGAGAACCAAGTATTTAAGTAAACAGCAGGAACCTGCTCGAAAAATAAACATGAAAGCAAAACTACAGAGGCAGGAACAGGGCAGGGGGGTGTGAAATGCCAGCAGGAGAGCGGCACGGTGTGGGATGCTGTGGTGGGTGGGAGAGGCTGCAAGGGAAGGGACACCCATCCACACTCAAGGGGCGACCCACGTAGTCCTCACCCCACTTAGACACATCAGCCTTGCCTCTCCCATCCACCCTCCGCTGCATCTCACCACCCCAGTGCTTCAGGGGCACCCCCTTCCCACCATCCCAGCCCAGGGAGGGGTCCAGGGGGACAGGAAAAACCCCAGATCTGCTCTTCAGAGCCTCACTGTTCACACTGTGCTTCCCACCAGCACCAGCCACACAGCCCCGAGGTGATCCAGAGCAACCAACACATTCCCAGCTATAGGGGCCTGTGCCTACCCCGGGCGGGCGACGCCCCGGGGGCTCCCAGCTGCACCAGTAAACCAGGGAAACTGGGATATCCCTTTTCCTCAAGTGCCAGCATGCAGCTGCTGGCACAGCTCCCACCTCCTGCATCCCTGCAGGTGGGATGGTGCCTCCCAGCCCCTCTGGCGCTGACCCAACCCAGGCTCTGCCACCACACGTGTCCTCTGCGCCACGAAATCTCAGCTCACGGTGCTGCAGGTCGTGTCCCCCCCCCCCGCCAAAGAACACGCTGTTGAAGCTGCAACAGAGCTGAGAGTCAGAATCAGAGAATCTCAGGATGGTTTGGGTTGGAAGGGACCTTAAAGCTCATCCAGTTCCACCCCCTGCCACGGGCAGGGATACCTTCCACTAGCACAGGTTGCTCCAAGCCCCGTCCAACCCGGCCCTGAATGCCAAGCTCGGGTTGAGCTCTACTTCAAACTGCAGAGACAGGACAAGACACAACAGGGGCAAGGACACGGTGCTGGGGGGTTCCCACTGCCTAGCACCCCCCACCCTAACAAGCAATGCCCCCCCAAAGCCCTGCAGCCTCTGCCCAGCCTCCAAACAAGAGGAACAGCCCAGCCCCGGGGTCAGCCGAGGTGACAGCTGGACACCGGCCACTTTGTCCCGGCTGGACCCGGAGCCGCAGGAGCCACGGGAGGCTTTGGCACAGCCCCTGCCTATCCCAGGCACTTACCCAGGTGGGTCTCTAAGCACCAGCACTAATCCAGGGATAATTGCGGCTTTAACAGCGATAGGGCCCAGATTACCGGCGCGATCCGGGTGTTAGGGGTGCTGTGCTGGCAGGGAGCAGACGGAGCGAGGGCGATCCATGGGGAATATGGCGAGTGGCCGGCACCCAACCCAGCTCCCCAGGACACCAGAGCCCAGCACGGGGTGGTACCAGGGGATGGAGGCGGATGGGCTGCCCACGGCTGGGCGTCGTTGATTCCTGCTCTCCATCCCGACGAAAAAATGCAAAACCCACCCAGGGCCTGGGGCTTGCAGGGACGGCATTCCCCCTCCTGCCCCAGCTATCCTAGCCAGGATTGTTCCACATGCTGGAATCCCCTCCACTCCCAAGGCTCTGGCTCCTCTTCTCTGCCCTCCCATTTTCCCAGCTGCCTGCAGTATCAGGGTCCTTCCTCACCCTCTCCATCAGCCTTTTGCTCCATCCTTGGAGCCCAGGGAGGGGTTGGGCAGGTGGGTTTGCTCTCTGCATAACAAGGATAGTGGGACTGCGAAGAGCAAGGGGCGCTGCCAGGGCAGCAGCTGGTTTGGGGTCCCACAGCACCATTTGGGGTCCCCCAGCAGCACCGGGACTTGTTCTGTTCCCTGCTCCCTCACAGCCCCTCGAGGGGGGAAGCAGCCAGACAGGGTGCCAGGCAAGGAGGCTGAGATTCAGGGAAGCTCTGTGCCAGCTTTGCTGGGTCCCTTCCCAGGGATTCTCTTCCCAAAGGATCACTCCAGCAGGGCTGGAGCGCAGCGAGGTCTCGGGGGCTGAGGAACAGCAAGGCCGGTCTGCACACGCAGCTGCGTCCGGGGGAGCGGGAGGAGGAAGGGAGGATCCCTCATTGTCCTTTCCAAAGGGAAAAGGGACAGTCCCCTGCACGGGAGGTGCCAGGCAGGGCAGGAAGCACTTCCAGCCTCCTTGCTCCAGGCTGTGTCTGCCCGCGGAGAGCGGAGGACACCTGCACGCAGCACCGGTCCCCCCGCACGGCACAAACACCATCTGCAACAGCTTCCCGGGATTCGATGCATTTCACGTTCAACTGCAGGAGCCAGAGGATCCCCCGGCTGCTGACCTGCCCAGAAACACCCAGCTGCTGCGGGGGAGGCATGGCATGGAGGAGGAGGAAGGGCCATTCCCACACGGAGCTCCTGGTGTGTGTGCCCGAGCGGGCGCCCAGCGAGGCGCGACCGGGCACACAGACAGCGAACGCGTCCACAGATGGGCAGAGATGGGAAGAGTGGGAAAACAACGCCAAGAAGGGAAGCAGTGAACGGAAAGAGATGAAAGGCAGCAGGTCAGGAGCTAGAACGACAGCATTCAGCGGCAGATACAGGGCTGGAGCATGGTGTGGAAGGATCTTGGCTCACCAGAGCCTGGCCTAGGGCTGCACCCAGCCCTGGAGTATCCACCGGACACCAAGCCAGCCACCTCTGCCCCGACCCTGGACGTGCCTCTCCCAAAACAGGCGCCTGCAGAGCAACACCTCAGCACCCTGACCCACAGCTCCAAGCCTTCCCCCAGAGGGCAAAGCCGCCTCCTCTGGGAGCCCCAGCCGGCCGCATTTGGCACCCAGCACACGCCGAGCAATCCGAGCCGCCCCTGGGAAGAGCAGCCCGTGGATTCAATACCCCGAGGAGCACCCGGGCCGGCTCCCGGGGGCACAGCACACCCCGGGGATGCCGAGGCAGGGAGCAGGATGAGGTTATCCAGCTGGTTTTCCCCCACGGGCAGGCGAGCGGGGGCCTGGCTGTTTGCTTTCTCCTTCCCCCAGGAGATCTCCTGCTGACTCGGGAAACACCCTGAGGTGCAGCTCTGCGGGGAGGAGACGCTTCCCAGACACAGGCAGCAGCTTCAGTCCTTCCCTTCGGTTTTGGCCAGTCCAGTTGGGGTCAGATTTAAGAGCAATTCGTCACTTGGGAAATAACACCACTCCAGGCCTCCTCCCTCGAATAAACCTCAAAAGACATCATTTAGGCGAGCTTAATTTGGACAACTAAAAATAGCCAGCACTAGTCACACTGGAAAATGCAGGCTGTGGAGCTTCACCCTTTCACAGCTCCAGCTGGGACATGGGGGTTTCTGGCCCCCAGCTCCACAGAAGTGTTCCTAGGGAGAAGCACAGCTTTGCTCCCACAGGGAATCAGTGGGTACAACAGGGCCCTCCCAGGACCCATCCCGGTGCCCTGCACGGCTGCTCCGATGAAAGTTTTGGGTCCCCACACTTTCCCAGGCAGGATGCGGTGACTCACAGCCACGTCTGCACCAGGACACCCAGGAAAGATCAGCCACGGCTTCCAGCTCCTCCCAGCCCGGCCAAGTTTCTGGTCTCGGCTCCCTGGAGCTGATTCAGCCCTGCAGCCCCAGGCAGAGGCAGCCAGGCCTGTGCCACTCGGGATAAATCCCCACCACTGAGCAGTGTGGGCTGTCATTCCAGCTTTCCTCCCATTCCACAGCAGCGGGGCTGCCACAGGCACTGCGACCTCACCAGGCACAATCCCAGCCTTGCTCCGGCCCATCCCACCGGCAGCTCGGGCTCCTCCACTGCCAGCCTGGCATTGCCAGCTGTCGGCATCACCAAACAGCCTCCAGCGGAGCCACAAATCCAGCCTGCCCTCATTTCCCTGCAATCCCCCTCCTCGCACCAATCTCTGCCTCCTTGCACTAATCCCTCCCTGTTCCAGAGGCAGGAATAATATTTAACTCAGGTTCACGCTGGAGCACGAGCTCCCTCCCAGCCCTGGGTCACCCCTGGGCCGTCCCCACCACCGAGGCCACGCTGGATCCGAGCTCCCGGCAGAGCCACGTGCCCGTGGCAGAGCCCGGCTCCGGCAGGAAGCCCCCCTGGAGCGGGCAGCCCTGGGAAGCCCGGGAAGCTCGCGCTGCCGGCTGCCAGCTGCAGCGATATGTCACGGCGGGATTTGTATGCAGCCGGCGCGCGGGACCGGCAGACGGGCTGGGCTGTCCAGGTGCCACGCGGCTCCCGGAGCAAACCAGACACCCTGCCCCGGATTCCACAGCCGGCAGATCCCGCCTGGAGCCATCCTCATCCCCTGGGATACACCCCAGCTCAGCCTCATGGGGAGATGGAGGCTTGAGCCCCTGCAGAGCGGGGATGAGAGGGGACGATGCTCAAGGACTGAGCCATCTTCTCTCTCATCCCTGTGTCCCTTGGCTGCCCGTGGGATGGCACGAGCAGGAAAAGCCGTTTTCCCACTGCTAGTTATGGAGCATCCGTGCAGCCCAGAATCTGCCCGCAGCAGCGCTCAAGCAACCCGGGGTTATTTTTAAGTGGCTGGTGAGAAGGTGGGAAGGGAGATGAAGGGCTGGAATGCTGTGATGCCATGCCACTAAGCCTCTGGAAAGGCTGGAGCACAGAGAGGCGAAGCATCAGCGTTCCCAAGCAGGAACAAAAGGCGAGAAGCGAAAAGCCGAGGGCATTCCGTGGGGCTGGCCGGAGCCGTCGGCACCTCCCGGGCGAGCGAGGGGTGGCAAAGGGACAGTAAAGCTCCAGCTGCTGCAGCAGGGTCCTTAATTAGCATCTCGGGAATCAGCGCTGAAAATCAGACACCTTCTGCCCGAAATCCGAGCCCAGACCTGAAAATCTGATCCTTGGATCCGATGCTCAAAGAGCAAAGGTCACGCCAAATCCCAGACAGGCCCTGCCACTGTTCCGCAGGGCTGAGCTCCCCCGTGGTCCCCCGTGCCCGGCTTTGCCCCCTGCCCACCCCCAGCCCCCCCGAGCTGAGCAGAGGCAGCACCGTGAGGGCCAGCGGCTTATTTTTAGCCCGGGGAAGGCAGGAGCTGGGAGCTGCCATCCCAGCCCTTGCCCTTGGCATGGGACACGCTGCTTTCACTGCTGCAGCGAGTGCCTCGGGCCTCAGCCCGCCCCGCTGCCCCCCAGGCTCTGCAGCGCTGGCTGCACCCCCCCCCCCCCGGCTGGCATCACCTCCCCTGGCACGAATCCTTCGCCCAGGGAGGAGGAGGAGGAGGAGGAGGAGGATGCTCAGCCCAGGAGCCGGCGGCTGCCGCGGCCCCGCGGCAGAAGGATCCGGATTATTTACAGCTCCTTAACGGAGCGCCCGGCGAGTCAGGCCGGGCTGAGTTCGGCAGGGCTGACCTTTCGGCGCTGGAGGCGAAAAGGGAGGTGTCAGCCGGCGCGGGATCGCTGGTGCGGGGACCCTCCCCAGCCAGCCGGGAGACGGAGCGGGAGCCCCCCGACCCGCGCGGGGGGCTCGGGAGCGCCGAGGCCACGCCACGCCAAGCCACGCCACGCCACGCCAAGCGCGCCGGGATCCCCAGCCTGGGAAAAGGAGGGATCGGATTCCTCCCTGCCCCGGCCCCGCCGGACAAACTCTTCCGGGTGGGGACTCCTACGCGCCGCTCTCTCTGCCCGGCCGCTCCAGCCGCTTCCCGGCAGGAAAACGCCGGGATACGGCACGAAAAGAAAAGCAGGGAGGGGGGATGGAGAGTCGCCCCCGGCACCCCGGCGGCCGCGCTTGGCTCCTCTGCCGGCTCAGCCCAGCTGCCGACTCATCCCCGCCGTGGAAGAGCAGAGGGAAAAAGTTTCCCCCGTCAGCACAAAACACCGACGGCTGGCCAAACCTTGGGCTTGGCTTCTGCCGCCCTGGCCAGGAGCTCACCCTGCTGGGGACCCGCCAGGTCCCGGCCCGGGGGGGTGCAGGGGATGGGCCCACTCCCTGCATTAGGGGGCTGGGGTGTCCCCGGGGGGCTCCCACAGACCCTCCTGCTGCAGGGAAGGAAGAGCCTGTTGAGACCGGGAGAGCCTTCCCATGCCCCTTCCCTCACTCCAGAGATCTAACTGCGGGATTTGGGCAAAGGAACGTGCGCAGGGTTGGTGTCACAGCTCTGTGTCCCCTCCCCAGCACGGACCTTCCTGGTCCCTACAGCGTTCAGCACTGGATGCCACGATCTGGAAGCCCAGAAATCCCAGGGAAGCAGCCCAGGAGTAGCTGGTATTCCCACCAGGATCCCCCACGTCCCTCACCACCTTCCCGGACAGCAGTGACCTGTCCACCCTTGCCAGCCCCTCGCTCCCTGCTGAGGTGCTACAGGCAGAGGGATTCTCCTGCCCAGGATTCCCACAGCCCCAATTCCTGACCCCCTCTGGGGCACATCGCTGTGCATCAGCTTCCCACATTTAAATCCAAGACCTCTCCCAGAAGCTCACAAATGCAGGAGGACAGGGAACTCATCTCTTACTCACAGAGAGCTCTCCCAGGATTTAAGTTGCTTAATTAGTGCTTTAAGAGAGTCACCAGCCGAGTGGGTGACACCCCAGCGGGACGTCATGTGCTGCGCTGGGCTCAAGTTCACTCTCCTCCTTTCCTACGCAGGGTTACCTTGTTTCTTTTTTTTACCCTTTCCATTTTCTAATGAACAAACAGAGGGGCAGGTTTTATAAGTCCATGGAAACTCTATTATCCCTCTGCATTAAAGCCAAAAGCAACTAATTAAAATATCAAAGTCAGAGGTTTCATTAGTTTGGCCTCGGCGCTGGCAGGAGGTGACAGGGAACGTGGCTCCCACGGCCAACTGCTCCGAGGGACCCCAAGGCTGGACCCGCACCCTGAAACACATTCCCTGTCCCAGTGCCACCCTTTCCCATCAAAGCTGCTTCCCTTAAGAACATCTCCATCACTTGCACCATCAGATGGGTCTTTATTCCCACCCGGCACAACACCAGGGTGAGAGGGATGGGTTCAAATTTCCAGCTCACCCTCACCAATCTATGTCCTCCTCTGCGCATGGGATCCCCACCTACATGACAGAACAGCTCTGCCTCCATCCATCCTGAGCAGGAATGCCCCAGGCAGCCAGCAGGCATCCAACAGCACCCCTCACCCTGCCAGGAAACGCTCCCAAAAGTCGCCAGCGAGCCACAGGAACTGGGGAGCACCAAGGAGGAGTCACCTCTTGGCGCTGCAGCGGCCACCTCCCCAGCCAAGGACCTGCATCCCATTGCCATGGTCACACCGAGCATCAGCCACCTCCCCAGCCAAGGACCTGCATCCCATTGCCATGGTCACACCGAGCATCAGCCACCTCCCCATCCAAGGACCTGCATCCCATTGCCATGGTCACACCGAGCATCGCCACATCCCTCCCCGGGCTCCTGGTCCAGCTGCACCGGGAGCCAAGCGGGATCCCCGGGGCTTTAACCCAGGTTTTCCTCCGGCTCCTTTCCCAAGCGCAGCCCAGCCGGCCCCGGCGGGGAGGAGCCGTGGGCGAGGAGGAAGCCAGAGCTGCCAGCCCTTCCCTGGGCCCTGCGCGGGGAGCGGCGGATACGGAGAGCAGCAGCAAACAAGCGCCGGCAGCGCGTCCCCGCCGCAGAGATTTGGGTCCCCCCCAGTCCCCGCAGGCTCCATCCCGTGCTGCTGGAACAGGCGCGTGTGACCACTGCGGGAAAACTCCGCTCGTGGCCTAGCGGGGAGGGGAAACAGGAAAAAGTGGAAAAAAACCAACCCCAGATAGGAACAGGGAGCGTGAGGAGAACCCGCAGCCCCGCCGAGGGGCAGGTACGGAAGGAGCAGGCTCGTCTCCCAGGGCAGGCAGGGGAGGAGCAGGCTCGTCTCCCAGGGCAGGGAGCCTTGGGGACAAGGGGAAACTCCAGGCTCAGCTCCACCCCGGCGCTTTCGACTGCAAAACAATAGTGGAGAGGAGCAGCCGTCCCTCCCTGCTCTTACTCATCCTGCCCAAGGACCTGTGCCACCCTTCGGCTCACCCCTCCCTGCCCCTCCTCTGCCCGGGGGCTCCGGCACGGCGTGTCCCGGCTCCAGAGGCGCAGGCGACGGCAACACATCCCCCGGGAACGGATCCGGACCCACGGCACGCGAGCGGCGAGCCGGCTGCGCAGGGAATTCCCTCCGTCATCATCGCAGCAGAAATAAAAAAAAGAAAAAAAAAAGAAAAAAAAAAAAAACCAACACCCAGCAACACCCTCCGTCCTCTCCAGCCTCTCTACCTGCAGCGCTCGCACCACCGCCCAGGGCCAGAAATCCCCTTTCCAGCCGGGAAGCAGCCGAGGCTTCCCGGAGGGCTCGCACGGAGCTGCTCCCAGCGCAGCCCCCGCGGCCACGGTGGGACGGGGATGGAGCCTGAACCCCGAGGGGCCGCTCTGGGGGACGGGGAAGCTCTGCCCCCGTGCCCTGGGCGCGTCCCAGCTCCACCTGCACCATCCCCGGCCAGGGACCTCCATATCCGAGTCCATCCAGCCTGGCCGTGGGGAGTCACAGGACACGCAGGGGTTGGGAGGCCTCCAAGACCACCCAGCACCCACCGTTCAGCCCGGGAAGGCCTCGCTACCCTGACACGAGGGGCACCCCCTGACCCACCACCCAGCCCAGCCCTCCCAGGGGACGGGTGGGATTTCCCGGGGGGGTCATCCAAGGGGGGCAGCCGGGGAGGGATCCCCACGGCGCGGCGGGGTGGGGCCGGCGGAGCGCGGGGGCGTCAGCCTCTCTCGCTCGTGATTTAATAATTTAGGTGCGTTTCAGTGCTCAGGGAAGCGAAAGATTGAGGGCAGTGTCTGGAGCCTGGCAGGGCGCAGGCAGCGGCACAGCCCCTGCCCGCCCGCGCAGCCCACGGCCGTGGCATCGCGCCCCTCTGGAGTGGGGGCACGGCTCGGTGTCCCCCAGCCCCAGGACAGCTCTGGATGCCCCGTGGGGTGCTCCGAGCACTCACCTCCTCCACCCCAATTCGCTGCCCCCGGGTCCTGCCCGTCCACCCACGTCCAGGGCTGCCTGTCCACGTCCACGGGCAGAAACTGGCTGCACTGGTTTGAGCTTCGCAATCCAAACCCCCACCCAAGCTCAGGTCTCCAGAGATAAGAGCACAATAACCTATTGTCCCTCCTCCCCTCCCAACATCTCCACTTGCCTCTGGCAAAGCAGGGAGGGACCACCCAGCTCCACACAGTCCCCCCACCCCCACTGCCGGCGACCCCACGGGGGGCACAGCCCCACCGAGCCGGGCCAGGGATGCTGGGAGGCTCCAGAGCCGGGGCTTGGATGCAGGGAGAGGGCTGGGGACAGTGCAGGAGGAGGCGGACGAGGCCAGAGCCTGGCTGAGCTTCTAATTTATTTCCTTATTTATTTTTTTCCTCCCCACTCCTGTTTTCTGCCGTGCATCTGACCAGCTGGATTGGTGCAGGCAGGAGGGGGACGTGCCCAGCCCTGGCGTGGGCAAACCCCACGCAGCCTCCCCACTGCATCCCACCCTCCCTGCGTCCCACCCTGCATCCCACCCCCAGCCCCACGCACACCCCACCCGAGCCACCCCACCCCAGGCAGGGAGCAGCCCCTTCTCCTGCCCCAAGGGTGGGGAAAACCACCCAAACCACCCACGCAGCACCTTCCCCGCTCTGTCCTTGGGCTGCCGCAAGCCCCCCTCCCCTTCCCCCGCCTTCTTCCTTCCTCCATCCTCCTCCTCCTCCTCCTCCCCGCAATGCCACAACACGCTGCCTTCCAAAAAGCCCACAGCACGCGCGACCGGGAACCCCACGCCCCACCTCAAGGGCAAGCAACAAGTTGCAGGATACGACCGGAGAGTCCTCCCCGCACCAGATACCGGGGGGCTGAGGGAGTTGAGCCCCCCCCCCCGCCCCGAAGATGTTTGGGGGCTGCAGCGCCTCGCAGCCCCCCACGCACCACAGCGGACGGACCGCGCTTACCCCACCATCACACCCATCTCCCACGTGGGACCGAGGTGGGGGGGGGGTGGAATCCACGCCAAGCCCACCCCCCCGCGGCTCTAGGGACTCACGCCGAGCCCCGCCATCCCACC
>JAWMRA010000113.1:55411693-55613216 GCA_035584735.1 Pseudotriccus pelzelni | reverse complement strand
CATCACACGATCCCTCCCTCTCAGCCAGGACTGTCAGAGACCCCAGGCACAGACATGCTCCCAGCACAACTCCTTCCGCCGTGAGGCTGGGGGCGGATGGGATGGAGGGGAAGAATGGATCTGGCGGCGGACTGGGGGGAGAAGAGGGCGCGGGAGGAGAAGGAGGAGGCCTCTTTCCTGCGCCTGGCCTGCGGTGGGGCGGGTGATGCCCGGCCAACTTCTCGCAGCGGCCGGAGGAGGCTGCGCGGGGCGGCGGGGGGGGCTCCAGGACCGCCAGGCGGGGGGACCGTGCCCTTCTTCCCCGCCTTCCTTCTCCTCTCCTGCCTCCCTCTTCCTCCTCGCTGCTTACATGCGTGCCCGCATCCCTCCAGCGCGCATTTTTAACACCTCGTGGAGCTGTGTTTTAAATCTGAGGATGGGAATACAAAGGCCTTGGAGGCTCGTCTCCGTATATGAGCGTAGTATGTTCTCAGTGGTCGAGATGGAAGCAGACATTCCCTACGTGCTGCACAGAGCTCAAATCCTGCACCGAAGTACTGTGCAGAGAGCGGGCACTCAAGAACACATGCTTACAAGCTGAGGTATTGATACGGTACCTGGCTCCTCTTTGTGCCGAAAGTTAATGTTTATTTTATTGCAATATGGTTCTTGTGGCAACTCTTTGTTCCTTTCATTGTCTGAGCTTGTAGCATTTATGTTTTGAAGTTTATGTAAAAGTGAGGAAAATGAATACGTATTTTTCTTATTACAGAGTCATCCGTCTCACAGAATAGGTTTTTACTTATATTGGGCATAGCAAGTATCATCTCCAGTTGCAATACATACTTCTACAGACTGTTCACGTACTGGAGCTCCGAATTGTCCTCCCACACACCCCTGCGAGGATGTAACATGGTTTTAATGATTTTAAGTAATGTGGTTCCATTTGACCTGTGGTGGAACGCGTTGCTCCTACAAGCCACAATAAGATAGGCTTTAAAATAAGCAGATCCTCTCCAGTAACGCAGGAACAGTTATACAGCCCTAACTGATGTGCAATTCTAGGTGTTGCACTTTATGCAGTTTGAATTCTTAAGTAGAAAAAAACATATTGTGGCTGCTAGAAGAAAAATAAACTTTATTTTTCCAATTTTGTTATTTGATTGGTGTATGTGCTATATTGGTATATGGGGGAAAGGAAGAATTTGGTTACAAGAACAGAAGAACATGAGGTGTTTAGAGCATTTTCTTCATAGACCTACAAGTATGAGCAGAAGTCTTCACTTTCATATTGAAAAACAACTTATGACTGACTTGCTGAGCATTCAGGTGTAAGTGCTGTAAAAATAATTAAGTCTGAAACTTAAAGTGTCAACTGTACTGAAGAGGAGAGCTTTACAATATGCTTTACATTTTCTAAATGCTTGAAAAACAGGAGACTTTGGGTTGTTGGAAACAAAAATGCAGAATATCAGACTGACATTTTAACCATTTTATCTCCTACCACATTAATAGACAGCATCTATAATTTAACCTGTATCTCTGTATTTGAGTGCTGGGCTACACTGACTGGAAGGTTTTAAAGATATCATGACTAAACCTGGAGGTAAATGGTACAAGACTTGTTATGTTTAGGGAATCCCAGGTGTCATTGCTAGCCACTCTAACACTTCTGTACCCAGTGCAGAGCGTGACTTTAATTTAACTTTATGTCATTGTCTCTGGTCAAACTTAGCTATACATATTTTGCATTTTAGAACTGAAATGATTACTAAATATTTAAAGTAGCTGAAATGTATGAGTCAGTAGATTGCTATACCCAAATACTTTTGATTAACTTAGAAAATATTTGTACTTCGCTTGTAAAAATTCTTTACTTTGTTTATATTATGTTTTAAGGTCATGTTATGCCCCAGAAATCATGTCTGACTTCTGTTCTAGAGTTTTTTGTCTTAAAATAGAAATAAATTACATTTCCTAGCAGATGGGATAGTCTAACTTGTATCAGAACTTTCACCATACTTTCTCTTATGCAGTTTGCATTTGGTCAATAATTTTACACCAGTTTATGTATATTACTGGTGAAAACAAAGAGATGCTTTAGAAAAAAACATTCTGGTAAGTTTAAACACTTAAGTGTGTAGGTTGGGTACTTCTGGGGTTGATTTGTTTGTTTGGGTTTTTTTTAAAGGAAGGAGTTGTGTTTGTATTCTGTAAAGAATCAAAAATAAAGGCAGCTGTCCATCTAGGTAGTATAGCTTACTCCAGAGCTGTGTGTGAGCTGAGCAGTATCTTGTATTATAGCTATCCTATATGGCAGTCAGGATTGAAGTGGTTAATGTAGACTTGTCATTAATTTGATTAGGAGGAAATATTTCACATTTATTTGAACACTTGGCTACTGGAAATAGTGCTGGCTGTTGCGGAAAGCTGTTCAGCGTCTAGTGATGATACGTGGCATTGTCAGTGCTGTGCTGTACCTAATAGTACATACGAATTAGCCCTAACATTTAAAGTCTTGGAAAAGGCAAATTTAAAACTGAGAAATAATCATACTCCTAAATAAAACATGCTCAGTGTTGTTTTCCTGTAACAGTTGACATTTTAGTTCTGATTAAAACTGCTTAGCAAATGAAAATTAGAATAATATACAACTGACATAGTATACTGTTGAGGTAATTGGCGATGTTTTATACCTCACAGTTTATCATATGCTACAGTTGGCATCATGAAGGCTAACCACTGCAGAATCCTTTTCCTCCAGGTTGCAGTTCAGGCCCTGAGTTTTTTCTGAAAAGCACAAAATCAGAATTAAGAACAGGTTCTTGACGGAAGAAAATTACTGAAATGTTTCCAATTCTTTAATATGCTCTATAAAAAGGAATTGAAATGGACTAGAGGCAAACATGTATCCTCATAGTTCTAGCACTCATATGATGATTTAATTGCAGATATATAATTAACACTCAGTATTTGTTACATAGTCAATTCAGTGTTCCAGATCTTGCTGTCAGCTTCAAATCTAGCCATTGACACGTTGATTTCAAGTACTGTACTTGAAATTGGTTTTGAGTGTTACACTTCCAGAGTTTCCTTGCAATACTTGTCTTTTTTGCAGCCATAAGCTTTGTATTTCCAAAGTTATTTTTCACTTGTGAAGATTGTGTTCAGACAAGTTTGAAAAAGGGAGGCTGATGGATACTTTAATTCTGAAACACATTTCATTATTTTTAAATTTCGTTCTATATGAATATGTAGAATAATAGCATATAGTTTTACAGGCATGTAAATTGTCATAGCACTGTAATTTATTTTAGGGGAAATGGAGATCGCAACTTCATTTTTTAAGTACAACACAAACTGCATATTTGAAGTTATACTTTGTTTAGCCATATTAATTGTATCTGTAAGAATGAAATTAGAGGAATCTTGAAAGGACATTTATTTAAGATTTAAAGGGAAAATTCAACTTAGATACTTTTTAAAAAACTGCAATAATAATTCACTGATCTACTTCAGTTAAACATAGCATTTCTAACAATTGAAAGTTTATCAATATCTTTAGTCACATACAGGCACACATTTCTCCATGTATGAGCTTCATTAAGTCTTGCTATCCATGAGGCTTTCTGATACTTTTTTTCTTTTTGCATTCTCTTTATTAAAAACAAAGCAAAGCCATCTCATGAATAAGATATGCACACTTTGGTCGAGTCATTGAAAATTACTTTCACTTTGAATTGCTGAGACTGACACTTGCAACTTTGGTCTACAGACATTTAGAGGGTTAGAATGGTTTGATAGCATACCTGGTTTTGGAATTTACATTGTTGAATCCAATGCACAGTAGTTGTTAGCCTCCAGTGCTACAGCTTTGAGCTGTTTTTGTATTTGTCAGGCAACACAGTGCATTATGACAATTGTATATTTAAAAAAAAGAATAAGGAAAAGCTGCTACCTTGAAGCTCAGGAGCAAGAAGGTCATGGGTCTTCTGATTCCTTTTCGGAACTGCCATGTTTGTTTGGGCATGTTTTGTATAAAAAGCTTGATTCCTCTTGTCTGTAGAGTTGGGTGCTGATCTTTTCATATACAAGGGAATTGTATGGAAAACTAAGTATCGTCATGGAGATGTGGAATGTGTTCTATCTTAAAGTTTCAAGATGTGCTGTAAGGTTAAGGTAGTGGTTACAGTGTGTTTCAAGAGTGATGTGAGTTCCTGTGCCTTTGCTCTTGTTACTCTAAATATTTTCTAGAGTGTGAGAGTCATAATTTAAACTTCCACAGCTTTGCTAGGTTGGTGTTCAGCTGTTACTAACAATGAAAGGGGTCGTCCTTGCATAGTTCATCAGAAAGTGGAGTCTCTGAGCTTTTGGTGGTCTTGAGAGTCCTGTAGGATTATAAACAGTGCATAAACATTACTGCTTTGGGGTTCACGTGTTGTTCTGGAATTGTCAGTGGTAGGGACATAGCAGACACTGAGCATTTACTGGTAATGCTCTTGTCTGTATACTCTATGTGCATTTCATATCTTGGTCACCTTTATCATGAGGTTTCTTTAGAAGATATGTTTTAAGTGTCAGTGAGGAACAGTTAAGGTGCAATTTCAGAAATGACACACATTTTAAATACTGAGCATTGGAGTACAGGTGCATAAAAGTACAGAGGGCTAAACCAAATATTCCATTTTAGACTAATTTATTTAAATGATATATTGCAAGTCAATGAAGTGGCTTTTGCCATGAAAGAATGGCAGTTGAAAAAAAGAAAACCTAAATGATATGCCTCGTGAAGATACTAAATAGAAATTGATGCTGAATAGCTGGGGAAGGTGGAAAAAAAGGGATGCTTTTCGAAATGGGGAGCCGGTACTTTGATTAGTGCAAGTAGATACTAGTAGTTAAGTATGAGGAATGGTGAAGAGACATGTCAGTTACTCCATTTGATTCTGCTGCATGTTTCATGTTGGCTGAAGCACCTGAAATATCTGCAGAGCTTTTTGTTTTCCTCCTGGCTACTGAGACAATGAGAAAATTTCTGTTTCCTCTTCTCTACCACCGTGTTTTACTACTCATAAAATAAGTGTGATCTTTTTTTATATCCTCTGCTGTTTGAAGGACTCAGCAACTGTGATAAGTTTGAAGCTTTCTTCTTGTTTATCTGTTATCACATTTATGTGATATCCTGTATTTGTAAATGTTATTGTAGCGGATTGGGATGTAAGCTTTTGGTTAACTTATACTTTTGAGTTAACTCAGTGATACTTAGATCTTCATGTAGACATTCATACATGTGAAAAGTTGTTTCTGTTTTTCATTCTTAACCTCTGGAGTGAATGGGAAAAACGTCTTCCATTTTATTTCGCCATATAGTTGTGTAGTGCTTTTCAGAAAATAAACACTGAATCTTTATATGAATTCCCTTGAGTTACAACAAAATATGTAAGAATTCGTTAGTTTCCTGTTTGCTGTCAGGAACATTAAGAGCAGTACTTTTTTTCTTTTTTTTTTTTTTTTTTTTTTTTTTTTTTTTTTTGGTGTAGGGAGAGAAAGCCCTTTTCTCAAGATACAGTAAATATTAAATTGGTGTTCACCTCATTAAATGTGTTTCCATGTGTACTGAATAAATATTTACAGTTTTAATATCAAATTTTCAAAGACTTATCTGACCTCAGGCTTTTACCAGCCAGAGCATTGTAAAGACATCACACAAGGCTGTGTTAAAAGGCCCAAAATTTTAGGACTTGTTTTTATTGTTTTTGGTGAATATCTCAAGGACCTTATTTCTTTAATGAAGTAGTATGGGGCAGACTTTGATTAGTTTTCTGTCTTAGATACGTATACTTTGAGTTTCTTCTTGAACTGTGGTTTGGATTAGATCCCTATGAGGCTGGAACGGTTGTGTAGATCTCCAGATTCTTGTGTTGTAACTGGATAGTTACAAACATTGACCCTACTTGCTGCTTATTTAGACAGCAGTGAACTGTTTGTGGTTTAAAACAAATGCACTTCTGAACTCTGATAACTTCAGATCCTTTGATTTTCAGCTGCTTACTAAGATCATGCCTGGGGCTTCAGTCTTTAACAGCGTACTTGAAACTATCTTAACAAGTCTTATTTGAGTTTGCCATCATTTGAGTTATACCCCATCCTGTGAAGTGTTCCAGGCCAGGTTGGATGAGGCTCTGAGCAGCCTGACTAGTGCAAAGTGTCCCTGCCCATGGCAGCGGGGTTGGAACTAGATGGTCTTTAAATTCCCTTCCAACCTAAACCATTATATGATCAACAGTTTGTTTTCCTGTGGCAGTTGCAAAAGTGGAGTCTAGTAATCCAAATGTCTTTCTTACGGGAAAAAAACCCCAACATTCAGAATGAAAGTATTTAATAAAGCGTATTTCTTGAAATAGCCTGCTGGTTGTGCTGTTAGGCTTTTTGCAACTGAGCTGCCATTTGTACAAAAATGACTACTATGGATACACAATTTATTATTTTCTTTCCACCATTTTGTTTTCAAGAGTTTGTCTACATAACTTAGGTGATTTTACTGGATATAGTTCTTGATTGCATAAGGTTGTGGGAGTTCTTTTCTACCGTCTTTGTGGTTGTATGAGCAGGTAGCTGATGGGTGTTTTTCTGACACTTTGATATTCAGAAATATAATGTGTATTTTAACATCATAAACTACGTATGTGGAAGATGAGGCATATCACCTTTGTTACTGTGTTTGCTGCTGATGGTTTCGAGGGTTTGGCAGAGTGTTCCCATTTAAAGTGAAGGCACGAAAGAGGTGCCCCAAAGTGGAGTGGCAGAGCTGATATCCAGGAATGGTGGTTTGGGTGGATGGTGGCTGAGCAGTAAAACAGGGTAACAACAGCTGAGAGATTGAAGCCACCTGTTCTGGTAGCCTTGAGCTTGTTTATTGTGACATTCTGTCTATAATATTAGTTTTGAAGGATTGGAGTAAATATTCTTTTATAAAAACTTATGAGACCTGAACAAGGTGCACTGCTTTTATGAAAGGAAGTGAACAGATGTCTTATATATTTGAATTGGAACTTATTGAAATAGGGGCAATTTCTGGGAACAGTATTTCAGGAGATCCATCATCTTGCATGGTTTGGTTTAGGGTTCAACGTTTCTAAATATGAATTTGGAGTTGAGTGGTAAGGGTTTCTTTATTTTTTTCTCTGTTTTTAGTACTGACTAGTTACTTTCAAAAGCTAAAGTAGACTTAATAATATGCATTCTTTGCTTTCCACTCCTATTATTCCATAGCTTGTTTCTTTTCTAAAGTGCGAAATACTGTATTTTGCTGCTCACTAGAAAACCATTGGTTTAAAAATGTTGGTATCATGACATGACTTTATGGAGCTCTCAGTGCATAATTTAGAAATTAGTATGATAGATAAAAATGCAATTATATTATTTTTATATTGATGTGATTGCAGTTTTAAAAGGAGAAGTAATTGTACATTGAAATGTTTTTTCCTTTTGCAGAGGATAAGTCCAAAGAGCTTACAATGTATTAACCAGATTGTTGTAAGCCAGTGGAAAGACCTGATCAGACTGAAGTCTTTCAGAATATGGAATCTCCTATACATCTTGACAAAACAAAACTGGTTCACGTGAAAAGGAATAGTTTCAGATAATATGTTGATCTTCATGACTTGGTTATCAGATATTCAGTAATAACCACAGCTGCTTAATTTTCAGAAGAGTGAAGTGGAGTACTTAACAGGAAAGGAAGAACATTTATGTGACAAATATATGGGTTGGAAAAATCCCGTCCAGTATAAACTGTGATTTTATTTTTTTTTTAATCATAAAATTTCATTGTGAATGCAGGGGGTTGTAAACCATATCAAGGGAGAAAATGTTTTTTTAATCAACATGACAAGACGGCTTTTGTCATGAGCTCTACAAACAGTTGGCAGAGCAAATGTGTGAGTCTGATTTTCAAAATGTTTAAGATCTGTTCCTATATTTCATGACTCAGAATTGTAGAGATGTGATTGTAGTTAGACTTCGCTAAGGCTTTTAACTCCATGTTGTGCCACACTTTCCCAAACTAGTACTTGCAACAAGGACAAAGGGTGCTTCTCCAGTGTGGACAGCCCCCAGACTCACATATGGAAATCCATGGAGACTGACATTGCATCAGAATCTGATCCATTTTCCTCTTGGTAATCTGGAATTACCGTTAAAATAATGATAAAATCTTAATGATGGAAATAAGCCATATGGCAGGAAAGATAATAAAATTGCGTAAGTGAAGTATCCCTGTTATATTCCTTGTTTTCGTGTGTGATACTCTTTATCTGAATGTTTTGATCTGTCTTTCCGTTCTTGGAAGTTCGGGCATCAGTTGAGTGCTCATTCCTGCGTAGCTATTTCATATGGTCCATTTAGGTTTTTCTAAGGTTTTTCTAAGCTTTTTGTTCCCAAGTCATAAACATCCTGAGTTACTATTAAGAGAAAAAGGGGAGTTATATTTTATGGCTTGTAAATGGCCAGGAGCAAATGCAGTAAGTTCTAGAGACTACCTGAAGTAAGCACATTTCACAGTTCTTTTAGGAGACTGGAGTTGGATCTAGGGAATTCCTTTAAATTCCAATTTTACTTTCATAGTCTGTTTGTTACGAAACAGACTGTACCAAAAGAACTTCAGAGCTCTCTTTGAGAGTAGTAATTACAAGCGTTTAAAGAAAATTGTAGATAGGCTGTTGGCTCAAATATGTGAAAACCAGCATGGAATTTTGTTGTTTCATTCCAAATTGTTCAGGTTCAGTAAATTTGAAAGTCATCATTTCGTTTTCTCAAAACAAAAGAGGTAGGAGAAAGACTGCGCAAAGGCAGAGGTGGTAACACCTGACTTCTCTGTGGGCTGAAATCTGATGGGCTGGAGAGACTGCTTAGTCTTAGTTGCTAATGTGTTAGTTGGGGTGAATATTTAGATGTCCTCTTTAAACATATGCATTGGTGTATAATGCAACTGACATGCAGCAGCTGAGCTTTTCATGTGGATGTTCTTGGTTGCTTTTCGATTTTTTTATGAATCAATAAAATACCTCAGGTAAAAGGAACACATGCACTTAAGCATCAAGCATATTGACTGTTATTTTATATTTGTTCATGAAAACCACGTGTCATGCCCTTTAAGTGTTTGGGAACAGTTGTATTAAAAGGGAACAGTTGTATTAAGGTAGTTGCTGTTGAGTTGTAACCTTCTCATTCTACACTTTTTTAATATTGGATTTTAGCAACTTACATTGTCTTGGTTGGTTACTGGAAGAAAAGAACTTTTTTTTTTCCCCCTGCAAATTCAAATATGCTGAAAGAAGGATCTGCCATTCTGGTCGTTCTACATGCATATATATTTTAACACTTACGTGCAACACAAAGAGCAACAAGATGCCAATTGACTGGGTTTAAATACAGTTCTTACAAGTAGGTCCTAGTCAGCATCAAGGAAAAATCCTGCTCACGGAGAGATGGGAGTATGTAATTTAAATAAATTTTCCTAGAGATGAAATTTCAGGAGAGTGTATAAAATGTAACATAGTAGAAAATTGTTGATAGTGTCATTTTTTAAAGCAGTAACTGACAATACTCTTTCCTTGTTCTTTGCAGTGTGGTGATACTAATATTTAGTAAGCAATTCAGTGACTATTTCTGTATATACAATTGGATTTTATTTATTTTAATGCTATTGAAATATGAAAGAAATTAACCTAATTAGTTAAGCTAATATGTATTTGGCTTGACTGCTAAGTATTTATTTTGTCTTTTTTTGCACTGAGATTGCAGGTACTTGCTATTATATATGATGTCTCATTAGTGTGATGTCATTATTTGATATCTCTCTAGTGTTGTGTCCTGGTAGCATCCAGAGAAAGCTTTAAAAATATTTCAGTGGAGAGATGTGGAACTGATATCCCCGATGCTTGTCAAAATCTCATACTTAAGAAGTTGGCTGAGTCCTAGAGTATCAATATCAAGATATTTATTCCCTTGGCTGTTGTTTCAGTGTTACGGATACTTGTTTATGTAAATATCTGTTCCTTTGGATCACATGAGACTGGAGTTTTTCAATAGCTTTCAAGCCTTCTAGTGGCAAAATTATATGAAAAATTATTTCGTAGCCTTTCTTCTCCTGTTACAAGATTTGGCAGAGGTATGAAAAAAGACATCTTACTTATGAAGCTATGTTTTAATAAAGTTACTATTTTGTTATATTTTTATTAAGAATTTTGGGAAGGGAATGGCTGTCTGCCTCCTTTACCTGTTGAGTAAGAGTGCTGAAAGATCTTGAAATTAAGTGCTGTGCTTCGTGGAAGTGCAGTGAGCCATTGCCTTCCTTGGAGATGTGTCATAACTTGCTTTGTAAGCAGCTGACCATCTTCAGAGGATGTAAGTTCATGTGCATGGTGTCTGCTCTTCACTTGAGAAGCTTTAGACTGTAGCTTAGCATCACGTAGTGTACTGCCTTGTACATTACAGCTGTTTGCAATGGAGTTTGCTTTTTGTGGGTATTTACAATGGATTTAACTTTACTTTTTGAATTACAGTTGTAATGACAAAACTATTGTTTGCATTACTGAATGGTGAAAATTTGAAATATGCTGATAAATTCCCTGACCTTCAATAAGCCTTCTCTTGAAGACCACTTTTCTTAACAGAATTGGGAAAAAAATACAGACCAGAAATTCACTGCGTTATGTATAGCATCAACCTGATCTTTACATTTTCCCCCAATCCCAGTGTGTGATTTGTATAGCTTATTAAATCTTTGAGCAAGCCCATATTGTTCTCCCTAAGTTTAGAAATAGTACTTATTTAAATTGTATTGGGGAAAAGGAATACTAATAATACTGTTAACTTTTATGTACACTGGAATATTGCATTTTACGTAGTTTCTTATCGCTATGATTACTTTTTGCTGTACAAATCATTATTTTTTTAATCAGATAGAGGAAAATACAGAATTGTGAATATAATTGGCTTAATTTGCTAGCCTGGTCTTTTCTTCAGTTATGTTACATAAATGTACATTCATGTAGTAAATCTTTGTAGCTTTTTGCTCGTGAACCAGTTAATTCTGAAGGAGGTATGGAAGAAATGCTTGTTTTAGGATATGTTACTAAAAACTGAGTCTTAAGGCTTTTTTTGTTTTGTTTTGTGGGTTTTTTTCCCCTAACGTAAGAACATACAAGATACCTCAGTTGAAGGTGTTGAGGAATTTGAATTTGTTTAAAACAGGTGAATATGTTAAAATAAGGGAGAATTACTGTGACTTTTATGTGAGACAATAATGTAATGTAATAATGTAGATATGAGAGTTCTTTGAGAAAATTAAAAGCATGTGGACAGGGAAGAACCAGTTGTTTTTACTTCGATTTCAAAAAAGTAACTGAGAAGACCAATTCCCAAAAGTTTGAAAAGAAATTGAATTGCTATGGAGAGTTAATTAATTGATGGATGTCTGCTAAAAGGGGTGACGGGAAAAGTTCATGTGCAGAAATAAATTGTTGTCTTTTCTCATGATGGAAAAATATATATATGGGTTATATAATTATATGGGTTTGTTCTGAGAGGCCATGCATTTCAGTTTATTTGTCAGTGCTGTGAAAGAGAGATAGAATGAGGCAAAGAAGTTTGTTGGCAGTATTGAGTTACTCAGGATGTTAGTACAGAAGGGCTGGTCATGAAGGCTTGCAAAAGGATATTGCTGTACTAACTTAGATGTCATCCTACAGTTTCATAAAGTTAAATATGGTAGTGCAGGCTGGGGAGAGAGTATGAAAAAGGCAGCCCTGGCTTTATGTATACAGTGATAGGCATTGAAATTATACAATGTGTTAATTAATGAAACCTTGCAATTGAAATGGAAATGTCTGATTGAAGTTCAGCAGTAATCATAACAGCAGTTAAGAGTCCTGGAAATTACTAGGAAAGAAATAGAGACCATTTTATCTTATTCCTTGTGCAGTCTGGTTTGTACCTCACAAGGCTGTGTTGGCATGTACAAAGGACAGAACAGTCAAAGAAATGGAACAGATCTGTATGAGAAACTGTTAAATATTAATACTCCTTTGGAGGTAGAACAGGGATGACTGGAAGATGAGGGGGTAGAGGGCTGCAGTACTGGGGATACAGAAGAGGTAAATCACTGTGCCTTCCAGCGCAGAAGTTAAGTAAATCCAGTGTCACTAGTGAGCTTAGATTCAAAATAAAAAAAAAAAAAGTGTTTCTTCTTTGCACAGGTTTTGATTAAACTATGCACTTTTTCTAAAAGATGCTGGGGCATGCTAAAGATTTACATGAATTCCCTATATGGTGGGAATTCAGAGATTTTTATGAAAAAGATCAGCTGGTGTTGTCTCAGGAATCACTGAGCTATAGGTTTCAGGTAGCTAAAATAATATTCAAAGGATGTATCACTAAAAGGACAACTGTATGTTACCCTTCATAAACATCATCTATCAAATGCTGTTTCTGTTAGTTTTCTCTAAGCTAGTAGCATTCGTCAGTAAGCAACACATTTTTCTACCATGCCCTAGCACAAAGAGAAGGAGGAGCAGTAAGGAGAGAAAAAAACCCCACCAATAAACTTCTCCCCCAAAACAACAACCAAGCAAACAATTTTAAAATGAACAGGTAAACATAAATTATTACAAGAAGGTAGAAAGGAACAGAAAAAAAGTGGTCCTGATAGTAATCATCTGTTTTTGGTGCTGTCCAAGCAGGAGCGACTTATGCGTCTCAGCTCAGAGACATGACTAGACAGAGAGCTTGGAACAGTTGCCAAGTCTCTGTTGTCAGACTTCCTGCTTTTCCTTACACTTGAAGTAGCCAGTCTGACTAGGACTGGGTGAAGTTTGAGAAGAACCAAGCAAGACTTTGGTGAGGCTTTGGATATGGAAGGTAAATAAAAAGGGGACTGTATAAGCAATTTCAGGACATTTTGGAGGATCTGGAAGAGGAATGTGGTCTGTTTTAATATCTATATGGTGAGAGGGTCTTCCACCATTCCCAGTTAATGGCCATGAGTCAGGATCAACAAGCACACCTGAGCCTCTGTGTCTCAGGTCCTCCACTGAGACTTTTCCACCACTATATTCCTGCTAAGCAGTAGACTTTTTTAACAATATAAGGTCCTACGCTGGGTTTTTCAGTTTCCTGTGTCATTAAGTCCTGCTACTGGCTGTTTTGCTGTGACACAGGGCTGAGATGAAAGAGTGACGTACAGCTGAATAGGGATGTTTTCTTAGGTGTGACTTCAAAGTGGATTGAGTAGGTGTTATACACCCTACTAACAAGACATGGGGAGGAATTACCAAGAGTATTGGATATCTGATACAAATTTGACTCTCTGTGTCTTGCTGTTACATTTCTGTACAGCTGAGTTAGGATACAAACTTATTGCAAACGTTTATTTTTACAATTCAAACAGTAACAGATAGGTTTAGAGACAGTCTGAGAATCAACTGTTAACACTACTACTTTGATCATGTTTAAGACTTTCAATGCTCTATGTGTATTAAGCTGTTATGCGCTTTACGTGGACATTTGGACAGCATCTGATTCTTACTTTGCAAGATCATGACTCTGGGAATTGCTTTGGTTGACACAGATCAGGATTTGTAGTAACTGTATCTTTGTGGATTCTTTTTGTCCCTGAAGTGCCATTCAGATTCAGGCATTCCCTTTAAGGTTTTCCAGTGATTTATATTCAGTGTTTAATCAAACATGCACACTTCTATCAAAGGTTTATTGATTGTCCCGTGTCTAGTGATCAAAATACGAGTGTGTGTAGCACATGACTGGATGGAATCCTCATACAGGAAAGTAGTGAAACAACTTCCACATGCACAAATTCACTGTAAATTTGATCTGTGTTTCCTTTAGTTATACATGGGTTGAGAATAATGTTAATTTGTATTTTGTAGTTTCCCATATTGTTGGCGGTATGTTTGGAGCTGAGCATGTTCAGTTATCTGGAATACTTGAGATAGGCAGTATGGAGTCTTGTCCACAGATTTCTAGAATAAACTGTTCATTGACATTGAAATCAAATGTATGCTTCTGTTAAGTGTGCTGACTTGAAGAAACCACTGGCACTTTTTACAATAACTTGAAAGTATTCTCTCAACTTTGGCTATGTTTTTTCTCACAGAGGAAAATAAAACTATTCCCAAAAGGTCATATGGGAATCATACATTAATGCTTTTTCTAACTTAATTATTTAACACTGTTATTTTGAAAACCTGAGCTAACAGTTTGAAAATGGTTTCCCCTACCAGTACAGTCAGACTCCTTATGACTTGTCACTGATTGTGTTACACTTGCCTCATCCCCCACTGCCCTCCCCAACCCCCATCTCTAGAAGTTTAGTCTTTGTTCCTTCCTTATCCTTGTGTGATAATGTCTCACCTTTCATTTCAGAGTAATGTGCCATAATTCAAGAATGGACACTACAAAACAAAGCATTGCATATTTTTTTTAAAGGATATTTGCGGGTTTTGTTTCTTTTTTTAATTAGGGTTTAACTTTTCAGTTTATTTCAAGTCACTCTGTCTTCCTAAAGCTTGCTCCCAAATGTTTTGTTTGTATTGTGGTAACTGCTCAGGAGAGCTTTTGTGTCAGAATGACTCTTGGGTGAATACACAGCTTTCTCTGCATCAGTGCTCTTTTCCAGGCAAATATCAGGAGACCCTTTCTCCCCCTTAGGTAGCAGGATAGATGAGAGTTAAATTTTTATTTTATTTAGATTAGCATCTTCTTTTTTTCTAGTGCAAAATCAGTTACTAAATGAACAGGAAAAATAAATTTCTCCATCAGTGTATAAGGTGGTTTTTAAATTAGATATTGATATGTAATCAAAATACGTATATCATCAACTGGTGATAGATGTGCAGTGTTTGGAGAGAAATTCTTAGTGTACCTTTTAAAAAGAACCTTTGCAAACTGCACTGCTTTCCACAACAGTACCTCAGATTGCAACAGCAAATTTCTATACTTACTGGTTTTTCGCGTAAGAAATGATGCAGATACTTCCGCTGTGCAAATCCTTCCAACAGGGAACTTAGGACAATAACTAGAAAAACCAGGTTTAGTTGATGGTCAAATACCTTTCAATAATAATCAGATGTTTAAAGAAATACTGATCAGTCTTTGTCTTTTTGAGCAAGTGTTTCATTTGCGTGGATGTTTATCCAGAAAAGTAGGTAAATAGCTAGTGAATAGCAGACTTACTTTACAATCACAGAATCCTATGGTAACTCAGCTCTAAAGCACTGGTATTTTTAAGTTTGCCTAAGGGTTTCTATGTATGCTCCCTTGCTTTGTTCTTTCAGCTTGCATTGTAAATGGGACTAGCGTGCTTCAAAACCTCTGAAATTTCTCCTGGTTTTATCTGCCACTTAAAGATTACAGTGTTTCACTTTCAACCCTCTGAAATGAACTGTATTTCTGCTGTGGGAAAAATAGAGCTGCCTGATGTGATAAGGCTTAAACTTCATTTGAATAAGATCTTTTAAATGGAGAGCTATGTTTTGTATGAACATACAGATAGCTGACTGTGTTTTATACAGTTATTTGAAAGAGTGGGTGTGTTTCATTATGGTATGAGGGCACAGAGTTAGTGAGTTGGTGATAACAGTTCAGGGGTGAGTCAGTTCCCTCTGAGGCACTCCAGAGCTGCCCTTCCAGGCTAAGGACAACCACACTGGGCAGTCTGAAGCCACGTCCACCAGCCTGTCTCTTGGTCGCTCCCTGCTCATGTGGTGTGCTCCTCTGGTCCCGTCCTTCCCAGTTAATCTTCACTACTCAGATTGTAATGACATGTGCCACCTCTCAGTAATCCTGTTTGTAGGCTGAAGAGTCCAGAACATCTTTGTTCTTCTCTTTAAAGCTTTTCCATAATTTTGGTTATTCCTAATGATTTCATGCCTGCCTTGGAGATTAGAGGGTGAGGCCAAAAATTCCAGAAGTACTGAGGGGCTGAGAGTGCCCTGTGGGTTAGTGCGGTCACATAAATAACGTGCTTCTAAAAGTCCATTTGGTGCATTTACTACTGAGAGTTTTCTGGTTTACTCTTGAGTTGATACCTTCAGCAGAATGCCTCATGTGTCAGCAGATCCCTGTCCTGAATGGCAATAGCCAGCTTCAAAGCCAGCATCCACTACTTCATGTGCACTTGTGCTTAATTTGTCTGCCTTTTTATTACTCAGTAGTGTCACTGATGTTCCTTTGCAACTTTTGATAGTCTGATTTTGTCTTAACCAGAATATAGGTGACAGCACAGGCTCAAGTGGGATTCTGTTGTGAATTCCCTTTACTACACATTAAATGACTGTTTTTTTAAATTGTTTGCTGGCTGTATTTAAGGAGTAATTGGTTGGGTCATGCAAGGGCCTGTTTAGGACAGCTTAATTTCTTTAGAGCCTTTTGTGAGAGATCTTTGGTAAATGTGTTTTGGTAGTCCAGGTGGTCTTATATCAGTGATTTCTCAGTGTGCTCATTGAGTCTTTTAGAGAAGGACAGTATACTGAGATGTGGCTTTTCCTTACAACAGCTGCATGGAATTATCTGTATGCCCACTAACTCTTTCATTTCGAGTAATTTATACAATTCTTTTATGGTACAAACATTTAACCGAACTGATCCATTGTTTCCTAATTTTCGCCTTGAACCCTTGTCAGAAATTCATGTTGCTTTCCCTGTCTATATATATATATATATAGCGTAGATTTTAAAAATAATATATAACTTTAACTACTTTTTTTTCAAATGCCCAGCGTCTTTAAAAAATGGTCTACACTGGATGGAAAACTGAAGTTTTTATTACTAGAGAGGCAACCAAGTCTTGCTTCTCTAGTCAGCCTAGCAGAGGAGAAAATGAGTTTGATGGATGTGGAGCTGGCTAGATGTCAGCATTGAAGGGTTGCAGTTAATGACTCAGTGTCCAAGGTGTGGTCCCAGCACACCTGGGTGAGTCAGTGGTTCTGCCTCCTCATAGCTGTGTATGGCACATGTGAAGGAACTACAGTGCCGATCTCTTCAGGGACTGTTTTCAGATTAGCAAGGTGGCTTCTGGAATCCAGACTCATTTCATGTTTGCTCACATATCCGTGAATTGCTTTTACTAACTAGTGTTTTGGGCTTTGAGAGTGCTGATGGAATAGCCGAACTGATTCTGCTGAGACAGAACGTAAGCAAAATGTTACTGTAGTTGCATATCATCCAGCCAAACAGTAGACAGGATGAGTGACCCACAGTCTGGTAATCTTTGAGTAAATGGAAGCTGAGCCGTGGGT
This sequence comes from Pseudotriccus pelzelni, assembly GCA_035584735.1. Taxonomy (NCBI): domain Eukaryota; kingdom Metazoa; phylum Chordata; class Aves; order Passeriformes; family Tyrannidae; genus Pseudotriccus; species Pseudotriccus pelzelni. The sequence goes on along the minus strand of JAWMRA010000113.1, from coordinate 55,595,922 downwards.
TGTGAGTATAAAACAGAGAAGAAGCTGATTGGAGACTCTTGATTTTCTGCCTCTTTTTTCCCTTTCCCCAGTGGGGGTGAAGAGCATTTACATATCTGCATTCTAGAAGTATATTGCTTTTGTTGTGTAAGCAGCACGTAAGTAAATCAGAAAATTTTGCAGCAGCAATTAGCATTAGTGAGAGGTAGTAACAGTTGTTTTAAAAGTGGATGTCTAGCTGTGAACTGGTTCTAATTTCACAGTTTTAGTGGAAATCCTTTCAATCTGAGAAGACAGACACATTCTTGGACAAACCAATTTTTTTTTCAGTTTGTCTTTTGACAGCTATAGGAGGTTTTAGTTAAAACTGGTTTTGACAGGAAAGGATAGAAAAAAGAGCATCTCGTGTTTGCAGGGAGAAGAAATCCTTGTCTCTTGGAAATTCAAATGTGATGGAAGAATATCTACTTGTTATCTTCAGAATGATAAATTATTATAAGCAACTGGGGGAGTGTGACCTATATTTAAGATTGTCTAATCCTTTCGTCTGTGTGATCCTGTTTACTGTTATCAGTGTAAAAGATTCTGAACTACATTTTCTGATCTAGCAGTGTGCCACAAATTGAGCAAATACTAGCAAGTTAAAGATACTGTTACTATCTGTGTGGATATTAGTCTGATTCAATATATTGCATTTTTAGGCTGTATAGTAGGAGAGGGGTCTTTTGGCTTTGTTTCTGTTTCAATGACCGTTTTATGGAAGAACTCCAAATCTTCCTGTCTTTAGGAAGAAAATGAAAAATTGTTTATGGATGGTCATTCCTGTTATCAGGACTCTATTTTTCATCTTCTAAACGTTCTAATGAACTTCTGAATATGCTTCTAAAACGTGTTGTAAATCGAATTACAATATAAGTCAAAAGTATCATTAAGTCTGGTTTGGCATTTTGTATCTGGTCTTTTTATGTACGAAAGTAACAAATACTAGCCAGTCCCTTCTCTGCTAACACCTAGGGCTGAAGGAGAAAAGAGGGACATTTTGTTCAAAATCATATATTGTGAATAATCAGAGGTTTTCAAAGCAAGTAAATAAATAGCCTTGGATGAGGGAGTCCAGATACAGTGTGCAGGAAGGAGTTGTTTCCAGTTACCACCTATTAGTCATAGCTATGAATTTAGTTCCTGTCAAGTTTCACTATATAGCAGATTTCTGATGAATACCTGCAGTTCTGGATTGCCTCTGCAGGAGATGTATGTTCTAGTAAAAATAGAGTTAGTAGTCCAGGGAGAAGAGTGTTTCAGAACTCTACTACCTGTGCGCTGTGGTCATTTTGGTGGTTAGATATTAATGTAAGTCATGAAGCTGTGTTTAAAATTGAGAACCCAGCTTGATTTTTGCTTAAGCATTTGTAATACTTCTGATACATTACTTTTCTGAGTTAATGCAGTGAATGAAGTCTATACTTTTTTCAATCTGTTTGAAGTGGCAAAATTGCTACATTCTCATTCTTACTTGGCTTGATTTTTTTTTTCCTCCTAACGGAAAATAAAAAGATAAGTTAAACTTCTGTTATGCTTCCATAAAGTTACTCAAGTATATTAATGTATTTTCCCTAGAAAGCTACCCTATTTGTGTGCTGTAGCTTCGCCCTGCAATGTCTGCAGTATTCAGTGCTAGTAAAGCTAGGTGTATATATAGGGACCATTGCAAAGAAAAACCTGCTTTCTTTTAGGCTTTTTGGATCTTACATTATATTGTATTGAGCTTTTTGTATTTTTTCTTAAATGGTAATATCTTTTCTTGTATAGTACACAAAATTTAATTAAAAGTGGTATTTTCTTGTGGAAAAATAATACATTTTTATACTGCTTACAACTTCAGAATATATTTATGGTAACACTTTTTTTTTTTTTTTTTTTTTTTGGCAGTTGTACTCGCTAAATGATTATAAGCCACCCATTTCTAAAGCTAAAATGACACAGATCACCAAGGCAGCAATCAAGGCTATAAAGGTAAGAAATCTTTTGACCGCTTTTATATTTCTCATATATGTCCAAATAATTTCTTTTGAACAGTGTAAAGAATTTCCCTCGGAACTTTCCCACCACCCTTGTTGTGTGTACAATTTCCAAGTTATGATCAAATGTGATAGTGAGGGGTTTTTCAGGAGTGCAACAGAAGGCTTAATTTGTGGTGTGACTTTCATTTGGTGGTTGTCGTATGTGAGAAAGAATTATACCAACTTGACTCTTCTGTCAGATCTGAAAGACAGTGTTTTTTCCTCAGTTTAAAAAGGAAACACTGACGTGCCTGTGAACAGATGAATAAATAGAAAACTACAGTTCACCCTTGCCTCTCCTCTCCCTGCCTCCCCATAATACATGCATGAACAGCATACAGCTGTTCATTTTTTCTAAATTCCTGACATAACCCTTTCATGGATCTTGTTCATAGATTTCAGTTTTTTTGTTGCTTGAGTACAAATTGATTTTAAGTTTTAGCATTACTACACTCATTAAAGATTATTCCTGCTGCAGAAAGTAATTGCCAAACAGCAATGGAGCAGCAGAAAATGTCACTGGAAAATGATGAAGGAAAGAAGTGTGCCACTAGTGTTAAGCGTTGAAACAAATGGGAACTTAGTAAAAGCTGGAGAAATGGAAAGAGGTTCATATAAAAGAAAACAGACTGAACTTTTGCTTTTCCTGTCTACATTCCTTTGCTGAAAATGGAGATACATTTTCAAATAATGAAATCCATATTGGTGTTTTGTGTAATTGGGAGAGAGCAATTTGATGTCAGAAGAGTGAAATTCACAAGCTTTTTAAAATATGTCTGTGTAAGTTAAAGTCTCTGTTGCAGTATAATGAAAATGCTAAAAACTTGTACTGAACATAAACAAGTAGTAAACTGTAGTAAATGGTTCTATTAATTAAGCATTTAAATTATACAAAAATGTTTTACCACATACTCGACTTGGAAATCCTGCTTCTGCTCTTACCATTTCAATAACAACGTTTAATTGGGTAGAGTGGTTATTGAGATGATCTAGAGCCATTGTGATTATATGTGAGATTTTAAAGAAAACTGCACAAATCACAAGCCAACTTTTAAGTACTCAGTCGATGTTATAAGGTCCTCCTACAGTCCTATTTTTAGGTTATTAAAGTGAACATTTGGAAAATAAATTAAATGCTTAGAAATTATATGTTTAGTAACATTAGGCTAACATCTTTAGCCATGTACAGTGAAACAACCATATGTTTTTGAAGGAGCAATTATATTATTCTCCTAGTTCTCACTAAATAAGGGCATATCGTTCAAAAAATCCAGTGTAAAAAACCTTCGGAAGGCAAGAAAAAGTGATATTAACTCCTTTATACGTTGTTCTAAGGAAAACTGAATACTCACCTGTAGGTATTGGATTGCTGTTTAATAATCCAAAGTTTTCTCTTCTTATTTGCTATCAATATGTCAATATACTTGAACAAGTAATTGCATCTTCAAATAACAAGTAATGCATCTTCAGATTTTCTCCTTTTTTGAAGTACTGTTTTATTTTTCAGTTCTACAAGCATGTTGTACAGAGTGTTGAGAAATTCATTCAAAAGGTAAGTCAGTCACGGCTGTTTTGTGTTAACATAGAAAATTTCCTCATTTTGGATTAGAACGTATTGGACACAATTGGGTTTTAGATGTACATATGGATTAATATTTCTAGCGCATACTAGTTTATTTCTGGTTTCAGTCAGAGCAGCTGATCCAAACCCATGATGCAGAAAGACAGATACTTTGTTCTCACTTTGTTCTTTGATCTGAATCACTGAATACTGTTTTAAGACTACTGTATGTATTCATTTAATGTTAAAAGAGATTGTCAGTGTAGCCCATGTGAACAGCTAACAGCAAAACAATTGACAGTGGTTTGACTGGTGACAGTTGATTTTGATTTTCTGCCAGGTTTTTCCATTGATTTTAAAGCTGAAGGGAAGATGACCATTTAGCCTCATCCTTTTTTTATAGCAGAAGATGTAGCCTTTCAGTTGGTGGTTCCTGCTAGTAAATTAAAATAAAAAACATTTATGTGGCTAGACTAGAATTACTTTTTGAGAAGATGGTAGTATTAATATAAAGATTCTGAATAACAGAGAATGTTATAGCACTTTCTTTTCTTGTAACAGTTAATTATTCTTTGGTAAAACTGCATTTTGCTTCCAGTTGGAAATGCATGGGTTCCAGTTTGTGAGTCCTGCTTGTCTGCGTTGTACCTGGTTGTCAGTTGGTCATTTTGGTACTGAATTTGTTCTCTTTTTGTAAATAGGCATAAATTTTGATCAAATTGCCTTTTTGTTTTGGCAAACAAGCTGGAAAAGTTAGGCTGTTAAAGCTGCAATGTTGGATGCAATTTTCCTTCTGTTACCCTTTTTATAAAGCAATCTAGGTTACTACGTGTCAGTAACCTGTCGTCTTCATTAACTTTTATTCCTTGGTGCCCAGTTAATTCTGCAGTGCCTTTGGGCAGTGGGTGGACAGTGTAAACAGGCTTTTGCTTCAGCCTGGTGTTTTTAACTGTCTCAGAACCATTCATGAGTGAATTACTTAGGTGTTAGTGCACCAGTCCTGTGTGTGAAAGGGGTCATATGTATGTTTCAAGGCAGTCATAAAGACTAGTGGTATACCAACACTGCTGCTTTTTTGTCAAGCACTTGTCTTTTGGGGCATTGCCTCTGGCTTCTTCCACCTCTGAGAAAAGGGATCAATATCCTCTGATCCCTGTTTAATGGTACAGCTGAACACATAAGGGGGAGAGCAGGCATACGTCTTATCCATCTCTGATCAGTAGCACTTTGCAGGTTCACATCCTGAAATTAGTTCAAAATTGTCTAAGTTCCAAATACCGCTTTTTAGTTGAAGTGGCTCTGATTGTCAATTCAGTATTCAGTGGCATGAGGGAAGTTTTTATCCTCTGAGTGAAAGAATGGCACTTTGTCAGGAATGGGACTAGTTTTTGTGACCGTTCCATGAGCTACTAAGAGTATGAGATATCCTTACATATTTGCATTCAGTGTCCAGTACTGCTCAGTGAGGGAGTTCTGCACTATTTATTGGTGGTTAGAGAAGGCAAATGTATGTTCTTATTGATTACCTTGTTAATGATCACTCTGGATTAGATGATTCTTTTCGGTGATCTTTATGAGGGTTTTTGCAGTATTTCATGAACAATTTAGTGAAACATGGAACTTAGTAGTAACATTAAATAATAACTTCTTACTTAAGTAGAAAGAGAGATGAACAGATGAAAGCAAATAATTTGATATGTGAGGATTTAATTGTATGTTTGGGAGATAATAGGATTATTTTTTTGAAAGCAGTCACTTCAAGTTAAGGCTCAAGAAGACTGAATCTTCCATTCAAATCTGCCATAGACCTATCCAGAGTGATGTCAGTGCCATCTCAATTATTTTACTGTTGATTCTTTACAGCGCTAATGTTTTCTTTCTTCGGAATTAATCTCATGAGGTTACTGAAACTTCAGTTGAAATAATGCCCGTGACATTTTTCATTTTGTGACACTTAACTCACTGGTCATATTTAAAAAGGATATGTGGTTTGTGTGTTCAATTTTTTAATAGCTCAATTTTAAAAAATTGAATTTTTTAGTGGTAGGAAATTTATTTTACACCATTTACATATCTGCATATAGATGTGATAATTTGAACATTAAAGATTAGATGCTATTGAGAGTTTTGTTTTCCAGGACAACTTATTAAATAGAGAACACTTTGGTAATAATTGGATCCATTTAAAAATTAGAGAGGATTGTTCGTATTTACTCTGACATTAATGGGTTCTGTTATTTTTCACATATGTTTATTTTACATTATCATTTTTTTTAGTGCAAACCAGAATACAAGGTGCCTGGTCTGTATGTCATTGACTCCATTGTGAGACAGTCCCGGCATCAGTTTGGACAAGAAAAGGATGTCTTTGCTCCAAGATTCAGCAATAACATCATCAGCACTTTCCAGAACTTGTACCGCTGTCCTGGTGACGACAAGGTAAACCACTTACGGATTTTTCTAATTAGAACAACCTTTAGTGTGTTACCTATAAAGATTTTGATCTCACTTTCTGCTTGCTGGAGGGGACCTAATTAGAGATGTGCACATGTAAATATATTTCTTAATTTTGCTTGTCTGAGTGTAGGAATTGGGGGAGACACATCCATTGACATTAGTTAGACTTTTCGAAAGGTGATCTTCCCTTTGATTCTATGATCGACCAACAGCTAAATAAGGTGTAACTTGAGTAGTTTGACGCAATAGTTCAGCTGTTCTCAATCACAGTAGCCAAGGTAGCTACCAAATTCTGTTTCTAAAAGATTGGCTGGGAATAGCACAGTGCAGGCAGTTTAACTTCCTTCATATTTGTCACTCATCTGAAAACCCAAGGCATCCATGCAAGCGTAATTAAGGCAAGTTCAGCCATTGTGGTGTCTTAGCATTCCTGCCTTTCTAGAGTTGTGAGGACCTCTGCAGGAAAATGTGTTTGGATCTGCAAATTTTACTTGATTGAAAAAGCTTTGCTAAGGACGTCTGCCTTCTTTTCTGCAACTGAGTTCTGAGGTGTTACTGAAAAGGTTATTTAAGTTAAATGGCATTTTCCCAGTCTGGTTTGAGGTTATCTGTGCTTCAGTTTCACAGTGTTTTGTGTATATATAAGCATGACAGTTAACTTACGGTTTTATGAATTTAGTTGTCTTTTTTGAACAGTATTAGTGTGTTTTGTATAATCATTTAGCTTCCTACTTTGGGAGATATGCTAGTACAGAAATAGCCTGACTTACTGAAGAAGGAGAGATTGGAACAAGGGTGGGCACAAGTACTCACTTTGTGTCTGGTTTTAAAAAATATATAGTAAGTTTATTGTAGGGTAAGAAGTAGCACCAAGTATCCTGTGATATTTCAATGCCTGACAATTAATGTATTGTATTAGAGGTGTTTGATGTGAAGAGGGATAGTCAAACATGATCTGTTTAGGGTCCACAAAGTCCTGTCAGGTTCATTTCTAGGATATTTTTCACCTCAGTTAGTAGAAGATGTGTTTTGCAATCTGAAGTCTTGTTGCTGTGCTACATGTGGATTCAGTATTGTAGGAAGGTCTTTCTCCTGTGAAAGTAGTTACCCTATATCTCACCCAGCAAAATGGGTCATAGACCAAGATATATACCTGGTTTATATTGATGTTTATACCTGGTGTATATATATATACACCAGATGATTTTGATGTTTGATCTGGTTAAAAGGCATAATGGAGAAACACAGCAGCTCTCTTCATATGAGCAAATGTGGAATTTGTTTTTAAATCAAGCAAACGTGCAGTAGTATTTCATTTAAAATAACAACAAAACCACCTCACTGATTCCTTTGTCTGGCCCAGAGAAAGTGCATGGGGGAAATGGATACAGAAGCACAGAAAGGTTTTTATATTTCTGTTCTGGATAGATGATGTAACTTAGAGCCTCTGATGGACTTGTCAAGGACTGCTTATAAAACACACCTTCAAAGAAGGAAGGCTCACACACAGTAATGCTGAGTGGAAGCCCTCAGAAATTTGTTTAAGGGAAATCTGAGTTACATCTTCAGTGTAGTGACAATTCAGCACTTCTCTCTATTAAAGTTAAGTATCCTCTTGGAGTTCTGGGCAAACAGACTTTTTTCTATGGTTCAAACACTGTGGTTAAGTACTCTGTGTTCATGTTTTATGGAACTCAGGTAATTAAACCATCTTTCTGATGGCAAACACCAGATCCTATGAAGAATTTCCTGCTCTTTATAGTACAACTGACTTTTTTTCCCAAAAAAATAAAGCAAAATCTTACCTTTGATAGAAGTGAAACTTAAAAAAGAAAACATTTGTAAGCAGATCAAAACAGTTATCTGTTTATGATGTAATAGAATGCATCTATTGTTATAGATATGTAATAGAAAGAAACAGAAATGCAAGCTGAACAGTGAGTTATAGCTAGCAGAATTGTATGAAGTCTTAATTTTTATTTATTTTTTTCTTTCCCCATGGTCCAAATTTTTTAATATTACTATGTATTTTCAGCAGGCAAGAAATTGTGTTCCAGTTTAAACTTTTAAATTCCTCACTTCATCAAGGGAGCTTGCAAAATATTAGACTGGTTTTCTAATAAAAATATTTAGCAATCTTACTACTATATGCCCATTTTTCAGTGGATATAAATTATTTGGGTTCACAGATAGATCAGAATTGTATTCATATACATTAACTATAAACATTTAGGAAACTAATAATTCATTATTTTAATTATTAGTAATGCTTTCAAATGCTTTCTTAAAATCATTTTCCTTCTATATCGGCTAACAGGAGTAAAGGTACAAAAGAGTCAGATACCCTTGCTCTGGTTTAAGAGATTTCATTTTCGGTTGAGAGAATATTGTCATTGTGTGTATACTGGGTCTTCACAGTTGCCTAGGGTCAGCCTCAGGTTCATAGTTTAGACATTTTCGGTGTGACCCAGTGTAAATGTTCTTACAGTTCTTACAGTTTGCAAACCTAAAGGTGCTACCATCTAGACAGATTGGCATTGCTAGTTAAGAATTCCAGAATCTCTAACAAGACAAAAGATAAACATGATTCAGGTCTCTTGTTATCTTTTTTTCATTTTAGAGTAAAATCGTTAGAGTGCTGAATTTATGGCAGAAGAATAATGTGTTCAAGAGTGAAATTATTCAGCCTCTCTTGGATATGGCAGCAGGAATTCCTCCTCCTGTTGTGACCCCTGTCTTGCCCAGCACTACAGCTGCTATGAGCAACAATACACCAGGTAAACAAAAACAGATTGAAGTCATACATTGAATCAAAACACTTCTGTCAGCTTTGGTATGTTGGCTGTTAACATGCTGAAATATCTCACTGATTTCCTTTAGATAAATCAATGCTAGAAAGAAGTCTGTTACAGCCACCATCGAGATCAGGGAAATGGGCAAACATTATTATAAATGCTCCAAGTGCTCCAAACCCCTTTCTTACTTATGTAGGGAGATGGCAGGGAAATGGATTTTCAGCTTTTTGTTGAGATTTTTTCATTCAAGGTTCGGATGTATGGGAAATTTTCCATATAGGAATTGGGTTTTGGCACCTGCTCTTGACCTGCTTTGTAACCCACCTTTTGCTGATCCCATGCTGAAAAGCAGTGAGGTGGACAAATCCACCTTGGTTTTCATTGGGAAAGTAAATATGTGAAAGTTTCAGCTCTTGGATTGCCTTGGTGCATCTTCTAGCTCAGTATTTATTATTTTGATTGGTTTGACTACATTAAATTGTTGAAATCATAATTCTACTGTAATATTTTCTTAATTTTTTGTCAAAACTGACTTTTAAAACAGTAATCTAGTCATATTTAGCATTCATTAGCATATCTCTGCTTTTGAGGTAGAAGTAAAAAAGTATTTGCAGGGATTGCATGTGTTATGGCATGAAACTAATTATCAGATTGCTGATTTTGTCTCGTGAGAAAAAAGAATTAAAAGAGAAATCCTCATGAATCCATCCAGCTGACGCAGGTTGAAATTTTTATAGAATCCTTAAGACTCTCCCCTGGGGATGGTGTGAATCCAGTAAGATTCAGACTAGCAGACCAGTAGATTCTACTTGAGTAGATGCTACTTGAGGAATATTGATGTGAGCTGTGTTATTTTCGTGTGCTCTATTTGTATGTGAGAAAAGTAATTTCAATTAATGTTTTGCTTCTCTAACGCTATTTTTATGTCTGTATGTTAAAAGATTTTGACATATTGGATTTTCTCTTTTTTTAGGAACACCTGTGACTCCAGTTACTCCAGCGAACGTGGCGCAGAGTTTACCTGATCCTTGGGTATCTCAGATTGCTAACACAGATACCCTTGCTGCAGTTGCACAGATTTTACAGAGTCCTCAAGGCCAGCAGGTAACTATTTTATAGACAGTTACATTGTGGACTCTGATACTTCGTGTCTTTAAGGAACATTTAAGAAATGCTTTCAGGAGTATCTCTTAGTTTTGTGTCCAGTATCCATGTCAACTATCCCATGAGGTTGTTCATCGCGAAGAAGTTCCAGGTCAACTAAAACTTTTTATCTTTTGTAACCAACCCTGTTTGTTCCTTAAAATTATTGCAGAAGGAGAGTTCAGCTAAGAGGGTCTGTAATACATACTTTTCTATATGGTATTGCAGATGACTAAATCAAGAGCAACATTAAGATTTCATGGATTTAGGTATAAAATGGAGTGTAAGGTAAAGCATATTTCTCTGCTGAATGCTCCAAGAATTAAACATTGTACAGAATTATATAACAGAAATGAACTCGTTCAGGAAGTGTATGCTTTGTTGATTCATTTTTTATCTTTCCACCAGCTAAACAGTTTTTGTTTTGCAGCATTCAAAAATAAGGTCTTGGAAGTTACTGTGTTTCTAAGTTTTAAATGCTCAACTCCAAAAAAGCGTCTTGATGTTCAGCATCACAAGGACTGCTTTGTCCTCTTAACCCGCAGTCTTATAAGTTTAGCACACACAGTTGACTTTCTGTAAAAATGTAGACCATAGTTTTTCAATCTGTGCTAGAGCTGTGGCACCCGCATAACTTGGCCATTATGGTTTTTATGTGGACTGAGGAATGGGTTGTTTTACCTACTGGGTTAACAAACAAAAATCCCATGCATATGAACGAGAAGCAGTCACTAGTGAACTGTTAAAAAGCACTGGTGCTGACAATAACAACTTACTGTGCATTCTTTACACTAGTCAGCTAAGGAGAGTTGTCTATAATTGTTCATAAGTCAGGTGTTGATAAGTCAAGTGGAGGGAGTATTTTCACCTGATTGCATGGAAAGAAATTGATTAGTCACTGAAAAGCAGAACAAAACGAGTTTGTGGGATAATCTGTGAAGTGTGGAGGAAAAATAGTGGAAAAGCTCTTAAACAAGGAAGGGATGTGAAATGAGAATGGGAAATACATGGAAAGTCAGTAAGGTAATTTTAAAGATTATTGCCTAGAGAATATTCTTAAAAAAAAAGAAAACAACAACTATGAAGCAAGATAAAAAACTGAAGATGAGAAGGAAATTAGGGCTTTAAAGACAGCAGATCACAAAGAAATAACATTTGGATATTTATAATAAAGTAGTCTTAAGCAGAAGTGTGGAGGCAGACTGGGTACACAGTAAATATGTACATGAAGATGTCTAGGATTGGTAGAGGAACTATGACATTTGCTTCCATCCTGTCCATCTCTTTTCTTCCTGTTCTCTAAGACGCTCTGCCACAGCCTCTCCCCTGCTCCCCAGCTCCAGTGAGTTTCATTTAATCTTATGACTGTATTTCATGGATGAGAATGCATGCAGGTAAATTGAGAGTCTAGACATAGGAGAGGGCAGACTAAAAAAGGTATGACCAACAAGAATGTGAAAACAGCAAGAAGGGTGACCACCCAGGATTTTTCCACTCCAGGGCTTCCATTTCTGCTTCTTCAGTTTGATTCCTTCCTACTTGGAGCAATGCACAAGGTGAACTGGCTCTATTTGCTCATCTTATGTGGATCAGCCAAGATGGGAGGGGGAACTCTTCAGCTTTGCCTATTGCAGTAACCAGTGAAAGCTCTTGCTGAGGTAGAACAACAATTGAAGCATTGCCAGAGGCTCTGCTGTATAAGGGATCTGTATAACTGTTTTTGAAAGAATAGGAAAAACTGCTTGCCATTATCAGAAGTTAACTCTAAAAGAACCGTGAAAAAGGGTCACACATTTTTGATGCATTGTGGAAAAGAAGTTCAACCTAATCAGTTTATGCAGTTTCTAGTGAGGCCTAGTAAGAAGGGAGGGATTGAACCCTTTAAGAGTTCAGTGAGGAACCCTATAAGGAGCTGGAATATGAATGTAAGGGTAATCAGGGTCTAGTGCCAGCATAGTTTGAACTAGCTGGATTTGTTCAACCTTTTTTCCACAAATATCTGAAGATAAGGCTTCAGGGATTTACGTCACAGAACATCAAAGGACTGCTTCCTGTAATTCCACAGTGCTTTACGAGAGCTTCTTTCCATAGGGTTAGTATTTTTTTCTTAAGAAAAATGTGTACAGTTTTATGGAAGCATCCCTATTCAGCAGATAAATTGATCTGCACATGAAAAAGCCTTTATTTCCTCATTGGGATAGCTCCTCCAAAAGATTACTTACAGATAGGAATTTGTAGTAAGGCAGTCGAGATACACCAGATAACTGGATTGTACATTTGCTTTTTCTGTTTTGTTAACAAGGGAATTGCGTCCTATCAGCCCAAATCTGAGTTTCACCATGAGACTTCCCTTGTGACTAATCCAGAGATACTAGTTCAAGTTCTTCCTAAGACAGGTTACATCACCTTAAAGTGGAGCTTGCCACAGTGCAGTTATTTTTCCTATACAAATTTTGTTACAGCATACAGAGTTTCCTAATATAGGTAGGCCCTTAGAAAGCTGGAGTAGGCTAACAGATATTTTTCAGGTCAGAAGGAATCAAACTGGAGAAACAGAAGAGGGGGAACCCTAGAAAGCAGGAAATCCTGAGTGGTGGTGACTGGTCATCATGCAACCTGTCAGAGCAAGTTAGGAGGAAGAAGCATCTGCATGTCTTACCAAGCCCAGAAAACAAATTAGCCAGTAAGTGGGAAAAAATTTGCTGTAAAAGAAAACAAATTAAGACAAAATAATGGCCATAGGTTAGATGCTACTGCATTCCTGAGGTTTGTTTTACTAACTGGAAGGGGAAAAGTCTATTGTTTCTTTTTTGGCTTAAAAAAGAAATCTTGTTGAGTGTGTTTGTTATCTTTTCTCTTTTAGCTTCAGCAGTTGATACAGACACTGCAGATACAGCAGCAGAAACCTCAGCCATCGCTACTTCAAGCCCTGGATGCTGGTCTTGTTGTCCAGTTACAGGCCCTCACAGCACAACTGACAGCTGCTGCTGCTGCTGCTAACACACTTAATCCACTGGATCAGAGTGTCTCTTTTAATAAGGTACTAGTAGAATAGTAGAAATTTGAAGAAGTAGTTATTAATAAAATATATGTATGTGAAAAGTTCTTTTGGATTTTATTGTTTGACTTCAGGGATTTTAAAAATAATGTACTATGAAGTTATAAAACTGCATCTTAAAAATACAAAACAATGTCTAGACAGAGTAGTGTATATTAAAATACTAGTTTTATATGAGTTTAGGGCTAAATGCACTTCATAGAATATCTGGAGTTGGAAGGGACCCGTAAGAGTCATTGAATAAGACAGTGGATTTGATTTAGCAAAGTTAAGCCGTTATTACATACTTTTCCTCACCCTTTGTAACACAGCAGTGAGAATTGTTTCTTAGAAGATAATAAAAGGTAATATGCAGAAATTAATATACACTGTTTTCTCAGAAGAGTAAAGTGATTGGATTTGTAATTTTCTTACATTATAAATTAAATGCCAAGAAAACTTCTGTCTTAGCCACAAAGTGATGTAAATGAATAAATGAGTCTATGACTGCAGTTAAGACTAGTCCTGCGACACTTTCTAAAGGATGTCAAAACATAAACCCAAACAAAGCAAGCCTGTAGCTGAAGAAACTTTGTTTTTGGGTTTTTTGCAACACAATAACAAAACCCCAAAACAAACAACAAGCAAACCCCAAAACCATAATGCAGGAATTTAAGAAAACTAATAAAATTGAATGCCAGGTAGCAATTAACCATGCGGGCAATTACAGTCATAGTAGTATAATACCGGTAAAATAAAAAAGGAAGAAATTCTACTCAAAGGCAAATAAATAAATAAATAAATCATGTTCTATTATCTTTGGAAGAAACAGTTTGTGACATAATCCTACAGACAATCTTGGTAGGCATGTCCTAGAGTGAATAAATAGTAAGAATAAGGAAGTTGGAAAAGCAAAAAAAATTTTTTTTTTTTCTTAACTCAGATATTCTCTTTTTCAGGAAATTAGCTGCTCAGGCTGACAAATACTCAGTTTAAAGATTTAAGACAATTTATCTTATATTTAAGAGTTGTCATTGCTAATGAAAATAATGCAACTGTAAAAATAAATCTGGAAGAAAATGGCCTGTAGTCATCCTAAGTCACAGCTGTAACCATCAAGTAGGGTATAATCCGAGGGAATTAATGCATCAATTAATAGGGACTGCCATATAAAAAATAATTAAGAATATGGCATTATTCCTCAGACTTCAATTCCAGCATTTCCATGGATAGGTATACTTGTACATGTGGCTATCTTGAATATTGGACAGCTTAACTGAAGCAAATTGAAGGAATTTATGTTCTGGTGAGATGTTTATATACAGCCATAAAAAAAGGCAGCTTTTACGAGAAATAAACAGTAAGTATGGCAATCAAGAGGAGACTGTGAAGCATGGTTTTCGTTCCATGGTATAATGTTGGTGAATTGGATAACAGGTATAAATAGTGCAGGAGGATACTTCCAATGACTGCACAAGTATCCATCTTTTTAAAAGAATCCCTGTTCTTAATACGTTTGACGGTCCTTCCAATCCTTTGTTTTCAAGCTCTTCAGTCTATAGTATCTTGTGGTAATAAGTTGTGCACATTAATATGTGTTATGTGAAAAATTCTTCTGGCAACATCAAATGTGCATGTTTTCTGATCTTGCTGCATAACCATATCCTTGTGTTATGGGAAAGAAAGATTTTTCATCAACATTTCCTATGAATTTGTGCTATTCCTTTTATTTTAATTTCCAAAGAGAATATCCTGATTCTTAAGAAGAATTTTGTTTCCTTTTGAACAAAAAGCTTTTTCCATGTCTTTAATAATTTTTATTGCTTTTTCTGAACATATTTTCCTCTTAGGTAATTATACTAACATTCATTGAAAGTTTTGTGCTTTTTATGTATGTGTGCATGGTACATTAAACTTGGAGCCAATATTTAGTTTGGTTTAATTTCCAGTACTTTATTTCTGAGAGTATTCATTTACAAACCATGTAAAAATTAAAGTTTTTCAGTTCAGATTTTTCCTTTCAGTATGTTACTTAAACCAAATGCAAACAAGAGCCATGGTACACGTTTACATGTGTTGGCTGGAAGTTCTTTAGTTTTCTCTGGCGTCAGTTAATCTAAATGCTTCTTTTGCATGTCATGAACTGTTGACTACTTTCTGTTTATTTCTCTTCTCAGATGTACGAATAGCACATATTCTGGTTTTTTCCTTTCTACTTTGTTGTGATGGAAGATACATGATGATTAATAATCTTTTAAGTTCAAGACTGGTTGTTTTTCTGGAATGCGTATTTTTTTCAGGGCAGCAGCATTTTATAAGTGTTTCACTGGAAAATATTCCAACTATACATACGAGGCAGTCACCTTGCTTTAAATGGATTAGATATATATATATATGGTGAAAGTTGTTCTGGATTTTAGCATCCCATGTCGCATAAGCCTGATGGTCTGTGTTTCTGCTGTGTTTTCTCAGAGACATATTCAGTCCTGCTTTCATAAATACTAGGTTATTACATTGGGAAAAGTAGTTTTAAAAACTCTTGATTGATCAGTCTTCAGGTTAGCTTATGCTTTGCTCTTCTTACTGTACTCAATTAATTGAGAGTAAGTAGAGCATCTTGAGAAAGAAAACAGTCTACATTATGATCATGGCTTGTTGCTGAAGCCATTTTTTGCCTTGGTATTTCAAAATGACTGCCCTATGTTCTCATCCTCTTTGTTTTTTAATTCTGAGATTATGATTTGAGAAGAAGTTATGGTGGTTTGTAGTAATGTATTAGCTCTGCTTTTCAGAAAACTTCCAGGGGCATGGCTTTAATAGCATGCCTATATCAATTAACAATTGCTGAAAAAAAGGCAGTCTTGCTGACAAATATTATTTGTGGTATTTCTTCATGCGTGTTCCTTAGTTTTGTCTTCAAGAAAGTAAACCCTACTAAAATGCTTCTGGGCTTTTTAAAATTAACAGACAAACTTCTTTAGTTCAGGAGAACTCCAGTATAGACATCTTTGTGGATAAAACAGGAAGTTTGTCCAAGTTTTTCTCTTTCTCTGTCAGATACCTTTCTTTATATTCCATAGAAGGCTTTTTCCTCTTACATGGTAACTGCTTGTTTTGATTTTTTTGCAGACTGTGTGAAAAGTTATTTTCAATGAGCAGTATATTTGAAGGAATTCAGGTTGTCTAAATGACATGTGTATGAAAATACAGTAATTTTTTGTGAAGTAGTCAAGCTGTGTAGGTCTTCTATTGAAATGAGCAGAGCAGATTGCTGATTAGGTAGTTGGCCTGTTCATAGTCATTTCTTCTAATTAAAGGTACCATTACATGAAATTAATCTTTATTTAAGCTTTACTCCAAAGTAACTGTTAGTTTCTATGGAAAGAAGATGTGGTATTTGTAACAGCAGAGCTTAAGAAAGCCAGGGAGAAAATCTGGTATTTGATGCATTCAAGAGTTTGGTAGCAATAGCGGTATGACATTTAATTTTCGAGTCAGGTTATTTGCCAAACTTCTTTTTTCTCTTAAGTTGAGAAGTAAGAGAATTTTCCTTTTGAAAAGTAAATATTCATAAAGGGACATTTAAGAAATATTCAGTAATGTTTATTTTGCTTTCTCCTAGAAGCTGATGGACAGGTTTGACTTTGGGGAAGAATCTGAACAAAATGAAGAACCTAAAAAGGAAACTCCCACTTCCCAACTGTAAGACCAAGCTATGTTTCTTATGGAAAATGCTAAAATTTGCCTGATATTAGTTGAACATTGGGATTAAATAAGGAAAATGTTTATTTCAGAGCATAAGTACACTGAAACAGTAGAAAGGGGAAAGACTGTTTACTAAATTAAACATACATATTTTATTATAAGTCTCTGTGACAGAACTTTTCATGACTTTAAGATAAAGTTAGCATGTTCTTTGCTTTGTTAGTTATAGAGTTAATGTGATAATGATAATAGAAGGTGGAGCTTGTTACATTGTCCCAATTTTTAACATTTTGGTTAAACTTGAAACTCAGTTGTGAAGATCTGTTTATTAACTGTTTAAACCAAGAGAAAAACGGTAGTGTTGGGTTTTTTTAAACTCCCCAATCAGATTTTTTTTTTATTTTTTTATTTATTTTTTTTTTTTTATTTTTATTTTTTTTATTTATCTCCCCAATCAGATCTCTTTGTCTGCATAAACTTCTCTCACCTTAGAATAATTTGTGGGGGGTGTGGTAAAAATTGTCCCCTAGGCAAACCCATGACATCTTTTAAAAATGATTTCGTTTTAGGCCTTTAGTACCAGAATCTGTGAACAACTCACTTTTTCACCAACTAGCTGAACAGCTACAGCAACAAAATTTAGAACATCTCAGACAACAGCTTTTGGAGCAGCAGCAGCAGCCTCAAAAGGTAAGAACTCCATCTTGTGGCTATTGTAATAATTGTGTTTTCCACTGATAAAAAAATCATACTTCAGGACAAAAAAATTGTCTTGTTACTGACACTTTGCTTATAATGAAAGCCTTTGTCACTAGATGACCCTCTAACAGAGTCTTGTGGAATAAGTGGAATAGAGTGCTAAAAGCAGAAAAAACCCAAATGTTGTTTTTATGGGGTGTACAGTTTGCTTTTAGGAAAGCATGCTCTTTAGGTCAGAGTGACTGAACTTTGGCTGTTCAGTTCCTTATATGGGGAAAAAAGCTTTTCCCCTCCTGTCAGAAAGAATTAGGTGAACATTGAAATGGGTGTGCTCTTGTGTCTAAAGGGAGGACAGAATAAAGATTGTGGATAACTTTATTTTCCTCACCAAGTTTTATGTTTTGACTAATAACTGTCTCATTGTGTCAAAGAATCTGATTCTATTCTTCAGTCACATATTTCCTGAGAAATTATTTGTTAAAAGCTGGTTTTTGAGACAACCCAAGATTCCTTCTTAACTATATGAATTGTGTCTTTTCTATTCTACGCTGAAATAACTTGGCGTATTTCTTTGTAGGTTAGTCCTCAGTATTTAGCTGCTTTTTTCCCCTCCTGATCCCATTAGGAAAAAAAAAAAAAATCTATCTTGAAAGTGGACTTTCTGTGAAGTATTTGGATCTGGTTTCATAGTAAAATAGAAATCTTAGATTGAAAGAAAAGCCAAGTGACCACAAACTTAGCAAACATCTCTTGGAGATTTTGGTTTAAGCTGTGCAGAGGTGCAGTCATAGAATCATCAAGGTTGGAAGAGACCTTTAAGATCATTCAAGTCTGACCATCAACCCAGCACTACCACTGTAACCCCCAGATCACTAAACCATGTAACTCAGCACAGATCCAGATGCCTCTTAAACTTATCTCCAGGGATGACAATTCCATTGTTACAATACATTTATGGGTAGAATATTTACTTGACTTACCCCTTACTATTTGATTTTCTGTTCCAAGTTCTGAAGTTCTTTCCCTTCACATCCACTCAGCTTCTTGTCTAGTCAGAATGGAGACAAGTTTTATTTTCATCTTGATAACAGCTAAAAGATACAAACTTCTGCTGGAACTACTTTGTAACGGCTGCAGCATATTGTGAGGAATGTTTTCTTTAATCTGTGTGCAAGTTTCATTGATAAAGATTAAGGGAAAGAGAAGGAAAGATAAAGCATAAAACAAAATTATTAAGAATCTGATGAGGAGCAGAGGGAGACGAGGAGAGAATAGAAGCAGCAATAAGAAATGTAGGAGTTGATATCAAGAAACAGATTGTTGAAGAATAATTAAATATAAGGAAAATGAGACAAAACATACTGTGAAGAGGCAAATAAATTAACTGAATTATGGTAGAATTTTTTTTAAAAACTCCTTATAAGCAGTTTAAAAAATATGAAAATCTGCTAACTTTCTGTCATACTCTTGGCAGATAGAACACTTTGCTTTTGTTGAATTAAAAGCTAAGTTATAATGAGGATCACTGAAGTGTTTACCTGCAATATTGGATTATGGATTTAGAATTACTTTTCAGAATTGTCCTGATAGCGTTTCTGAGTATTTTAATTTCATTTATTCTAGTTCCTGAATTTATGTTGTGTCTTAGAGATATTTATTCCAAATCTCTACTTTCAGGCAATGTACAGGCCATTATAGTTTTTTCTCTAGCAAATCAACAATGCACTTAGTATTCTACATTTTTTTAAATTTGGTGGTTTTTCAGAACTGCTTGTTTTGTTAGGTCTCTTGTAATTGACATGTTGACATAAATAACGTAACACCCTCCCTTATCTTTTAGTGAGTACTTGTCTTAAATCATGCACTGTAAGAAAGTTTGGACTGATTAATTTTTTTAACTAGTTCAATTGGTATTGCAAATATTTTTCTTATTAGGATCAAAATAAAATTTATAAACGCATGTGCATGGGTGACAAGTGGGTGTCTTTCAGGGTCACTGTACCAATGGCTACATTTGATCTGTGAGCATTTCCTTTGAAATCCGCTGAATTAATCAACAAATTGAATCATGTACTTCGTGTGTACTGCGGTTTTTTGATTCAGCAAATAGAAACTAATCTTTTTTATAATCAGGAATATTAGTTATTTTAAAGTTTTGTATTTAAGGATGATACAAAAAAGGTAATGGAGTGGAGTGATGTCCAGCTCAGCTTTCATATGAATGAGAAGTGGGAAAATAAGGGTTTATGGTGTATTATCTGTTATGTAGGCAAGCCCTGAGGAGAATCAAGAAGGAACTTTTGGTTCGGAGCACTCTGCGTCACCATCACAAGGGAGTAGTCAACAGCAGTTTTTAGAAGTGGAAACAAATGTTGATGATTCAATGGATATTCAGCAACAGGTAAAGCCATTTAAAATTTGATTGCAGAAGTTGAAAGGGAGACATATTAACATGATTTCAAGTCATATGTATTTTGAATATATTTATTATATGTTACTGAACATCTTCTGTGTTTGACCTCAGGACATGGATATAGATGAAGCTCAAGATATTGCTGAAGAAGAGATTTTTGAACAAGAAGAAAAGAAATCAACTGTTCGTTCAAGATCAAGAACTCGTTCAAGATCTCGTTCAAGGTTTCATAATTAGCTTGTATTAAGTAAACAAATGTATTCTGAAAAAAAATTGCCATTTCTGATTGTCAGTCTCAATTCCATATCTTCCAAAATGGGCATGAGTAGTTTTTCGCGATGAAAAGAAGTGTTCATTTAATACTTTGTGCTAGATGCAGACTTTCTATGACAGTTCATTTGCAGTATCTGTGATTTACCTGAAATTTTTCAAGACTTATTCAGGTAACAGAAATAACTATCACTAGCCACCTGGACAGGCTTCCTGTGCCAGTGAAATGGAACGTTTTGAATGTGTTTTGTTTTGGTTTGTTTTAAGATGTATATTCTATTTTTCACCCAAATGGCATTAAGTTTATCTCCTGAAGCAGTTTGAGTATCTGGAAATTAGTGAGGGAGTGGAAATGTCTGCATAGTGCTTAAAGTTTGTAGTTAAAAGGCAACTGAGTTAGAACATTTTTTTAAAACTCAGCATACTAAAATTAAGTATTTTGTAGGTCACCAAGAAAACGAAGGTCTAGATCACGGTCTGGTTCTCGTAAGCGTAAACACAGAAAACGTTCTCGATCAAGATCAAGAGAAAGGAAGAGGAAGTCATCTCGGTCATACTCCAGTGAAAGAAGGGCTAGGGAAAGGGAAAAAGAACGTCAGAAAAAGGGATTGCCTCCTATACGGTCAAAAACATTAAGTGGTAAGTGGCGGCTGCTTAGTGTTTTAATAATGTAGGATTAAAGGGAAAAAAGGCTTTGTTTTCATTGAAAGAACCAGATTTATCCTAAGTGTTGTCACAACATACAGTAACCATAGTCTTATTTGTAAGTTTCATTTCTGATGTTTTATGCAACTTATCATATCATCTTAAAGGAAAGCAAGTATGAGGCTGTTCTACTGATGTTTTTACTCACACTGTTGCACCAATGATTTTACTTCTAAGCAGAGTGCAGCAGAGTGTCCCTAATTTACAATCTGCTTTCTCTGTAATGCTGTCTTTAATGGAGCATTTGAAGATGTTCAGCACTTCATCTGAGAATTGTTATGCTGATAAGATGTTAAAATCTGTGGTACACACTTAGAACACTTTGATGGGTATCTTAGAGGCCCATGTTTTAAAACTTTTACAGTGCTTTTTAAAGTCCTTTCTAAAGAATGTAGAGCCAAAGCAGCTGGAATTTGCTATTGGAAAACAGACCATAGTGGTTGTATCTTAAGAAAGTATTCAGAAATCAACTGGATTTCAGCCTCTGCAGAGTGCTGCTGTGCACTGCTGTCATTTCTACAGAGAATTTGCATATTAAAAAAAAGGAAGATAGTAAGGAGAAAAAGAATTTATCTGCAAAGTTACTTAAAGAGAATGTATTTTGAGAATTTGTTTAGATACGTTATACACAGTTTCTGATGTAGTTTTGCATCTATCCTGTGTCTTAAACCTGTATTGTTTATCTGACAAGATAAGCAGCTCAAAACTCTTTGCAAAGGAAAGAGTGTTCTGTTCTCTTCACGTTAATATTTTACATCATTCTAAGGTGGCTTTAAACTCGGGACTGTGCTACAGTTTAGATGCCTTTTTTTTCCCTTCTGTGATTTCTCACGTGAAAAAAGACAAGTCGGTTTTATGGTGTATATTTTTCCCAGTAGTCCACAAAGCAGGGAACTGAGAGGCAGAGATATTAAGTAACCTGATGAACAGTAGCAGCATTTGACGTCCTGTGAAGTGTAAAGGAGATATTAAGAAGGCTAAGTGAAGTGTGGAAACTTTGGAGGGAGATAAATAAAAAAATAAATAGGTAATTCACCCAACAAGCATTCTACTTTACGAAATTTTGTCAATGACAGCCACTCTTATCACTTGCTTAAGATCTGAAGAATTGTTTCATAGAGCTTAACACCATGGGATACCAGAGGGCCATCTACAAGCACATGAGGAACAAGAGAAATCTTAACACTAGTCATTCTCAGTACTTCAGAGTACTGATGTCAAGTTGAAACTGATAGTGACAGAAGAATGCACAACTCTGCTTTCCAGTTTGTTGCACCAGGATTGGTAGAGGAAGGCTTGCTCACATAGGTTGGTTAATATTTGAGAGACAACAGAATCGGAATCATGTACATACGGGAGAAGGAAGTTTTAGCTCACATGTCAGTGTTTATGTTGGCAATGAGGAAAGGTAGGCATTTGGAAGGCAGTTGCAGGGATCTGGGCTTGTGGTGGAATTGGCATAAATCAGATGTATTGTGGACATCTTCAGCTCAGTGGGCCTCAGCTAAGTTTTCTTTCTGGGATGTTCCCTAAGGCAATTTAATAGTGTAGTTTTTATTTCTTTCAGGTGAAAATGCAGTGCATAATCCTGCAGTATTAAGGTCCTTCTGTAATACACTTCAACCCAGTTAGAACTTAGTCTTAACTTTGTTAATTTGACTTTAAATCCTAGAGGTATGTTTTTTTTAATGGAAAATAGAATAGAAATTTTTTTTCCCAGAAGTAATTTGTAATGCAGTTTACCTTAGCTGATAATCTACAGAATTTTAGTTTGTCATTTCTGTTGAAACAACTATTTCGCTCAAAAGAAAATGAAACAAGAAGAATGAACACTTGTAGTGAGTATGTTTGCTGTTGTTTAACCCTTTAACATTTTTGTTGATGTACTTAATCTCTATATTGTAAGTAACAGATTCATTATTCCTGCGTTTTTTGATCAGCAGTTTCTCTGTAATTTTAAAACCTTTTATATTCTTACTGTACAGCCTTTTATAAGCTAACATTCTAGTATTTTGATGGATGTGAATGTGTCTCTTGACAGTTTGCAGTACTACTCTTTGGGTAGGTCAAGTAGACAAGAAGGCCACACAGCAAGATTTAACTAACTTGTTTGAAGAATTTGGACAAATAGAGTCAATTAATGTAAGTAAATGCGTTGTTTCTTGTTTTCAGGAATTACAGATTAGCAACTTAGGCATGCTTACGCCTTTGAATTCCTTTTAGCCACTTAAACTTATATTTAGGAGATTTTTTTTATCACAGTTTAAAAACTACAGCTATGATATTGCCTCTTGTTTTCCATCTGCTCTGTTTTGAAGCACTTAAGACTTCATGCTAAAAAGGCTTTTCCCAAGTTCTAACAATTTATACATTTTTTAAACAAGGATCTTAACAGAAAAGTTGTCTCTTCTCTTTTTGTGATGTGGCATGAAGCAGGTATCAATTTTCTGTGGGCTAATGGACATAAACTGATATGTATCCACATTGTTCTTGGTTACATTCCAAACAGAGTGTTCCTTAAGTTTTGTTCTGGATAAAGCATTTAGAAGAAAAGAAATTATACTGTAAACAAATGTTTATTTTAAAATGTGGCAGTTAAAAAGTTACTTATGATCAGGAGATACAAATCTCATTTAATTTGGATTTAGGTGTTTAGTACTTCAGTGTTGCCTATAATTCAGCTTCAAGAGAAAGTATTTTTCTCCTTAAATAACATATCTACGTGAGAGAAAGTTGGGGGTTTCCTCTTGTTTCAGCAATTTTAAAATGCATCTAATGCAATTTCATTAATTTCAGGTAAAATTTTTACTATTTTCCTGTCATGTTAATATACTCAAATATATTAATTACATTAATTATATATTCAAATACATAATTATATTAATTATAATCAAATTAATAAGGAAGACCTTTTGTGGTATTACAGAATGTTTTAGAAAGCTTCAGAAGTCAAAAAAAGCAACCCCATAGCCAGGCATTTAAGCCTCATTTTGATTTGCAGGAACTAGCAATTAAGAAAGCTAAAAGGAAAGTAATGTAAGAACCATAAATGTCCCAGTACCTGTTATATTTCAAAGGCAAACAATTCTGTAAATAGCTCATAATAAATAGCAAAGATTACACGCCATGTCATACAATAAATTAAACGTGCTAAAGGAAATCACATTTCAGGAATGAGGACTCTACCCTTAAAAACTCCAGGAGACTTTTAATCACTAGCTTACACCTCTGTGAAAGGTGCTTGCTCAGCTCACAGAGAATTTGGAGCTTAAGAAGAGGTAGCAACCTCTGCTTTTCTGAAGTTGTCATAATACAGGTTCCAGTTTTTTCCTGTTCCATACTGTTCTAAACTTTTATGTTATTTTTAGCATCCATTCTTCAGCTTGCTTCTGCTTCTTGAAAATGTTATAACTGAAGTACCCTGACAAATATCACTCAAAAGTTTTTCTGATCCTCAAAATTCTTAATATTGCTGATTAAGGTAACAGCTGTTTACAACGTAAGCCTTTCTTTTCATGGTATTAGTATTCACTTACTATAGTTGCCTAATTCAAAGTATTGATTTTCCCACTTTAAAACCACTGCTGTTTTTCCGTAGATGATTCCCCCAAGAGGTTGTGCTTACGTCTGTATGGTACATAGACAAGATGCGTATCGTGCTCTTCAGAAACTTAGTTCTGGGTCTTATAAAATTGGATCTAAAATTATTAAGGTAAGTTGATTTTAATCAAAGGATGCTGTCCAAGTACAATATGATGAGTTGTCATTTAGCAGCTGTTCATTCAAATGTAGAATATGGAGAAGAACGAAACAGTAAGGTGTAAATTGCTTTCTTTCTGTGTAAAAATGGAGCTTTTAATAGGTGATATGAAAGACAGTAAAATGACATTATGACTTGATACTTCAGAAATAGTTGGGCAATATTTTATGTGCATCCAGCCTAAGTCCTGTACCTGAACATGTGGATCACGTAATATTAAATTTTATAGTATTCTCAGAGTTAAATGTATTATTAAATACTGTGGGGTTTTTTCTACCTTCTTTGATGGTTTAGGGCGAGTCCTTGAAATACTGTATTTTTAATCTCCCCACATATATGTTAGAATTAATGTAGAAAAATTTAAGCTTTTTGAGGTAGTTAAACTTCCACATACCTGTTGCAGAGGCCAAGTAAACTTCCTACAGGTTCATTTAAAATCAAAACCTTATTAAAACTTTAATAAATAGACATAGAAGACAGATCTGCAGTGACAGAAATTGAAGGAAATAATCTGAAATATTCCATTCCTAGGTTATATGATTTAACCACATTGTCTGGTTTGGGTTTATTTTCAGATTGCTTGGGCTTTGAATAAAGGTGTGAAGACAGAATACAAGCAATTCTGGGATGTGGATCTGGGAGTTTCCTATATTCCATGGGAGAAAGTAAAATTGGATGATTTAGAGGGCTTTGCTGAAGGTGGCATGATTGACCAGGAAACAGTAAATACTGGTACAGGCATTCTGACAATTCTGATAGCTAGAAAATCTGTTTATTTTTGTAATTGCAAATCCTCAGAAAATTTATTGTTTAGGAAATACATACTCTTTTTTAATTTCCATAAATTTTTCTAGCTATTTGTTTAAAATATAAATTACACTAATAATGAAATCTAGGTTGTCTTTTTAGATTAGTAACTAGTTGACTGTCATTGACAATAAGGAATTGGTGACAAAGGGGAATTAATTTGCGCAAGTTAATAAAGGTTAGCATTTTTGAGAGTTACAAATCTGTTGTGCACTCATTTCCAAGTATGTAAAATACTAATTTGTGTAGAAATTGTGATCTGCTTGTGCTTCTGAAAAGTCTTATATATTCAGATATAGTACTGAAGTTGGAGTTAGAGCTTGCCCAAATAGGCACAGCTTAGCAGAACCTTATGATATTTCTTCAGTAAAGTCAAAGAGACAGGAAAACAAGTTAGACCTTATTCTGAAACCAGTTGAGACATTTGTTAGGTTTGTTAAAGATTTACTGGTACTGTATTTTCTTGAAATAGATCTAGCACCAAATGATGGGACTGTACTGAAGTAAACACTGGATTAAGACTGTTTTATAGTAGCAACAGTAATTCCTCAGTCTTGCTTTGAGTAAAAATTGAGTGTAAATGACAGAAAAATTAAAACATGAGACATTACGGAAATACGTTCACTGTGTTACACTTGAAATACTAAACTTTTTGAGGAAGCAGCAGAAGGAAGGAATGGGTGTTAGTGTGAGGTTTGTTTTACATGAGGATTCTTTCTTATTGTACAGTAGCCATCTGATAGCACAGACATACTGGCAACAGCAGTTTCAGAAAATTGGAGCGTACTCTATATTGCAAATTAGGAACAGAATGATTGGCAACAAAGACTTGGCAGATTTTGAAAAATCAGTTTGTATACAGGCATAATTAAACAGCAGTGCAGGTAGTTAAAGATACTTTTTGTTGTTTAAAATATATAATAATAAATAATTGGACTTGGCTCTTTTCGTGATAAGCTTGAGGCTTATTTGTAATGAATCTTTGTAGATTCCAGGTTAAAATTTATTGTTTAAGAAAGAAGGACTTTTTAGTATTTGAACAAAAATAACACATGGATTATCTTTTTATATTAATGCATCATTCTTTAAAGAGTGGGAAACAGCCAGAAGCTCAGAAGCTGCTAAAGAAAATACTCCAACTACGCAAAGTGCTGCAGTGGACAAGAGTACCGTTATTACAACACAGACAGAAGCTTACACACAGCCAGTCACTATGCTGCAGGTTGGTATTGGTCTGAGGCTGCAAAAGGCCCGCAAAACTGGAGGGCAAACCTTTTATTAAATTCTGCTAAACTTTAAGCTGAGTTAAAGCGTCTAACTGTTTTAGATTGAAGTGCTGCATCCATTATCTCTGAAACGTTTTAGAGTAGAATTGGTTGCCATGGTTGAGCATAATCTTTAGTTTCCTGCAGTCGGTTATTACAGAAGGTTTGTATTTATATTATGTCTGTTTCATCTTTCCTAACACACACAGACATTTTCAGTGCTTGAACTAACATAAAATTATTTGAATGTTGATATATTTGCATGTACTTGTATTGAATTTTGAGCACTTTTCACAAAAATTGTCTTCTTATTTCAACTGCGTCCTAATGTACACCATGATCTGTGTTTATTTAAATATGAGTGTATATGTCGCATTTATTTTGCTGCTAATTACTTGTAAATATGCTGCACTGTAACAAAACACATAGCTGAAATAGATGTTTGAGAAATATTAAGTAATTTCCAGAATTATCAGAATTATTAGCCTTATAGTTACATACACTAAACACAATTTTCCAATGCTGTTCTAAAATAAGTAAGTTTTTCTAATGAGACAAGAATCACTGTTTTCTAAGTGCTCTCAAATTGCCACACTATCTGCATTTTCTTTCCTTTTTTCTCTCTGCGTTTCTGCATTCACCCCGCTCCCATAAGTAAATTTTTATCCTTGAATAGGTACAGTGTTTAACTGTGTATTTTTCTGGACATCTGAGAAAAAAGATAAGATTCTTCCAGTGTCCTTGTTTGCCTGTAGTGTAGGTACCATTTCAGAATGCAGTCTAATTCTTCAGGGTGTTTGGAATATATGCAAAGTCTTTGATATGTTTAATGCTTAATGTGAATTGCAGCTGAATCAGTTTATCCCTTTTTTTAGTGGCACTGAATACTGTTGAGTATTGAAGCTGCTTGTTTTTTCTTCCCATGAAAACAGATTCCTGTAGCTCCAGCTGTGCCTGCTGTTAGCTTGGTTCCACCTGCATTTCCTGTCACAATGTCTGTCCCTCCTCCTGGTTATAGCCCAATTCCTCCTCCACCGTTCTTGAGAGCAAGTTTCAACCCTTCACAGCCACCTCCAGGTAAGTTAGTAAAAATGAAATTGAGTATGTAATGAGCATATGCAGTTTGTGTGCCTCTGTGTACATCATAGTTTTACATCAGCTACTGGTTGCCGTTTGAGTTGACCTTTGAATCTTAAATTTCATATAGATTAAAATTACTTCTATCTGTTTTGGTTTTATTTTTGCCTGTGTATTCTCTCAAGAATAGGAATCACAGTAGAATTTCTTTTTCACTTTGCTAAAAATTTAAAAGTACTTAAAATCAATCTCCTTGGTTTTTAAAATTT
Organism: Pseudotriccus pelzelni; assembly: GCA_035584735.1. Taxonomy (NCBI): domain Eukaryota; kingdom Metazoa; phylum Chordata; class Aves; order Passeriformes; family Tyrannidae; genus Pseudotriccus; species Pseudotriccus pelzelni. Next base: position 55,567,920 of record JAWMRA010000113.1, on the reverse strand, counting down.
TGAAACTCTTAATATTCTTCTTTTGGTTATTATTGGCCGAAATCACTTTTAAAGACACACATGCAGATCATCTGTAGTGAAGATAGGGTTGATTTTGAAAACAGTAACCACAGTTGCCTCTTCCCATAAGTTTGTTTGCTAGTGGTGCAACTTTTCAGTATAAATAATGTCAGCAGTCTTTTAGTGCAAAAGTCTATTTGATTTCCGTGTAATTAGTTGCCATTTTTTTCCACATAGGTTTTATGCCTCCCCCAGTTCCACCTGTGGTTCCACCACCTGTTGTCCCACCACCTGTTGTCCCACCAGTTGTTCCAACACGTAAGTTTGATTCTTCTAATATTTTGTGTATCATGAAAAGTTTATTTGTTTGATATACTCATTGTTATTTAATCAAAAGCAAGTTATTCCTGTGTAATGGAAAGTAGCAACACAGAAGTTACTGTTTAGCTGGTTTAAGCAGGCATTGAGAAAAAGATTTACAGAGTTGATGAAGTTGACTGAAAAATTATATTTAACATGGAGTTCCTGAAACAATTATGGCCAATTGTTTATTATTTATATGCACAGTTCAGTATTTGAATCTCTCTAACAAATGTATCTGTCACTGGAGCTGTTTAGTGTAGTCACTGAATAATCTTTAAGACTTAGAGCTCCAACTGTATTCATTTAGCATTTAAAAATATGTTACAGTACTGATTGCTTAGGTTGCCTGCAGCTTATGATCTCTACAAAAAACTCCTAAATATGGTTGAGGATAAGAAATTATTAACAAAAAAGCGTAACACTATAGGTAATTAATTTCACCTCTTCGATTTATCAGCCTGACCTCTATCAAATTAATCTTGAAGGCTTGAATATATGATCACTCTGATACAATTCTGTTATTTCTCTACAGCTTTAGTACAGCCTCCATTACCAATTGCACAAGAGACAATGAAGGATGTTCCTTTTACTAGCCTTGTTCTGCCAGTTGGCACAGTTACTACCAATCTAGCTACTTCAACACTATCAGCTGGAAGTGTTTTTAATCCTCTGCCAATCAACAAACCAGAACCAGATGAAAAAGGATCACATCTTACAGACCTTCAGATTTCTTCCAGTGAAAACAATAGATCTGGTAAGAAATATCTTTATTGTCTGATACAGTTACATGCAGGATGCATCATACTTTTGAGACTTTCTGCAAATCTTAGTCCATTGCAATAATAACTACAGAACAGGAAGCTTTGGGATGGGTAGGGTATCATTCTGAATTTAATTTGGGGATGTGGTGGGAACCATCTTTGTCATTATTTATTTAATCATTGACTTCTAGCAGTTTATGCTCTGGAATGGTTTTCTTCATAGTCTCAAGAAGGAAAGTTGAGTCTGGGAACCTGTTAGACAACTTCTTAAAAGTGCATTTTTATTACACGAGTGGCAAGGGAGAGGAGCAGGAGAGAGTAGGATAGCATAATAGAATTATGTCAACGGTTTTAATATTTTTGTTGTATATATTGGGTGATGGTTGTGGGGGTTTTCAGTTTTAAGCTGCTGTACATACTTTACTGTGTAGAGACATTAATTGCTGTGGCATAATGTCTGTGTATCACCAATGTGATTACAATAATATGGTCATTATAGAAACTGAGACAGACCTTGTCAGCAGTATCGTCACTGCGTACATTTACTGAGCATGGATTAATCTGCATTTTGTTTTGAATGCTCTGTGTTACACTGCTGTTTTCTGTTAACTGTTCCTTCTTGTTGCTGCATTTTAGTGCAAAGTGATGTCTCGAGTAGCTCTGGACTTGTTGGAGGAGTGCAGCCATCCAGTGTCTCAAGCAATTCTGGGCTTACTGGAGAAGGGCAACCACCTGCTGTCTCAAGTAGCTCTGGACTTGCAGGGGGAGTGCAGCCACCGAGTGTTTCAAGCAGCTCTGGACTTGTAGGAGGAGTGCAACCACCAACAGTTTCTAGCAGCTCTGGTCTTACAGGAGTGCAACTACCTGCTGTCTCCAGTAGTGCTTCTCTTGCTGGCGGGGTTCAGCCAACTAACGTCTCAAGTAGCTCTGGACTTATGGCTGGAGTGCAACCACCAAATGTCTCAAGTAGCTCAGGGCTTCTGGCTGGAGTGCATCCACCCAGTGTCTCAAGCAGCCCTGGCCTTCTAACAGGAATGCAGCCACCCAATGTCTCAAGCAGCTCAGGAGTTCTGGCAGGAGTACAGCCACCGAGCATTTCAAGCAACTCTGGGCTTCTCATAATGCCACCACCCAATGTTTCAAGTAGTTCTGGACTTATGGGAGTGCCACCACCAAATATTTCAAGTAGTTCTGGACTTATGGCAATGCAGCATCCAGCTGCCGTGCAAAACATGCCTCATTTAAATATTAGTAGTCAGAGGATGCCAGGAATGCCTCTTATAGATATCCGTCCAGGCCTAATGCCCCATTCTCCTGGACCAAGGTTTCCATTAATGCAACCAGGAATGCCACCACAGCGTACTATTCCTCCTCCTGCAATCCTTGATCCATCTCTTCACCCACCACCTCGAGGTCCTTTTCCTCCAGGAGATATTTTTAGTCAAACAGAAAGACCTTTTGGAACACCAGGAAGACAAAATATCGATAGCATTTCTAATGCAGAGAAAAGACTACCGCTTGGAGGCGATAATATTCAACAGGAGGGAGACAGAGATTATCGCTTTCCTCCAGTAGAAAACCGAGATAATCTTAGCAGACCATCTCCAGTGGATGTCAGAGATTCTGTTGGACGACCACCAGTTGATCCAAGAGAGGGTATAGGAAGGCCTCCGGTAGATGGAAGGGAACACTTTCCAAGACCACATATAGACATGAGAGAAAATTTTGGAAGACCGGGTCTGGATAACCTTGGCCGAAGAGAGCATTTTGGTTTCAATTCAGACAAGCACTGGGGACAGAGAGGAGATTATGATGAAAGAGAGCACCATGCCTTCCCTATTTATGGTGGCCCTAAAGGCTTCCACGAAGACAGAGAGAGGTTTCGTCATGTAAACTATAGATTTGATAGTAGAAGTGGTCCCAGTTGGAATAGAGGATTTGAACAAGATGCTCACAGAGATTTTGATGACCGCAGAAGACCCTGGGAAAGACAGAGGGATAGAGATGACAGAGATTTTAATTTTTGCAGAGAAATTAATGGGAACAGGTTTGGAAGAGACAGAATGTCAAACAACTGGATCCCCCCTCCACATCCACGGGTTTTTGAATATTTTGATGGGGCCACTTCTCAACGCAAAGCTGATAATACGCCCCAGGTAAATGGAGAAAATACAGAGACAGAAAGTCAGCCACCAACTGCACAGGTGCAGGATGATCCAGAACTTTATGAAAAACTGACATCTTCCGTCGAGATAAACAAAGAGAAGAGTGACACAGAAGCTGATATAGAGAGTGAACCAGTGGTAGAAAGCACAGAAACTGAGGGGACATAATCATCACTCAGTAGGTAAAAGATACCTTTTGTAAAGTTGTCATCTCTCTGTAATAGATAAATGGCTGACTGGACCGTAGCAGTTCACTTTTGTCTGCCAGAATTAAGTTAATCCGATGTTCATGTTCATCTTTCACTTAAATAACTGTACAACTGACTTGTATAGAACACTGTTCTTAATTTGAACATGGTAGGTAAATGTTTTTGGGTTGGTTTTTTTTTTGGGGTTGTTTTTGTTTTGGTTTTTTTTTTGTTGTTTGTTTTTGGTTTTGTTTTTTTAATTTTATTTTATTTCTCTGGTAAAGCATAAACTTGCCCCCACTTGCTTTTAATTTCACAAAGGTAATTAACAGCTTGTCAAACAAAGACTTCCTATGGAAGAAAATGGAATTTTTAGATACTACCCTTAGGTTGGCTGTCGAAATTGTTATACTTGAAAACAGGTGCTGGTGTATCTTGTCTGTGTTTTTAGGCTGCTGCAGAATTTTAAAGTATAGACAAAGCTGTGATATTTTATGTTCCTACAATTCGGCAGAAAAAGAAGTGGCCCATGTTATTTAAGGAGCATAACACAGAGATTAAAAGTGATTTTGTAAAATCTACACTATAGTCTCTGTTTTCTCTAAAGTAAGTGTTTGTGATTTGTTCCTCGTACTTCAGTGGGTTTAAAAAAATGAAAAAGTACATTTTAATGTTGGGTGCATTTTGTTTTTAGATGCCAATAAAGCATATTTGTTTGATAACAGTGTTCTAGGTATTGTATTTTTTTAAAAATCTGCAAGCTCTAAAAACTTGGAATCAGCTATGATATGTGCTTAGCTAGTTGTTGCAAAAGGTTTATATTACTTTTGTAAAACCAATGCAACAGTTACATGTGCAAGGAGCATATGGTTTTTACATCAAAAATCATGCAGTCATATTAGTTTATGTAAATAACGTATGTATGTAAATATCTGTGTAAACTGTTTGTAGATACCACTTTTTCTGTGCGTGCCTGTGTATGTGCAGGCACTCACAGAATGTTGTAGGCAATTCAATAAAATTGAAATGAAACTAGGTTGTGAAAATTTGCCTTTCACCTTCTTTAGGTAGTAAGATAAAACTTATCTCACTGCAGTAACCTCAAGCTTGTATTTACCTGCTCATGCTCATTGTTACAATGTTCTTACTACTTCTAGAAGGTGGAATATTATATACTGTAAGAATATACAGTAGGATTTTAGCTTACTTTTTAAAATGCAGATATGCATGAAGCCAAAACTTAAGCAAATATTTGCATTGTCTTATTTTGAAATGTATTTGGTGTTCTGGATAGATAGTGGTAGTGTTCGAGTACTTTGTGGTTATTTGTTTTTAGTGACTCAAAGTCCAGAAATGTTGCACAAAAAGTAAAAAGCTGTTGTTGGTCTAAAAACCCGACATGTTTCTAATAGAAATAAGGAGGGCTTTGTGTTTTGATGAAATAACATGGAAGTTGAACCTCTTTTTCAATTGCTGAGATGAATTGGTTCCTTAGGTAAATTAGTAGCGCTATTCTTTCCTGTTTCACCTACTTTGCTGCTTGTGTATCCTTTTTCAATTGGTGGTGAAAGATTTGACTGTAGGATGATGTCAGATTTTCAATTTGTTCCATTCAAGCGCATTTCACCAACTTCTTTCAACATAACTTTTGTTAAAATTCTATATCTGAAAGGATCCTTTCACTCAGTTTTAAGAAAGTTGGTTTTCTCTTGCATAATAAGATTCAGGGGTAGATTCTGTTACATAAATGCCCCTTTGGTAGTAGAAAGATTTTTAGCTGAGATTTGAATTTTGATCTTTAACATTAAAGCATTAACATGCAAGTTTTAATTCCCTGTCTGCTTCCCTCAAAGGGGTGAAAGTATGAAAACATCATGTGAGTGTAAAGCATTAGCATGCCTTTGAACCTAGAAGCAAGTTCCACATGTGTGTGTTATCCTCTTCCTCTGGGAGGTGGAGTGTTTTCATGCTGTGTCATGGTTCCATTTTTCAATTACAGGGACTTTTATTCAGCCAGCTTAATGAAGGTAGCCCTTTAAAAGAGTGGACTTGAATGAATTATTATCTATTGTGCAAGTAGTAGTCATTAGGTATGCATTAAATAACAATTGCTTTGTAATGAACCTTGCTGATGTGTTTATTATCAGAACGTGTCTCGGGAGTTGAGATGAACAATGTTTAAGGTAAATGTACCTTCATGGGCAGACTCTGGCTCAAAGACCTTGACCAATGTTGCTGCACCACCTGCTTGTAGTATTCTGGTCAGGCAGATATGACTGTGTTAAAGTCCAAAAGCTTAAAATAGCTCTAAGGATATTTTATGAACTTAAGGGATTTTACTTCTTTTTAATGTGTGCAGTTTGAAAAGGCTTCAGTCAGAGACCACATAGGTAAATACTCAAAACCAAACACATATTGGCAGTAGCTTTACTTTTTAAACGTTTTGTTAAATGCCTCTGTAAAACTAAAAGTTAATCTTTTGTTCTTTTTCTAAACTGGGACTGGCAATATGCCAAGTTGCTCACAGTATGATTTAGGTAAATTACCAAGTGAGAGATGTTAAACAATTTGGTTGGTAGTGGTATAGAACAATGTATTTAATGAATCTTTGATCTTTGTTAATATCTTTCAAACGTTAATAAATTGGCTACTGTACATATGTGTTACACCATCAATTTTTAACAACTTTTTTTTTTTTAGAATAAAAGTTTGTTGTACAGTCTTCAGTTGCATCATGTTCACAGCTGGAACTGTTCTATTCTTATTTTATTAATGTAGCATGCAGACAAATATTACCAAAACCAGCCATATTTAGAAACTCAGAAGGGACGTAATTTTAGCAAAGCAGTATAGTCTCTTTATTTTGCCAATGGGAAGTTTCAAATCTGGGGCTTGAGTAAAGACTTTCCTTTTTCACTGTGGATTTAAGCCATCATAAGCCAACACATGCACTGAAAGGAACTGTCATGAGATCCAGACCAATTCTTTGATGTCATTTATGGGAGTGACATGTAATTTCTGCCGATGCAAAGGAAAGAGTGAGAATGGGACAGAAAGAAGATGGGGGCCGGGCATTTGGGCAGCAGTTCTGGCTTATACCTGTTAAAAGCTTCCTTGTAGCAATGAAAGGTTTCTTATTCTAGCAAATGAAGAATTTAATTTACGATTCGTATAAGTAACATACATAATTAAAAATACTTCAGGTAGCTTTGCACAGTGTATTGCTTAGGCATGCACATTTTCTTGGAAACCTTATGCATCAGTAGGTTTTTTGATGTATTTACCATTTTAAACAGGCTGTGATCCTGATCTTTCATTGTACTGCATTTGAGTAGAATGCTGTGCCTGTAAAGATGAAACTTAGCCTTCATTTGCTGTAAGGACATGACTTCTTTGCTGAAGCCTTTTTCTGTGAAATATGGGTACACTTTCTTTTTTATATGTAGTGCTTCCTTTTATTACAGACTCAAGGGAATAGATTCTGTGAGATTCCTTTGCTTCAGTGGAGCACTCTACCGTACTTAGAGCCAGTTCAGTGATTTATTCTTAGCCTGAATAAGTCAAGATAGGAGTACTGTAATCAGGCCTGTAGTGTAGCATGCAGAGACGTTACTTAAGCACAGTTGGGAAATTATCAAATAAACTATCTTTAGAAGGTATTTATGAGAAAAGCCAATTTATTGCAGAAGTGTCTCAAAATATGGTTTCAGTGGTTTTGAACATGTGCAAGGATATGTTATGTTGGTCAAAACTGAAAGTACTCACTTTCTTGACTCGTTCTCTGAACTCAAATCTTTGGGCAATTTGATTTAAAACTGATAGAAATGGTTCCTAAATTTCATTCTCTGTCTTTTTATGTGTTTGAAAATATTATGATAATAATAAGGGTGACGTTTTTGTCAGTTGATAGTGGGAGCTGAACAGACAGAGTCATGGAATGGTTTGAGTTGGAAGGGACCTTAAAGATCCTCTAGTTTCAACCCCCCTGCCATCTTCCACTAGACCAGGTTGTTCAAAACTCCATCCAACCTGGCCATGAACACTTGTAGTCATGGGGCATCTACAGCTTCTTTGAGCAGCATGTTCCAGGGCTTCACCACCCTCACAGTGAAGAATTTCTTCCTGCTCTTTAATCTAAATCTGCTCTCTTTCAGTTTAAAGCCATTGCCCCTTGTCCTGTCACTACATGCCCTTGTAAAATGTCATACTGCAACTTTATAATTTTAAAATCTATTCAGCGTATCAGGAATCATCAAGAGTAACTATGACAATTATTTCTTATGGTTAATTCACATTAATAAAGAATCTTTCCCTTTTTTGTTATTGTTGATTCAGGTAATGAAATGATCTTTCTTTCCCCATTGTGACATCTGCTGATTCTTTTGAATTTTGTAGTAGACACATTTTCCTTTCAAGTATTAAGCTTTCTCAAGTAAGCATGTGCTGTGAAGCCATGTACTGATGTAGATAAGATACTGATTTAAAAGGTATGAAGACAGGATGTTCTTTTTTAATTTGAAGCTGCTTATTTGAGCAAGAATGACAAAAGCATCTTCCCATCATTTTGCTTTACTAGTAATTTTGCATCAGTAGAAACTTTGCAGTGGGAAAGAGACTGTTGTATTGCAAGACTTTCTTAATTGTAACTAGTCCTGCATTTTTCCTTGAAGGGTTTTCTTAGTGATGTTGTTTGCACCACTTAGTCTGTACGAGTTTTTTGGATATGCAATAAACATAGTTTTATTAATGTATCTACATGATATTTCATAGTCAAGAAGAGCTACTGAAAGGAAAATGCATGACATCTCTTTAATAACTTCCATATAGGATATGAAAAGTGATTCTTGTCAGTGATGAAAGTCTGTTAATAGAATTTTTGTTGAAGCTGGTAAGCTGTAAAATTATATTTGCCATCATTTTTGTAGTCCTTTCTGTGTTGCACTAACTCAATGAAAAAGGGTAGTCTCATTGAATATCCTACTCTTAGTATCTTCTAGGTGTTTTGCTGCCAAAAATTAGAGGGAGGACAGGGCTAGTGGTCCGAGCACTCTTAAAAATCAGGAGGTTATTATGTTGTGCGGTTGAAGATGAATGTGTCTGGTCTCTTGAAGAGTTTAAAATGCAGATTTCAGCACTTGCATAGTAATAGAGGTAGTAGTGGTGTCACTGGTTTACTAATCTTAGTCTGTACTTTGGCATTTTTCTTTTGAAATTAACTCATTAGTGCTAACTAAAAATTTTCTCTTCTTACTGAATAAAATCATACTAATGCCCTCAGACAAGGCACTTTGAAAAAAAAAATCTTGTCAGAAAGTATTTTCATTTGTAAATAGGTTAGTTGAAATTTTTTGCTGCCTGATTTAATGCTTTAATGCTGCAATTACCTCTTGAACGATATTCTGTATATGTATGTGTGTCATAATGGATGTGTGTTCGCATTAGCATGTACCAAGCTTTCTGCTGAAATGCATGGAAATTGTGAGATTCTTTAAGGTAGATGACTTGACGTGTTTCTAAAACTAGGGTGAACCTCATAGCCATATTGATTTGTGTACTAGAACCTTATAATTGTGCTAAAGCATTGTAATTGTCTGCAAGCCAGTGCAAAATATCTTTAATAGGTGAAGAGTATTAAGTGGATCTAGAGTTGCTAACTTGGATGTAGATTGATGGGATTCACGTAAGCCATAGCTGTAGGGACTTTGGATCTGAATGTCACTTCCACACTAAAGGAGAGATCATATCATAAATAATTTAGCTTTTTCTTGACAACAGCAGGAATTAAGTAGAAATATTCTCTGTGTAAAGTCCTTTCTAAAAATGCATCCGCCTTTGTCTAATTAAAGGAAGCTCTGTCATTGTCACTTCAGTTGATCAAGGAAAAAATCCTTTAGATTTATACTGTTTCTGAGGTAATCACATCTCATTCAACAATCCAGTGAAATGCAGTTTTAAGTGTGCCTTAAGTTTTTCCTTCTGAAAAAGACCATATATTTCGACTTTTAACAAAAATGTCAAAAATCAAATTTTTTTTCTGTAGAATTTAAATGGTAATTTTGGGTTCAGTGATTTTCTTCAAGAAAATCTTTGTCATTTCAGTAGTTTAAATACATTAATACTAGGTGCGTGTTTACTGAAAGTTACACTAGTTTGTCCAGTCCATTTTCATTTAATTTTTTTCACGTGCTTGCACTACTTCATTTTGTGAGGTCGTTCCATCACAGGATTCCTCTTATGGTAAATTTGACATACCTTTGAATAAGTCTTTATTTTGAAACTCACCAATTTTTTGTCCACTATGACTACCAATACGGGTAATTCACTATTAAGAACCTTATTGGTCAATCACATCTACTGTGATTAAAAGTAAAACACTGAAAACAAATTAAAGGTTTAAATATTTGTAAGATTATAAGGTTCTTGTAGAAGTCTAAACCAGTATGTGATTGCTTGCTGATTGATTTATTTGTTAAAAGGAAAATGTGGCATCTGCTCAAATTCTGTGTTGATTAAAAACCACCATATTAAAAATATAAACTTGGCTGAAATTATATTAATTGATTAAATGAGTAGACTTGTGTTATTTTTATTAGAATGTAAAACTTTCAAGTGATTAGATGTTATTTATACAAAATATTGAAATGTAATTTTTAAGTTTTGTATGCATACTGTCTACAGTTTCTGTAGGTACACTTTACACATGCTTTACACCTGCTATCCTCATTTCATGCTCAGAACCACTGTGGAAAAGGGGAAAGTGGCATAAAGTAGCATATTCTAGCAGAATATACTGTACAAATTGGATCTATATGTAAACCAGTAGATAGATAATGTTTTTTTCAGAGGCAAGAGCTTGTTAGTCTAATTTGAAACTAGAAAAAATATAATTAGAAAGTATGAATAAACCTTCCTTTTTTAAAATCAATAAAAGGTAATGTATACATTCTGATTAAATGTGCATTAATTAATAAGCAAGCATCCGAAGATTTTAGGTACCCCCTGGGCATTTTTCGTAATGTGGCTTCTACCTTAATTAAAAATAAACACACACACCCCCCTCCCCAAAAAACAACACCAACAATAAAACGAAACTCAGGAAGGTGTAAATATTTGTAAGTTTATAAGGTTTTTGGAGAACAGTCTAAAGCAGTATGTGATACATGGCCTCAGTTGTTTACCAGTGAGACGTGGTGGTTTCATTAGATCCAGGATTTCAAACTCTTTGTCTTGGGTGTCTCAGTTTCTTCTTCAGCGGCCTTTAGAAGAGCAGGTGGCAGAAGATTATCTGGTTCTAGTTTCCTTCATTTTTCTACTGCTTTTAAGGCCAAAGCCTTTTAGGGGATAACTTTTTTCCTTTCAAATTCTGTTCCTCTGTGTAAGTATTTATGAGCAGGCAGCCCTAATAAAGATTGTATTGGGATTCTAAGAGTATGGTGAAATAGGTTGTATGAAATGTCTGAAAAAAATTGCAGCATTATACTTGTTTAGTCCTGTGCTAAGAAATTTAGGATGTGAAAGAAGGCAAGCAAATTAAAACTAATTAAATGCATTGGTCTTATCTTCTGGCTCTCCCAAAATGATTGTACTTTCTAAGTAGATCTTTTCACTGCAGCACTTTAGAGCAGCTCTTTGATATACAGTCACAGTTCTTTGTTCAGAATCCATGATGTCCCCTAGCTTACTTTTATTCATCTGGATGCTGCTTTTTTGGAAGGGTATGTTTTATTTAAATAGCACTTTTTTCTTAAAAGGATTTAAAGAAAAATTAATGCACTAGATTATTAAAATTTTCTTACTTCATTTTAGAACGTGCTGCCTAACTCTCCTAAATATATTTTCTTCTCAAACAAAGAGTTCTTCCGTTTCTGTATTAACCAGAATAGAAATAATGGATGACATGTAAAAAAAAAAAAAAAAAGAAAGAAGGAAAAAAAAAAAGAAATTTTTTACCCAAAATCACATATATCTGTCATGATACTCTGGTTCTAGCATGTTCAAGAATGTAACTGAAACAGCAGTTTTCACACCTTCTAGCAGTTTATACTGTCTCTAATATGAAACTTGAAAAGTTATGCACAAGCCTGAGCACCTTCGGGAGCTGTCCCATGCCATGCTTACATGCAGTATTAAATTACAAGGTCTTGCATTTCCCTTCTTCATTCCTCACCTTGTCACCAACTCTTAATTTTTCTTACTCAGAATGAAGAAATGTAACCAGAAACTCGTCTGAAAGTTATGAAGAATTTCACTTTTCTCAGCTTAGAGAATTTGTTCTAAATGTCTCTTATCTTGATACATTAAAGCAAACATAAATCCAAGAGGAAGAAATATGTGAAAGCAGCTTCCTACCTAAATATTTTTAGCATTTTAAGGGTAGGAAGTCTGCTAAAGAACTGAAAAAGGTTTTAAGTCATGGGTTGTTTTACCATCTGATTGCCTTTTTTTAAAAAGCTATCTATTGAAAATTACATTTTCTTAGAGGCCCTTCTCAAGAAATTTTGTTGTCACTAATTTTTTCTGAAGTGGAACCCATTAAGCATCTAATAATGCAGCTTTGAAGTTATACATCTTGTCCTGCAGTAACAGTCTAGCACTGACTTGAGCTACAAACCACAAGACACACAATACATTAAAATTTATTGTTGAACTATTAACTTATGTGTCTATATATCCATGTTACAGAAGCTTCTGGAAAGCTTAGCTACAGTGTGTAACAGTCTAGAGTGTATGAAAGGAAACACAAACTTCAGTAGGAACTTTTCCTTTTGCCATAAACGTTACACTCAAGGGTGTTCCTGCAGCTGACACATTTTTGGTTTATCTTCCGCCGTTGCTGTGTTAAAGGAGCCGGTTAGACATGGGGGTGTTCATATATAAATTTAAGTGTACATCATCTTTGGTTGATAAAAATCAGTTTAATATTGAAAAATCTAAGTATTAAGTCGGGATTCTAAATTTAGCTTTCTGTGAGATATTTGGTTGGTTACACTAGGTTTTTTTACACTATTTGGTGGTTAGGATCTCATTTTTTTAAAAGTAAAGTGAAACAAAATGCCACTGCATATATAGGAAAGGTTCAGTCCTGTTGGTGATTGATGTTGTAATATGAGAATGTAAGGTTCCCAGTTTCATGCTATGGAAAACAATGCGCTGGTGAACCGGAGAGGCAAAACTTGAAGTACCCTGGCACTTGGTGGAAAAAACACCTACCACAGCTTTTCATCTCAGGGCCTTGCAGGTGCAGAGGCCCACCTTGAGGGGGGGTTAGTCTTGAGCCGTATAGACGCAGGGCTCCTGCTCACCCAGGATCAAGATTTCTTTTCTACCTGAGCCACAATAATAGTATTACTACAGGAGGCAACAGAATAGTCTTTTTATACTGAACTTTGTCGCATGGTTGATATTTGTAAATAGGAGAGGTATTTAAAGTTAATAGTTTCTCAAGATAATAATTGCTGGCAAATCAGATTTATGAAGCAGGTCCTCTACTCGAAGGGAACCCAGTTACAAGCAAGAAAGATGAGAGATGAGTAAACCACTGTAGGTGCTTGTTTGGATTGTTCCAAAATAGAATTGTGTCTGAAGATGCCATAGACACGTGATGACTGCTTCAAGGTCTCACTTGCTGGAAAAAGGCCAAGAGTTAAATTCTGAAACTTTTCAGGGTTCTGACCTTCTGAAATACTGTCGGTAGGGTGATACCTCAAATACACCATTCATTTGTATCTGCTTTCCCATTCCTCACATGGTCTTGACCGTGCTTTGTAACAGCTGGCACAAGTGTAGTACATCTCATTGTCATCACTGTTACTAACCAAGATTTGGTTAGTAGGTCTGCTCCAGTGGCCTTTTGAATCCTTCAGATGCCATTGTTCTCTGTTTCTAAAGAGTTTGAAATAGGAAATTTGGTGTGCTTTTTGTAGGCACAAAATTGCACTCTACTGGAATGACAGAATACTTCCCCAGTTTTTGTATTTTCACCCTCATGTCTTTTCTTCAACAAAAGCTCTTTACAGTGAGCATTTCAAAGCTGATTATTATATCATGGTTTTCTGTGTCTTCAGTCTGAAAGTGAAGTGTTAATGGGTTTTGAAGGAACAGTTTCCATCTACTCTTGTACCCTTATGGTTTTCCCACCTATATAGAGCGATGGTGTCCAGCCAACCACTAGAGCCTGCTTTCTCACCTTATTAAGAGGCAAAGTCCAGTGTGTCCCCAAAACTTACTGACACCTTCTGCAAAGAGCAGCTTCTGAGGTTATGCGCAGCAAGAGGAGCATGCAAAAAGAGTGAGCCTGCCTTTCCGGGACACCTTCTCCAGTTTTTGAACCCTTCTTTGCAGCAGGCCCCAAGATTATATAGGAAGAGGAGAGTAACAGCTGGCTGAGTTGCTCCCCTATTAACTATCATCTGTACTGGGGTGCAGGGACCTTGTAAGAACTACAAAGCCAGGATCTGGTTACCCCTTTTGTGAAGTGTGGCCAGTTCCAGCGTGTTTGTTCCAAACACTTGAAATACCAAGCAAAGCTCTAAGCCCTCCTAGCACCGGTGCAGTACACAGATACAGGGCCTTGCCAGGTCTCGTCTGTGACATGTGGCAAATGCTCTCCTCCACATGTGCCTTTTTCTGTTGCTTCTTCAAAAACAGAACACTATTGCCCTCCCACTATTTAATTCTCTCCTGCACAAAGTAGAGCTAGATGAAGTCAGAAGGGGTGAGAGGAGTTCATAGCCCCTTCTGACAGATACGGTGAGGTTCCTGTACTCTGTATCAGTGCCATTAAATTTATTGTTTTCAACTGATGAAAAATTTAACAAATTTTACAGATATTTCGTGGATCATGCTATTTCTTGAACACAGATTTTCTGCCTGTGCAGACTGCAGTATAAGAAATTTGATTTATTTTCTTCTTATTCTTTTATCTTTGTTCCTTGTATCCTATATCCCTGCTCTATGTACGGTGTGCTCCTTGGAAAAATACTTTAGTACTTCATTAACTTTCTTCTCTAAAAAATTATGTTTTCTGTATTTATTTCCATCTGATTGTATGACAACAAAATGAACTTAGAGGAGGATACAAAAATGAGCAGCCAAGCAACAGCAGAATAGCACAAGAACTGGGAAATCTTTTCTAGCGGGACTGAGGAGTGGATTGTATGCAAGAACAGGAGAGATCTTTGAAGCTCGGTCATCTTACATGTGGTTATCGATGTAGTATTTTATTCTGCACTCCAAAATCATGAACGCTTTTGTAACCAAATCCATAAGCAGTAGCAAGTTGTCAAGTAGAGAGTACTGAGAGATTTTTCTTTCAAGATACTGTCTTTTTGTGAAAATTAAACTGTACAGCAGCTCACGAAGGTGCGAAGTGTTGCATGGCGTGAAAACTTTTCTAAGCAGTTGCTGATTTTGGTACTGATGCAACAAATAACTTTGATTTTTTTTTTTTTTTTAAGATTTGATATTTCTTTCTTTAGCGTTTAGGTATTAGTGACCAAAGGGAGGTTACTGTAGTTTTGAAGAACTGTGAAATTGAAGGGTTTGTGAGAGATGTTAAGTGAATTTACTGGCATTTATATGTCTTCACTTGGTTATAATGTAGGATTGCTGCCAAACTAGCTGGATGCTGCTAAGGGTTAGTAATGTTATACTTTGGCATTTTGTTTTGCTTTTGGTTTCGATAATTTCAAACATACAGGAGTTTTAGGTATGTCAGCTTTGCAGAGGATGGAGGTTCATGTGTAACCCTGTCAACAATCATGAGGAGTCTGTAAACTAAGAAGAAATTATTATTGTTAGCCATGATGTTTATAAAAGTTACGTTAAAGGGAAAAAAGTGATTCTGAAAACAAGAAATGCTGAATGCTGTGTTTACAAGAGTAGTGCCTTTCTTAGTTTGATAGAAATTATAACAAGAAACAGCTGAAATAGCTGCTAGGAAAATATTTGGCTTACTTTTTAAAGAAAAAAAAGGTACTCACTGTACACTTCAGTTTCATTGCTAAGATCTCTGAGTTTAGTCTGTGTGACTTGTCCTCTTCAAAAAGAAGACTGAAATCTAACAAATGCTTATTTTAAAGTCTTTTTGAAAACTGCAAGCAGACCTAAGCAACTATTCAGAAGCTTCTATAGAAACACAGGGCTAGTAATTTGCAACCTGCAATGAATACCTTTGAGCAAGGGTCATTACCAGTAATTAATTTTCTTTTTGTAGTTTCAAATTTAAAAGGTTTTGCAGGTATTCATTTCTTTTAACTTTTGAAAGTAATCTCGACATTTCCTTTTACTATTGCCTGTAGCTAAGATGGCTGTCCTTTCCTGGACTTTGCTTTTACTTCATTAAATTTATTTCCCAAGCCCCGTGGCTTGCTGCTGTGAAACCAGTAGAGGGTGCACAGGCTATGTGTAGTCGTGGCTGTTTCTTCACAGCCCACTGTGGTGTGGCTCTGTGGAAACCAGAGCGCTGCTGCTTTAAGCCCTGTTCAGGTGAAGTACCGTGTATCTGGAATAGGAGTCTCAGGATAATTCACTCTTGTGCTTCAGTGCGCTGTTCCGTTCAGTTCATGTGCCTACATGCTCATCAGGGGCAGTTTCCCCCCTCTGTTGTATGGGAGGCTCGGGTTAATACACAACTTCCTACACTTTAAACACTTGCTATAATTAACAGGGATTACATAATCATCGTTTTTACAGACCAAAGCCTGCTTTAAGAAATGTTTGTGAACATTAGCTGTTTATTGCCACGATATTTTATGAGGAAGGTCAAAGAAAGTGGATACTTACTTAGTTCTGTGTGGTTTTGACTGATAATAACAAAAACACTCCTGACACTAACCTATGTTAACACAGAGGCCCTGCTAATGGCTGCCACCCTCCCTCCCCTCTCTCACCAGCAAGTGTTGCCTACTAGCTCCCAGTTTCCGTCTTACCCTTGCAATTACAAGGTAGTTCAAGGACTTAGATAACTTTTGAATGTTTGTTCCTTTTTAAAAGTCCTGGGCTCTTTTTTGCCAGAGTGCTTCTGCTCTGCTCAATCCTGAAACACTTTTTATTTTATTCGTCAGAGAAACAGGAGATCTCAGTTAAGAAAGGTAGCTGAGGGAATCTGCTTTGCATTATAGAAAATTATAGAATCTTAGAATATTCAGAGTTGGAAGGGACCCACAAGGATCATAGGGTCCAGCTCCTGGATTATCTTTAGAATATATTTTTTTTCACATGAAAAAATTCAAATCCTGTTTCTCTGACAGGGATTCCCCTTCTGCTGGCTGCCCTCCTGCCTCTTGGCGGGGTTGCGGATGTTTTGCTATTCCCTGACGGTTGTTGCAGCACTTCTTTGTGCATCCCATTTATGTCTTGGTTTTGATGTCCATCTGCATATCCTACCAGTTGCAACCATTCAGAAGTGGGAAAATAGCTGTGATCCTACATTTTCAAAGACAAATCGGCCTCTAACTAATCAGTCCTGTGAGAAATACTATGAATGCTTTAAAATTTTGGCATAGTGTTTGGTTATTTATATGATGGAATCCAATGAAGAAGACAGTCCTTTGGCTTTAATCACTTACACATTTGCTCAAAATGGGTAGTATTTATTTTGCTACACCCACCAGAGAAATTTCTTAATGGACTCGTTGTCTTTATATACTATTTTGACAATAAATTCATTGTGATAGTAAGTATGTCATAAAACATGAAAATTACTTATGTATGCATTAGTATTTAATAATAGCATTCAGGACTTTGAGTATATTGAAAACATGAGTCCGTTTTATATATAGTTTCAATAGGTTAATGTAAAATACATCACAGGTACTATTTTCTACGATGTAAAAGGCATCTTTTGTAAGTTTAACATGTCGGATCATACAGCTGTGGCACCCAAGTGGCCTTAATATAATTTCTGTAAAATTATCTTAAGGAGAGTAGGGAAAAAACAATCTGTAGTGTAGTTTCACCATGCAGATGTTAATGTACATTTATCATCAGTGTGATACAGTTGCATGATACCACTTTGAAGGATTTTTTGGTCCCACAGTGAAGCACTTCTGTGTTTATTTTTCCCTTTATAGCTGGGTTTCTGAGTTTCTAATGCTTGATTGTTGGAATTAGTGCCTAATTCTGTGAATTAGCCTTCCCTAAACCACTGAAATACACTCGTTAGCCCTGTTTCCTGTTAAAATGTTTCTGCTTTGTAATTTACTCCTGTTTGTACCTCTTTTCAAAAACATCTTGTTTTTCCAGCATCTTGTTGGAATCCAGATCACTGTGTCAAATACAACTTGATTTTTGCTTATTTCTAGCAAATCGAGTTCATTTCTGGCTGAGGTACATTGTAATGAAATGTCTTATGTTTCAGAACTTTAAAAAAAAAAGTCTTTGTATTATTGCTTATAAGAACAAACGTTCATCATTCCAATTGAGTCTTATTTTTGTAGTTCTTATGTGAAAACAGAAATGCAAAACTCCAGTTGCCCTGAAAACCTCTTGTTATAAATTTGTAGACATCCTCCTATGCTCTTCCTCTCACCTCTCAGCTTATTTTTCTTGTAGAGGTAGGAAAATGTCAAGCCAGTCCTAGAAGAAACATTTAGATTTAGATAACTGGTGTAGACTCAAATTTTGAAGCGTCTCCAGCCTGCTGAGATCCCTCAAAATGTTTTAAAGCTTATAGGTCACATTACTGTTAAGACTTCAGCCTTCTTGTGTTGGAGTTTACTTTCCTTAGGTACTTCTTTCCTCACTCTAAACCATAGTCCATTGGCATCTTGGAACACAGTCTGGAAAACAATTACTTAAGCAGCTTATTATGTGTATGATTCCAGCAATTCTTTCTTTACCAGATAAACAGTTTCTGCTTCAAGGAATGCTCAGATGCCAGTAAGGTAGCTAAAGCCTGTGATGTGTCTGATTGAGGATTGTTCTTATAGAACAACATGTTTTCTGTGGGGAAGTGCAACATCTGGTTACTCATAGAGTAGGTTTGAAGTGTAACATTATTTGTACCCACTTACCATCAGTCTCATTTATACTGGCTTCCAGTGACTGGGAGGTGATGAAAGAAGACTTGCATCAAAAGAACCACATGATTTGAGCTCTGCTTTGCTTTCCTAAAATCTTTAATCTCAGTTTTAATGATTTTAGTTTGAGTACAGTTTGGGTGAGATGAGGTTTGCCTTCATGAGGGCATTGAATCTACATTGGTTTCCTTAGTCCAGAGTTACCTTTAATACATTGGAATAGTAGCTGGATTTTGTATTTCAGTTTTTTAACATTGATTTGTACTCAGTGCATTAAGAGCAAGCCATGGGTTTACTCTTACAGTGTTGAAATATGAAAAGAAATGCCATAAAACTAGAGATTTTCATGTGATGACCCTCTTAAAGTTTTTATTAATTTCTTTATTAAGATCTTTCCTCTTACAAGTTTTAATTTCTGCTTTCCCCCTTCCATACTATAGTGAATATCTTTCACTGTATTCAAGGACAATGTGATTGTAGCATTCTCTTCAGCTACAGAATATGGATTAAACTATGTTCTTTACTGTGAATTAGAGGAAGGTCATAAAGGAGAATTTTGATTTATACCTCTTTGGGCTTTTATAGTATAAATGCACTTTCACTTTTTACATGGACCTGATGTTTCATCAAACACAGATTCAATACATTGTTTTTTAAAGCTGTTGCTTAAAAAAAATCAAGCTAGTAGATTTTTCTCATTGTGTCTGTTAACAGAAAACCTAGTTTGTCCCGAACAGTAGGAAAGAAGCATTTTTGCGGTTTTTGTCATGGCAGGTGAAGGAATATTTGTGGGTGTACCAAAGAAAATTGTGTTGCCTGTGTAAAGCAAAAGACAAACTTCATTGCTAAAGTGACTACAAAGCAAAAAAGTTGATTAAGTCTTCAAATATTGTTTACAAATAATGACTGTATATAGATTCGAAGGGTAAGAATTGAAGATGACTAAAAATTGTCACCTTGAAAATAAGATACATAATATCTCTAATTCTCTTCATAAGAAATCAAGATCTGAATATGTATTAAACTATATCATTGCTAAACAAATTTATGTTGATATACTATATCCTCTCAGCAGAAAGTATAATGGTTCTATTTAATTCATCTTAGTAAGAGTAAACCTAGCTGCAGGAAAAAAAAACACCATCAACAAAAATTGCAGATTAAAAAGTAGATTAAATGTATTATCCAAACACTGTTTTTTTCCCTGATTTAAATAACAAAAAAACTTTTAACAAAAAAATAATTTCAACTTAAACAGTCTTTCTGAAGGTAATTTCATGTTCGCATCTTTTACACTGCCACTGTAAATGCTCAACTTGATGTTCCATGTGCCCATGCTGTGGATATGGCTGCTCAGCAGGTCTGTCACCCTTGTTTGGTACATGGGCTGTCCTGGGAAAATGCAAGCTGCTGTAGTGGTGGGGTGGGAAGAAAAAAGGAAGTTGTCTATCCACCTCTTTGCTGGCCAAGTAACTGTGGGTGCAGAAAATTCTCACTCCTCTCAGAGCAAAATACAAGCTTTCCTTAGGGTTTTCCAGGGGAGAATACACTGCTGGGTGAATATTCTCATTTTTGAAAGGTCAGCTTTCTTAAAGATGCTTCAAGTATCAAGAAAATACCCTTTTTCACACGCTCATGTCATTAGATTATGGGCCACCCACCCTACTGTTGCTCATCCGCCAGTGGGCATGCCTGTAACAAGGCAGGGTGATGTCTCCCGAAGGAGTTGCATGAAACAAAATCTCAGACTCGTCCTGCTGAGAAGCAGCTCTTTGGGCAACTTGACAGACCTTGAAAAAACTGCTTCTTCTCATTTTATTTTACAGCCTTCCGTGTTTTCTTTTAAGATGCTCATAAAAATCTGAGAGGCCCAGGAGAAATCTTAGTAGTATTTGGAAGAAATCAACAAAATTACTCATTGTTATATCCAATTCTCAACCTCCAACGTGGCAAACTTTTTACTGCCTAGAAATGGGAAAAGATTTTGAGAGCAGGAGCTGTGCATGTCTTCTGTAAAATGTTCCTAATTTGCACTGTTCTGAAAATTTGAGCTTTTGTGTATGAAAGGAACTGACACAGAAAAGGGTCTGCACTACTGAGGTTTCTGTGGTTATGAGGGCATCACAGTTCCCCATCATTGATTCAGGTATGTTCCATATCACTAAAAAAGAATTTGTTATTTTAAAACATATTTAAATATTTAATGCTGACACAACTAGAGACACTAACTTACATTAACTCAGAGACTACTGTGGAGAGGAAGGCTTAGTTATGATAAAAGTTGTCCCCGGACTGCTAAGATGCCTGCCTCACCTGTTTCCCAAATTTCTGCTTGATGTCAAATGAAGCAGCAGGTAATTTAGTGTCACACATGGGACCGTCAGCTCTGGTGTCAGGTGCAGATGCTCATCCTGCTCAGCCAGCACCCCGAGAAGGTGAGAAGGTACCCCTCAAACTGACCAGAGAGCTGAGTCCAAGCAATCACCTCTGACTCACAGTCAGCACCCATCCATACTTGTTTCAAAAGGGTATGAAGTTAGTTTTAATAATAAGAAAAAAATATGCTGCCCAAGTGTATAAACAGGTAGATAGGAAAATAACCTTACGGTAGAATGTAGTCCAAATTAAGTATTTACAGTTAGATTAGATTCTTCCCTAGTAAAGATGGTTTCAAAAGTATCAGACCATTCCTTTTCAGAGGGGAGGTCGATTTATGAAAATTTATGACCAGTTCCTGACAGTTCAAATTATGCTTCTATTACAGAGCAGATAGCATGTTGCCTTCTGTGCAAGTGGATAGGACGGATTCTGGTTTGGTAGCTATTGATTGCACATTTGCTTTGTGTATCTAAGGTCTCAATAGTGACTGTCTGAAAGCAATAATTAAACATTACTTGAATATGATGTGTAATTTAAAGCTCTCCTGCCTTCTTTTCTACCCTTCATCCTTGACAGTCTTCAGGATGAAAAAGCATTTGAAGAGGCTGAAGGGCAACGCTGCCAAAAAGAGATATAGCTTCAAAATAATCCATTGGAATATGTCTGTTAGAAATGTAATCATGCACTTGGTTAGAACATGGTGCTGATAACGCCAAGGCAGTGGGTTTGATCCCCGTACAGGCCATTCACTTAAAGAGTTGGATTCGATGATCCTTGTGGGTTCCATCCAACTCAAAATATTCTGTGATAATCTCTGTGAAGGTGCGAGAGTGCTCATTTAGTCACTCTGCAGTGCTTTAACTGTTATAATAATAAATGCTTTTGATTTCTTGTTAACACTTTGAAAGGGGGATTGAACTGCTTTCCCCTTTGTATTACTGCTCCTTTTTATGGTTAATATGAAATTTAAGAGTCTAGATACTGATCCAGCAAAGCACATAAAATATGACTAGTCTGATTAGAACAACTGGATGTGCTTACATTTAAAGCACATGTGAGTATCATCGCAATAATGCCTAAAGGAAAAGGAACAAATAAGGCAAATCTGAAGAAACAGAAAATAATGTAACAACGCTTATGTAAATGTAATCATTTACTTCCTTAGTTGTAAGCGTGATTGATAAAGCAGTGACAAGTTTTAAAGCCTGATATGTTAAAACATGCTACTAGTTTGTCCTTTTGCTCAGTTCATGTTTCTAGTTTTCTGAATTCCTAACCTTATGGTTCAATGTAGAATAAGCTTGTGAGATTGTTTTGTTTTTCTAATGAAAACATTTTTTTTCTATCCTAGAATGTTAAATGTTATTCAAATATTTTTAAAAACCTTACATTCCATGAAACTGAGTTGATTATTCAAAGTTTCATATTAAAAATTAGGAAAATGTTACACAGAATCTACCTTCCTAGCAGCAACCTCTTACTTGATGGCATTACCTTTGGTGAATTTCAAAATATTTCACTTGAAGGAGTTTAATCCTCTGAAATAATCTGTCCAATATCTTTCACAAATCATTTCTCAATATTATTCTTCCTTCCATGGCACTTCACATTTTTGATAGAAGCAGAAGGCAGCTTTTCATTAGCACTGTGTGATACAATGTCATCTTTGGCTTTCAGTTAGGTTTTCATGAAGCAAGTACGTTTCCCAGGCTGCAGGATTTTAGCTGAGACAGATTTTAGTGATGTTTTATTTCTGTATATTAAACCATATTTCGTTACCTACAAATGAGTATCCTTAAGCCTGGATATGAGTACATACCTTATCACCGAGATCCTTGAAGTTTTAATTACAGTCTTTCAGTTATCTGACTGCTTTTAGTCCAGTATGGTATTTAGCTTGACTCTTTTAAACAGACTAAAATTTACAGCACTTTTAAGTGTCTATTGGACAGTCAGGATACAGATGTAAATACCTATGCATCCTTAATTTGTCTCCTTACCTGCTTTTATTTTATATGAATGTTGAAACTGTATTATTGAATTACTGCACTGTTTAAACATAAGAAGACTCAAACAAAGACCTTTTGTATGGAAGCTGCTATACAAAATAAAGCTGTCTTGTAGTTGCATCCAAAAATCAATGTGTCATCACATTAAAAAAGGTCTCCTCTACCATAATAGATTATTTTTGCTTTGCAGGAAATGAAAGTGCCAGTTTATTCTTTGTTCTTGAAAAATCTTTTTTTCAGCACAGGAAACAAATGCTTCTAACTTTATTGGATCTCTTTAGCTTATCATTGTGTAACTATGGAAAATAATCAATTACAAGACACAGCAATCTGGCCTTTGGTACTAAAAGTAAAATAATAATTACAGTCTCAGAAGTTTCCTATGTCCATAGTTCCCTTCCTTTGAGGCATCTGTTCATCCTGAGCATGATACAGTGCACAGTATAAAAGCACAAGTTTTCAAAGACACAAATACTGTTCCCCAGCAGGTGGGTGTGAATCCCAACAGAATTGCACCTGGGAAGTAAAGCAGATTTTGAATCAAAATGTTTGACAGTTCCTGGTAGTTGTGCTGAAATCAGCCTACCTAGGATTAGATTAACACAGAATAAGCATTCTGTGGGTACTTATAACTATGTACTTCATAGTCTTTCATGTTGGATTCTCTTGTCTTTTCCAAACAAAGTGTGATGTCTCTTATGTTCAAGCATCCATTTGTTCTAGAACTGCCCAGCTCTTGCCTACCATCACTTTATTTCTCAAGGCACTCAAGCCAGGACTTAACTTTGTGTCCAAATATTTTTTGGACTGGACATAGATGAAGTACAATACTGAAAAAGCCTGTATTCTTTTTGAATCATGTCCAGTTACAAAAATATGTTGTTTTATCCTTCAAGCTCTCATGCAAGGATATTTGTAAAATAAAACAGTAAAGTCACAAAATACAGGAATTTATGTTGACGGTTATTGTGCCTGCTGGTTTTCTGTCAATTCCTTTTTCTTTCTGCTTGTTTTCCGAAGACCAGAGGAAGGTACAATGTTAACTTCCATAAGCCTTGATCCCTCATTGCAGCTTTATTTTTCTCCTTGTTTTATCTAATCACCTGAACATTTTGACTAACATGCCCATTTCCATCATATGCATTCCTCATTTCAGATGAGAAGTGTTCCCACTTTATTTATTGTTGGAGAGGATCTGTGGCTCTCATTTAAACACATCAGTTACATAAAGTCAGGGTAATCAGGAATTCCTATCTGTGTTGACTCCCTGTCTTATATAAATCACTAATTTATAGAGATATGATCCATTATATGAATTATAGGTCAATGCAAGTTGGATTAGTGCTCTGAAGTTACGATCTCACATGGCTTACTGTAGGCTTTCAAGTGTGATACTGGGCAAATTGCTTTATGTCTCAGAGTCTTGCTTTTCCATTTATGATAAAGGACAGAATTTCCCTTTTTTTTTTTTTTCCAAATTCTTGCTCTTATCCATTTTGAGTGTGATCTGTTAGCTGAGGAACTTTCTTGCATGGATGTGTTGCGTTTCATAACAGAAGTACTAGGAACAGACTTGGGCCTTACTGCCACTACTGGTAATGGAAAGTTTTGGGATGCCTTCTCATTTAACAACCTGTATGCTTTCAGGGGGATTTTGACTAAATTGTTTAAGAAAGACAAGGACTTTCATGTAATTTAGGAAGTTACAGACAATTCTTCTGTCCTTAGAGATTGATGATTATTTTCTATATCCTCAGTCCTTCATTAACATAGTTTCTTTGGTGTTTATGCCACCATAAATATCTGTAATAATTGTTCAACTTGCAGCAATCTAAAGATTACATGATGCATAGCAGAAAGAGGAATATTTACTACATTCATAGCACTTACCTGGTGCTGGCATTCAGTGGAGACACTAAAGTAGTGTGGCAGTCTTACAAAATGAAGGAAAGCAAGCATTTTCTGCAAAATTGATGACATCCCACTTAGTTACATCATTTTATAGAGAAGTCACCTTCAGACTTATTCTACTTCAGGAGTCATCATTACCCATGCAAATGCTGTCTGCAGAGACCCTGGAGTGACTGTGAAATCAAAGAAAGGAGAAAATAATTCTATTGAGTGTTTTGTTTCTTGGTCCTTTCTATAATTACAGGTGCACCCCCCAGACACAGTTAAGGGTGAAAACAACTGTTAATTTTAAATTAATTTCAAAGGGCATAAGGCAATCAAAGAAATAGAGAGTAATCAGAATGTTGCATTACAAACATTTCTGCATAAGTATTGTACTGTTTCTTTTACTTTTTTTTTCCTTGTAGGGACCATTAAAAAATCAAGTCTGAATTTCTGTAAAGGGTACAATCTCATTAGTTGTCTACAATTATAAGTAAAAGTTAATGTAATATGCAGTAATTTTGACGTTATACCAGGAAAACTGTGTAAATCATCATTACAAATGTTTGAAATATGATCTTTTTTTTTTTTTATTCTAACCTAAGGAAGTTTTTCAGAAAACTATTAGAGTTAACAGGGGGGTAGAAAGAACAACTGAGTTATTGACAGGATCTGTTTAATCCCATTTAGCAATTATTTTGACTTTGCCAGGGCAAGAGCGATACTATAGTCTGCATTGTCATGCAAGAAGAAAGTTCCAACAGTACATTATCCTGTCTTTACAAGTGATCAAGCATAAGAACAGACATTTGGCTATGTTTCCCTTGCTCTCCCTTTTTTTTTTTAATGGAGAGTAGTTTGTTTTTATAGATAATATTTTTTAAGGTTAAAGCACTGACAGGAGAAGTGGAAATGTTTTGCTCTACACTCTCTGCACGCTGTTTGGAAAATGAATTTACTCCATTGGAAGGCTTCAAGGGGACATAGGCCCCTTTATTCCAGGGTTGCTCTAGTCAAGCACAGGGTGTGTGACTGCAGTACAAGGGAAAACCCATGGAGGAGCCTGGAAGCACTGTGCAGGACACACACATAGCCCAACAGCACCTGCTGACCATGCAGCCTCTGCCTCTGTGAATCAACGAGCCCCACTTGCCAGTTTATGGAATGATTTTTTTTTTTTTAAATTCCATTTAGGTCAGTTAAATTCTATGCTTCTTAACAAGAAAAAAATTAATAGTAGTAAGAGACTTGTTGCGAATCCACCAGTGTACAGGGTGAAGCCACTCTGAGGGTCTGCACTCTCAGGCTTGCCCTTCTGTGAGGGATCAGACCTTTCACTGTTTCTTTACTCCTGAAACTCTTCTAACTGCAACAAAACTTGAGGGTCTCACTCAGTGTTCCCACAATGAGGGCTGTCTTCCGCTTTCCCCATCATACTGGGGTTTCTGATTTGATTTTCCGAACAGCTGGGAACAACAGCCCCGCTGGTGGCTGGGATGGGTGGCCCCTGCAATGCACTGGCCTTGCACAGCCAGGGATCTTGCCCTCACTGTCAGAGATTTGGCACTGGTGGCTGCCAGCTGTGCCCCCATAGTGGGAATCTCCACAGTGCAAGCTGTTGGCACGTCACCGTTTTCCTCTGTATGCTGTTTGCTTCTCTAGGTACAGCCTTCATGATCAGCCTGGTCCCTGCGAGGTATTGCTACAACCTCAGCCCTGCCTATTGCTTTAACAGCCTGTTCAACTCATTCTGACTTCTTCACTAACTCGTTCCTCCAGTGGTCCGTCAGTGGTGTGTACCTAAATACTCTCTATCAGTCCCTACACACCGCTGAAAAGGGCTGCTGGCAGCAAAAGTGGAGTAAAGGTACGACTGAGCATGAGCATGTTAAACAAGTAAAAGAGCATGCAGCGGTGACTGAGTGGGTGCTCTCTGCTACTTCCAGCCAATTGAATTAATTAGCTAAATGGATTTGGGAGATTCATCCCTTGTCCTGCGGGCTCCATCCTTCCTGGAAAGCATCTAGAGAGAAATGACAGTCGTTCACATCGTAGTATTCAGTCTCTTTGATGGAAAGCTCTGATCTGTGCTGTGTCTCTGTGGCCAAGCATGAGTCTGGACAGGATCTCGCACGGGATCACCTGGGCTGTTCACCAGCTTTCAGGGAGGATCAAGCATACCTTTCCTCATCTCGACAGGTGTTTGTCTCAGCCCCTCCCATCGCTTCTTGTGACAGCATTACATGTAAGACCTGTAGATAACCTGCTACCTGGCAGATTGTCCTTGTGTTAGAAAGCTTTTCTCCAAAACTGAATACTATGTCTTGTCTTCTGCATGATAAACATGGAGAACAATTAGTCATCATCCCCTTCTCAGAACAAACTTTTACATATTTTAAATATGTTATCATGTCTTCTCTTAGTCTTCACTTTTTCTAGACTAAACAATCTATTCCTTTCAACCTTCTCTTCTTCTACATCTGTTACCAATTTTTTGTGGGTTTTGCCTGGACTCCTTCCAATTGTCTGCTTCCTTCGACAGCCCAGGAGGCAGAGCTGTATTGCAGTCAGGGCCTTACTGCTGCTGATAGGGGAAAATAATTACTTGATTTTCTTACAGTATTGCTCTGACTGTATAGCAGGCTGCCTTCTTCTGCAACTGGATATCATCCTGACTGATGATTTGGTTACAGACTACTGTAACTCCCTTGCAGATTTTATATGGTAATTTATCCTTCTCTTTGTGGATCTAATGCATTCATTTCAGAACATTTATCTAAGTTACTGCAATTATGGTGAATTCTAATCCAAACTTGTAAACTGTTTGCAACCTCACCCAGTTTTATATCACATCAGATTTTACAAATCTCTTCTATCACCAAAGTACAAGATTGTCAGATACATGAGGCATCAGAATTACAAATAGTTTGTTCTGAGAAACCTAATGAAAGGCCTTTGTCTGATTGATAGCAAGTAGAAGTTATGTCGTAGGGTGTATGTAGTCAAATTTTTCTCTGCCTGTCACTGTGCCAGCATACAACAACCTGAAATTACTGACATTTCAGCCACCAAAGGCAATGCTCAGATGCTAAATAAGTCTTTGCAGAGTTACAGGTGACAGCAGCAGTATTGTCCCAGGCAGAGTTTATTTTGAACTAGCAAGGTTGTTCAGTGTTGAACTTCTTTTTCTAACATCTTTGCAGGGTTTTTTTCTTATATTTCACTATCTTTGTTTTCCCTGTATGTTTGCATGGTGAATTCTTTGTCGTTCTCCCAGCAGGTGTACTTACCAATACCTTTTAAATTACTCCTTTGGGGCTCTAAGGTAATTAAATATCTCCTGGTATACATACTGTTCGTTTACTCTGCACTGGCTAATTTGCTGCAGTGCTTTAGTGCTGACCTTCTGTAAACTTGTCCTCCCATTTAAACTATTTCCCCCCTTGGATTGCCTTTGCTTGGGGGTGTCCTTGATTAGTCTCTGGAGCTGGCTGCGGCGTCATTCCCTCTGCTTGCCTAGCATTGGTCTGCTCTTCATTTCCTAGGAGTCATGAAATCTCTCATTTTATAATCACTTTGGTTTGATTTCCTTTTCATCAGTTAATTCTTAAAAGTTCTTCTACAAAAGTAAAGTTAAAACTAGAGCACCCTTATATATCTTTTATCACTTTATGGCCTGCAAAATTGCTTCTTCAGCAAATACTTGAGTATCTTTTTCTCCAGGAGAAATAAAAGAGGTGTTTGATACCAAACTTTGTCCATATTCTAATTTTAGAAGCCTTTTGAATTTTTATATGCTTTCATGGAGAAGTTCTTTCATCCGGGAAGCCAAACAGAAGACTGTTTCAAAGGTTGTCTTCACCCCTTGAAATAGCCAAGGGCATATTTTTATGACCTACTAATCTAATCCTTTCTGCAAAGCAATTGCAACTAAAAAACACAGCCTGCTCTGACCTCAGAAGTTGAATATTGTTTTAAAACATGTTCTCCAGCTTTCAAAAATACCTCTGGAAGACATTTCCTGAAGAAACAACAAGGAGTTCCGTGTCTCATCAGTATAATGGCAACCGCCAAGAGATGACATATAACCAGCTGCTATATATAAATATATATGTTGCCTTACCCTTGTGACAGGTTGTCAACATGCAGCATAATAAATATAATCTTCTCTGAGCAGCGAACAAAGCATAGCTAAGGCTGACACAGACTTCTACAACCTATATAAATGCAAAAAAAAAGAGGTGAACAGTATAAATCCTGTATTGGTACAACACCCAGTGAGAGCATCGGTCTCAGAGTGAAAACTTTATGTGTCTCTTATCTGCCTCTTATGGGGCAGCTTGCAACCCTACATCTGCAGCCTTTTTTTTTCCTTTAGGAAAGGATGTATGTGGTTCAGCTATTTGAGCATGTTTCTTGTTTTCTTTGTTTAAAAAATATTCTGTAACAGTTAATTCAGACCTTTGTAAATGGGTGACAAATAGCCACATTTTAGTTAAAACAGAACTTTTGTTATAGCCATTTCTTACCCTGCTATCAGAGCTATTTTAGTAGCTCTGTGGGTAACAACAGCATTTCTCTTTCTTTGGAGGCTCCAAGTATTACAATTATTTTAGGGGAATGGTTTTGGATTCAGCTTGTATTCGTACGGGTAGGTTATATATCATGGGTATTATGTAATGCCTGTAATTTAACAGTCCACAATGAAAACAAAACATTTATTATATTCTGAGACATTTCCAGGGAGTGAATAACTGTGATTAACTGAATAGGCCATTAGCTACCACTGTTACTGCTCAAATGCAGCTGAAATAGCATTTATTTAGTGGCAAAAATATTTGGCAGCACTGCACTTGCAAAAAAAACCCCAAAACTTTACAAATTACATTTTTGGAAAGTCCTCTACATCCTTAGGAATCTCCAAAGAAGTTGTATTTAAAGTCACCAGACTCAGTTTTTCTAGGTTGTAACTGTACAAGAAATATAATAAGTCTATAATTTAGGCTAATATATTTTAACGATCTTATACCAACATATGTAGAAATTCAATAATTAAAGTAGCTATGGGCATGAAGTTTCTTTGCATTTATTAAACCTTCTCACTGCATTATCTTTGTTTTATTATACCTTTTTACTTCTGGTCAGATGTGTTTGTTCTCTGTAGTTTATGTTTTCCAAGTATTTATATCACTGAAGGAATACATTCTGCAATTAGAGAAAAAAATATACTTGTTCATTTTATAATAGCAGTTACTAATGAAATACTGATAGCAAGAGTTTTTTGTTAGTGTTCTGAGCCAAAGAGCACAACCTAACAGGTACTAAGTCACTTTACTAAGTTATTTTACTTATGTTTGGTTTTTTTCAGTACTATCTTGGCATTGAAAAAGATTGCTCTTTTTAGTACATCTTAAACACCTTCTATTGCAATGCCTTCTGTTATTTACTGAGAGGTTTGCTTATAGTAAAAGAATTTTCCCTTGTGCTGAAATTTTGTTTAAAACAAGAAACAGAATATGTCTTCAAGGTAACTTGAAGGGCTTTCAAGGGTCTTGAGTTTTTTCGATTGAATCTGATTAAAAATCAACTATCCTCTAAAGTTTCTTTATCTTTCTCTGTCTCAAATAACTTGTTAATATATTTTCATGCTTTCTGTAATGTCAGATCCATTCAGAAATGCTGTTGGTAGTTACAGTAAGAAGATATTATAGTAATTAGCAAGAATATTTCTGATTTAAATCCCTTGGTGAACAGGAATGATATGAATTTGGCTATGTTGGTCTCTGGAGATCCTTGGCATCCAGAGCAGGCTGCATTCCTTGGCTGACTGGAGCTGATGGATAACTTTCTGTAAATTGTGTGGTCTGTGATGGAGCTGAGGAGCAAAGACTCTAGCTCTAGTGATTGTCTTTTTTTAGAAAAAAAAAATGTCTATTCACAACTGAAGTTGACTTTTATTTTCCCATTTCTTGAAAAAAAAATAGTGTCTACTGACAGTAGTATGCTTGAAAAAGCTAAAAATTTTGAAGGACCTAATATTGCCTGCGTGATAACTGTCAAACTTCACAATATTTTAGAACTAGGCATGTGCAAAAGAGATAATTTTAAAAACAGTGGTATCCAGAGAATGCAACCAGTAGTGTTTAGAAACAGATCACAGTCTTTGTCAGAGTTAATGAAGAAGGATATCAGTGATGGAGATGTTTGTTGTCATGAAGAGCGTCTGGTTGTGTATTACAGAAAAGAAAACTGGTAAAATAATAAATTCTGTTCTTGCTAATTACATAATTATTTATACAGAGCTATTTAAGTTGGTTTTTGTTAACAAGGACATTAAAGATTTATTTATTTTTTTTTAGGAGCTAAGTTTAAGCATGCCAAAATGCCTAAAATGTAATATGAGGGAATGTAGAAACAAAATCTCTTTAACAGTTCATCCAGTTAAACTCGCAGGACTGATTTAATGACTGGGAGACCATAGCTGGCATAATAACAGCCAGTAGTCTTCAACAGGTGCAAGAGCCTTGAGTATTCTCTGAAGCTCTGCTGTCCCATAATGATTATCTGATGCATTTTTTACATGTTGCGGTATTTGATTGGAATAACTGAAAAGAATGGGCAGTTACACCAATGTAGACTCAATCAATGCTTTTAGAATTTGCAGAGGGACAGCTGACTAGAAAATGGAATTAATGATCTGAAACAAAATGACCTATGGGAAGATTATCATCTGCTTATTTAATGCTGGACTGATCTACCATCAATACGGAGACATGTATAGAATAACAGGAGTGTGGAAGTAAGAGGCATTCTGTTTACATAACTTAGAAATTTTAAGTAAAGGTGCCAAAATATTTTTAATGGCAGGCACAGCGAGACAGAATCACCACTGGAATTATTTGCTTTCTGATCAATAGCAGCTAAGGTCACAGAGGTACCACAAGTAATGACAGATCATAACTTGCACCTAAAATAAAATTATTTAAGGAACTAATTAAAGCTAAATATATATATATATATATTGCATTAAAATGTAGACTGATATTTTCAAGCACTTTTTAGGATCTCTAAGAGAATCTCCAGGTTGTAAGGTTCACCTTTCATGGCTATTGATAAACTTCTAATTCACCAGGGACATAATTCCTTCACTGCAGGTATTGGAAACAGTATTTCCCCTGCAAAGTGGGAACTATGAAGGGCATGTGAGAAGGAGGCTGATGGTCTCCACTGCATAGCTAAACCCAGGCAGAAGACTCTATTATTAGACAGCAGAGGGCATATGGACACAGCAAACACATTCTGCAGATGGATAAAACCCTAGCAGCAACTACAGGTGGATACCTTTCATCCAGAGGGTATGCTGCAAGATTGGCATAAAATTTAGTAGTACAAATATAAAGTCAGGCATTCGATGAAATAAACATAGTTGCTGCAATTACTTTTTGGAGACAGCAAAATGGGGGAAAAAAATAAGTATGTTTATTAACTGTGAGGTATCTCTGAGCCATCGGTGCAACACAGCTGTGTAAAAAAAAAAGAAAAAGAAATGCTATCTTAGCACATGTCAAGCAAGGTAACTGCAGCAGAGGTAGTAAAGTTATCAGTGCCTTTGTCAGAGTCATGAATCATTTAGGTTGGAAAAAGACCCTTAACTTCATCAAGACCAACCATTAACCCAACACTGCCAAGTCCACCACTAAATCCTATCCCTAAGCACCACATCTAATCTTCTAAATACCTCCAGGGATGGTGACCACCACTTTCCCTGTGCAGCCTGTTCCAATGCTTGACAACCCTTTTGGTGAAGAAAATTTTCTTAAGATCCAATCTAAATGTTTTCCTGGTGTAACTTGAGGCCATTTCCTCTTGTACTGTCACTTGTTACCTGGGAGACTGACCCCACCTTGCTACAATGAGGTCCCCCCGACCCTCCTTTCCTGCAGTCTAAACAATCTCAGCTCCCCACAAGACTTGTGCTGCAGACCCTTCACCAGCATTGTTGCCCTTCTCTGGATACACTCCAGCACCTCAATGTCCTTCTTGTGGTGAGGGGCCCAAAACTGGACACAGCACTCAAGGTGCAGCCTCACCAGTGCTGAGTACAGGGGGACAATCACTCCCCTGGTCCTGCTGGCCACACTATTCCTCATACAGGCCAGGATGCCACTGGCCTTCTTGGCCACCTGGGCACACTGCTGGCTCATATTCAACGAGCTGTTGACCAACACCCCCAGGTCCTTTTCCGCCAGCAAGCTTTCCAGACATTCTTCCCCAAGCCCATAGCACTGCATGCGGTTCTTGTGACCCAAGTGCAGGACCTGCTCCTCTGCATTGTTGAAGCTCATACAATTGGCCTCACTCAGCCCATCAATTCAGCCTGTCCAGATCCCTCTGCAGAGCCTTCCTACTCTCCAGCAGATCAACACTCCCACCCAAACTGGTGTCATCCACAAACTGACTGAGGGAGTGTTCAATCCCCTCATCCAGATCATCAGTAAAGATATTAAACAGGACTGGTCCCAGTACTGATCCCCAGGGAACCCCACTCATGGCCATTCACCAGCTGGGTATAACTCCGTTCACCACCACTCTCTGGGCGCAACCATCCAGCCCATTTTTTACCCAGTGAAGACTGTACCTGTCCAAGCCACGTTGCTCTAGAATACTGTGGGAAATGATGTGAAAGGGTTTACTAAAGTCCAGGTAGATAATATGCACAAACTTTCCCTCATCCACTAAGTGGGTCACCTTGTCATAGAAGGAGATCAGGTTGGTCAAGCAAGACTTGCCTTTCACAAAAGCACACTGGCTGGGGCTGATCCCCTGGTTGTCCTGTACATGCCGTGTGATGGCAGTCAAGATGATCTGCTCTGTGACCTGCCCTGGCACCAAGGTCAGGCTGACAGGCCTGTAGGTCCTCAGGTTATAAACTGATCACGAATAAATGTAAGCTTTAAATGCTAGTCATCAGAGCAATGAAATTCTGAAAGAGTAAGCAAAAATATGTTAAAAACTAAACAGAAAATAAATTATAGGATAGAGCTTGGCCAGTTATTGCAAAGGAATAGAAGCCTGCACTGTGTGACCTTTCTGTCTCTCGTTTCGCAACTTTGTACCCCTTCTATTCCACATATTAAAGGGCTATGAACTGTTTTGTATGCTCCAGAGTTTGCTTTCAGGAACAGATGCTCATAGGTATTCAAGTCCATTTCAGGGTAGGGATGCTGATGTGGGTTTCAGCTTGCTTTCTCCATGTTGCTGGAAGCCCAACCATCAGTTACTGCTTTGAGACAGCACAGGGAGCTGCCACGTGCTGCTGGGAAACAATTTCTTAGCCAACTCTAGATGATATTGAGTGTTTGTGCAGTGACTTTTTATTTACTTTGTCCTGCTGTGACCAGTTACAGGAATGCATCAGCCCCACAACTGGGAGGCAGTGACAGCCAACCTACCTTTTGAGTGAGAGAGGTGCTGGTGCTGAGCACTCCCCCTCCTGCCGGCTCATGCCAGGGGAAAGCAGTAGTTTGGGACAAATTACATTCACTGGGACTCTGGCAGCAAACAGCTCCCTAAATCAGTCACAGTCACCTGTAGGCTGACCCAGCCCCTGCAAGGCACAGAGGTCCTGGTGAGTTTAAGGCCTATTCTGCAGGACTGACGCGGCACAGGAGCGGACATATTGTCAGCTCCCAGATCTCCCACAGGATGTGTGGGTGTGGTGGGGATGCTCCTGCCGAGCATACCAGCTCTCAGCACCACCCGACTCTGAGCCTGTCCTCACTGCTTCAGTGCATACCTTAAGGGTTTGCTTGAACTGCCCCTGCTGTGTTTATGGATATGCCTTTGCCTTGAAGCAAACCAGAAGCATTCCCACAGTCAAGCTCCGCTGAGGAGAGATTAAGGCTGCTCTTCATTAACACCTTGAAGTGTTGTTTGCAGTTTCCAGCTCACACTGTCTGCCATACCATAGCCACACCAATGAGCACTGTTTGGCTTGAATGTAGATGAAGTGTCCCAGCAAGTGTGTCAAGAGTTGGCTCATGGCCAGGTTTCAGTCACGTAACTGTGTATACATATCCCCAAACAAAGCTTTCTCTCCCTCATGGCAAGGCAGAGCAGGATAACTGCTTCAGCCTGCAAAGCCTGGGAGGCAGCAGATTTGGATGTTTCTTGTTTTGCAAATGCCAAACATTCAAGAATTGTGCCTTCAAAAATTACGAGACTGGCTTTAAAATGTTGAAATCTTAAGATTAAGGCTCTAAAAATCCCTTTGGTTTTGCCTTCTGTTTTTCTCAGACTCTTCTGAGTCTATGAGCACCTGAAAATCATGTTTTGCACCTTTTCTTTGCATCTATGAACATAGAAAAATGAATGGAAATACAAAAACTTGCATTCTCACATGAGCAGCTCTTTTCAGAAGAAGTGTTACAGAAAACATCGCATTGTGGAGCTCACGAGAAACTCTCTGGAGCTGACAACGCTGGATTTGATAAAGCCAAGGACTGAATTTGGCCAAAGTTTGCACAGCTGCAATAAGGATATAGCTTGGATTATAGAATTCTTGCTGACAGAAGATACATATGGAGTGAAAACAATATGTATAGATTACGTGAAAGAAGGGGAAGAAAGTAAAGAGGTCAGAGGGGCTACAGTTGTTGTCTTGTGCACTGCAGTACAAGCATTTTCAGTCACACACTAGGAAAACTGCTGCAAGGCTGTGAAATGCCCCCTTGAGCTTGGAACTCACCCACTCTTATAAAAAGTTACTTAGTCCCAGCCTGTATTTTGGAGGACTGGCAGCTGTATTATTGCTTGGTACCATGATCAGATCTTAACGACAGAATGTAGTGTGCCACCGGACAGTTCATTTTTAACTGTTATCACATACACCACCATATTCAATGCAGAAAAGCTTTGGAAGGTAATCAGATTTTTAAATCATGTCACATAGGATTTTTTTCTAATACTTTTAAATTGTTTTAAATTATGGTATACACTACTTTTAAAAACCATTTCATATGATTGTTAAACTGGCTGATTCTTGTTAATTTAAAACTATATTTTTAAATAAATTATCTAAAAGTTTAGAGACATTGTTATCCATTGTAATTAAGTATAATTTGAATGTAGCACACTGTAGCTTCACTGTAGCCTTATATCCCTGGTATCTTTATGATATCAAGACACAAATATTGAGGTCTTGCATTATCAGTATTCCAGTCTACCCATAAACTTTCAGTGAAATTTGAAGTGAGTTAAATTACGTAGGTTTTATGCTGTTTGCCAACATGAGGAAGTTTTGCACTTTCTGTTAATGTCTATTTCATAACCTTAGTCTTAATTACACTGAGTGTTGCTAATCTTCCCCTTGTCAGCCAACACACTAATGTTGCACTGTTTAAATACACACTCCTGTTTCTCCTTTTGGAAAAAAGACGTGGGACTCATCTCACTTAACTTTACTCTTGCAATACATTTACACTGCCAAGCTGACTGTTTTGTCTCTGTAGTACAGAGCGAGTGCTGTACAGTGGGGGAGGGACACCCACACGCCTCTCATGGCTGCTCCTGACACTTGTGACAGGCAGTTAGGTGAGCATGGGACAAATTCTCCTGCCATCATTGACTGGCTCCAGATAACTCTGATTGGGTACTGACATTTATCATGGTTTTGGTTGCCTGGATGGTAGGGGTGTAGTGCCATTAAAGATGCCCTGATGGTTCTCATGCTAGTGAGCGAGGAAACCTTTAGGCCATCTGAAAAGGCACCAGGCCCTAACACAGATAACTGATTCTCCTCCTTGGGCACCCAACCCAGGTTATGTGAGTCACCCTCCACCCCGTTCCACATGGCTGGAGTAGCTTCCCTAGAAGTTGTCTGAGGCATAAGGAGAGATTTTGTGTGCATTGGAACTGTATCTCTGTCTGCATCTTCAGCCACCATGGAAAAGCAGCAGTCATTCAGAAAAAAATGCACTTGATGTTTCTAATACACGCAGCAGTATTATAAAGCAGTTTTGGATAACTGCAGAATTATGTTTATTTTCAGCCTAGATGGTTTCAGGTCTCTCTAATATCAGTCCATCCACCTGGTTTCCTTTTCCCGCAGATGGGATGCACCTCTGACATCATGTGCCCAGCTTTGCCCCATGTCTCAGGCTTTGGCTGCACTCAACCTGGCCAGCCTTTGAGATACATCCCACTGTGGTGGCAGGACCCACCCAGTGCTAACAGGCCAGTGCCCATCCTTTCACTCCATTTCCCTCAGAGGGATGTAATCACATGTCTTGGTTGGGAAACTCACTCAAGTGACCCCATATAGTATATTCAGTGATCTTTAAGGAGCAAAGCAGTATCCTGTCCATGTGTTAGAGCTCTTCAAAGCACATGCAACCCCTTCCTGTATCATAAGCAAGATCTGCATATCTACACAGGGACGGGACAGTTCAACCACCGAGCGAGACGGTGCAGTCCCCCTTGTGATCACTTCTTTCTCTGATTTTTGACTTTGAGGACTTTAGACTTCCCATAACAAGTAAGTTTTTTGTGGGAGTTCCTCTGTGGCAGTCAGACAGCAGGCTGCGTGTCATGAGCAGTCCTGGGTCAGGCTGGTTCGCCCATCCTTTCTTACCCTATTTCTTTCTTTTCTGCGGGAGAAAGTCATAAGTTTTTGTGTGTACTCTTTACGTTGCTCTCTGTAACCACGTATTTTTCAGAGGAAAGTCAGTCTCACTCTTCACTGGAAATACAAGGAGATATACTTCTAAATATCCAATCAAATCAAATTTTGTGTGAAGGTGGGCTTTGTATTGTATTTCATCTTCTACTGGCCTTCAATTCTTCCAGTCCAGAAGCAGCTGGGGACTCTGTCTCCATCTCAGGAAGCAAGTTATTTCACTTTTGTGAGTAGCACAGGTGGCACAAAGAAAATACATCATAGAGTGAAAAGTAGAAAAAGCCTGCCAAATAACCCAAATTAGGTAGGAAGAGTGATCTGTGCCTCCTGTATGTATGGAATTGGTTTGTATTTCCATAAGGTTAATTGAAATGGTAACCTTTTCTTTGGAAGGCTCATTATGACCAATCCTGTTTGTCTTTAGTATGTTTCTGATCAAGAACTTACACAAGATAAATAGTAAACAGTAATTTTGCAGCCTGGAGTTTTGTGAAGTTGTGCAACTGATTTGTTTCTAAAGGAGATGTTGCAGTGGTATGTGTTTGTTGCTTTCTCGGTGGAGCTTTTTATTGAAAAAACCTCAATTTTAAGAGGCTATGGAAGACTTCAATAGTGAACAATATTTCAGTAGAGGTCATACTTCATGAAAGTAGCCATATAGATGTAAAATCTGTTTTCAGTAAGACAGCATTATTGCTTTAAATCTTTTCTCGATAATGCTTTCACTTTGAAAGTCTATACAATTCTTAAATTTAAAAGATATTTCAAGTATTATCTGCTTTTTTTAAACTAGACTGTATGGCAGAATATTTCTGTTGTTATTATTCCTATGTGTCCTAGGGAAACTGGACTAGAATAAATTATTATTATTATGTGAGTGCATAAATTATTTGAAAACCATATGCAAAGAGTAGTTCTCAGTGATACACCATTAAGTGTGGTTCTTCAAGTGTTTTTCCTTGTTCTGGTACTATTCAGTATTTTCATTGACAGCTTGGAGGAAAGGTTAGAATGTACACTTAATAAATTCATAGAGCAGAACAAGCACATTGGAAGCAAAGAGATTGAAAATTACCTTGATAAAGTAGCAGAGCAGTCTAGAAAATAGGGGGCTTCAAGCAGTTAAATTAGAGCAAATACAAAACTGTACATAGAGCTTAACATAATCAGCTGCACATAAGTATAGGTGAGTAACAACTGGCCAAGCAGCAATTGTGCAGAAAAGGTCGAGTGTCATCATGATCTCAAGCTGAAGTGCTACTTCAAACAAGGCCAGGAAGGGGAGTAACAAAGCATCAAAAGAGATTATTTCGCTTTAGACAGCAGTCTAAGGCCTCAGTGGAAGAGCTTCACGCACTTGCAGGAACTGTAGCTCAGGTAGGATCCAAGAAGAGAGGAATCTGTGCTCAAAGATCTAGAGCACATAGGCCTTCAAGGAAAGACTGAAGATTTGTTCAGTCATGAGAGGATAAAAGGAAGACATGGTAGCCACCTTCTTGTAGCAACAAGTGACACTAAAGACGAAGGGATTTAGCTGCCGTGTGTGCTGTCAGTAGAGGAAAGCCGTAATAGGTTAGATTTCAACAATGATGGTTTAGTATAAGCATCGGGAAAAAATGTAAGTGTCAAGGAAAAGTGGAGCCCTGGAATAGGTTGTGTAGGGGGAATTCACGGAAAAAAACTTAGCATTCATTCTGGAATTTATTGCATGACTTCTGTATTCACATTAGATTGAAGCAATGATACTTTTTCTGATTTTGCCCATGTCAGTACTGATTGAAAATTACTAGGGTCTGATGGCTTTATCGATGGTCTTTGTGGAGTAAAGAGGGGAACATAGTCAGGTGTCTGTGGCAGGATATAAAGCATTTATAGTCGTAAGAAATTTTGGTCTTTATTCTATTTACAGTCCATGGAAAAAAGATGTAAATTGTCTTGAGATTAGCTAGAGAATGGGTGAATCACCCTCCAGAGGTACCTTTGCCTCTCCTTCTACATATTCTGCAGCAAGTATATACTGGAGGTGTAATCTTGGTCTTTCCTATTCTCGGCCTGAGATACCAAAAAGTCTTGATTTTCTGAGAACCAAAATGCCTGGACTTCACAGAGCACTATCTGGAAAAATTGTAGTTGTCAGAAAATCAGAGTGCATAATGTAGTGTGGTCTGTTCTGAGCCTCAGTTCTGTGAAGCCCAGTCAATGTGTCATAAATGAAGGATTTATAGGTGTTATCAATACATAATGGGCATGACTAATATGTATTAGAGATAGTTGTACGGCAGATTTACATAAGCCACTTACTGATCCATTGGATTCTTACTCATTAATTGTTTGTTAATCCTCTAAATTGTTTACTCTGTATCTTATGTACTCTGTGTGTGGGAGACAATATAGCACTTTAAGAGAGAAAATCTGCTATAAAAAATCACTCTTTACAGGGATAATATTTAAATGAAGATTTTAAAGTACTAAGCTACTGGACACTTGTTTTTTAAATGATAGTATGTTTAATCCTGGATAATGTTTTAGGAACCATGCAGTATAAGACCTTTCTCCCTTATAATCGTTGTTTGGCTAGCAGAGAAACTGTAAAATTATCCCAAAACTTTTCTTAATGAAACATTTGCATGACTTTAAAAAAAATATAGACAAGTCTCATTTAAAGGGCTTTTTTAAAATTGGAATTACGCTCCAGCAACCAGTGATGACTAGTTATTGTTCCTTTTGTCAACAGGCAAGATGAAGGAAGTTCTGGCAGCTTACCATGTCCCGGGCTCTGCAGAGTTAAGTGAGAAGTGCTCCCATGTTCTAGCATGCACCACATCGCTTCTTGGGTCTGGAGTGCCAGAAGGATCCCAGCGCTGCAGACTGAGACGGCTCTGAGCACCTCAGTACCCCGTTTTTGACAGAACCCAGGGACGGCAATAGTACATACCAGTATTACCTGTCTGAGGCAGGTTTAATTTTATAAATTAA
Organism: Pseudotriccus pelzelni; assembly: GCA_035584735.1. Classification (NCBI taxonomy): domain Eukaryota; kingdom Metazoa; phylum Chordata; class Aves; order Passeriformes; family Tyrannidae; genus Pseudotriccus; species Pseudotriccus pelzelni. The sequence goes on along the minus strand of JAWMRA010000113.1, from coordinate 55,527,490 downwards.
AACCATAAACTCTATGAGTTTCTAGAGCATATTTGTGCTGTTGAGGATGATCTGCTCAGATGAACAGTTTTGCATCCATCGGAGAGACAGGTTCTTCTGCTGGACCAGAAGATGACAGTGGACTGTATATTGTAACTAATACCATTTATAGCATTTCCCGGTGCAAAAAATTGAAGAACAGGTTGCAAGAAAATTCTGTAGGGAATAAGACATGCTTTGTTTTGATCTACAAATTTTTAAAAGAAGTTTTGTTTTTTAAAGATAACCACTTTTACATAACACTGTGTGTGCAGTCTATGTGCAGCTCTTCACTGTGGCTATCTATATCCCAGAGATGATGAATTCCTTGTAAGACACCTCAACCTTTTTAATTTGTGATGAATCCGTAAATTATGAGAGTATAATGAAAAGCTAGAAGGGAAAAGTTCCAGGGCTTTTTTTTGACTAGATGTCTCCCATTACTTCCTGTTAGTGTCCTAAAAGGAGAAGAAAAGAGCAGGAAGTAGAAATAAAATACAAAAAACCCACATTGTGTTTCTTTTTTTATGCCATATGCACCTATCTAAGTGTGTGCTTGATCTGATAGCCAAGGAGAGAGAAACAGCTAGAAGTTAGCTGAGCCATCACCTGAAAGGTGTGTGTTTTCAGGCAGTATTTGCTGATTTTGTCTTCTGAATAGCTATAGAAAAGAAGGAATATGTATATGCCCCGCCATATGTGAAAAGGTCATACTTGCCATTCCTTTATTTATTTTTGCTCTCACACAAATTAAAGTGTCAGTTATTTGGAATGCTGTCGTCTGTGGTCTCTTTACGTTTGTTTAGTGAGATCTTTTCAGCAAGATCATTCCCATTACAGTGTAACTGCATGGTGACCACAGCTTTGGGCCTGTATAATAAAGATCTAAATTCAAAATTTTTTTTCTCATCATTTTCTCTACTTTTATGTTGTAGTTACAAGTCTTTAATTGTAATCCTGCTCATTGCTGAACCCTGGTTAGAAGATTCGGCAAAAAATGTTAGAGGAAGATATTTCTATGGTTGGACCTCGTTCTCCTTTGTATCGTTAATTACAACAGGTTAAAGGGCAGAGGGATACAAAATGTTAGCAAATCAATAGTGATGCTTAAATCCAATTTGCACATGAGGTCCCAGGGCAATAAGGAGATCAGGCGCATTGCATCCCAGATTTAAGGCCATACTCAAGTATTTGACATCTAGTCTCTATTAATTAGTAATCCTGGAAAGATGCTGGAAGAAAAAGCTGCAGAAAAATTGAGTCTAAGCTGGTTTTGATTTGCTATGTATGATATATATATATTTATGTATATATATGTGTGTGTGTGCTGAACACACTACTGTGCTGTACATCAGAGTTCAAAAGCTAGCTAGACTCTTTTTCCTTCTTCCTTCCTATTTTCTTCATCGAAGACAAAATTTCAAACTATAAAACCTTTCTTCATGTAGCAATTAAGTTTACACGAGCAAAAACTGCACATTGCATTTCAAAAAAGAATGGGGTCCTTACAAGGTTATCCTAGCCATGCTGTATTATAGGCAGGGGTTTATCCCAGTGCGTTTAGCTCATAGCAAGCATCTGAATTTGTATCAACAAAACATCCTTGACCTTTAAAACCTTTTAGTTGGGTGTTACTTGCATATGGATGACAGAACGCTCACTGCTGTGAAGTCCATATGAGTGCATTTAGACACAAATGGGGCCAGACAACAGGATATTAGTGCAGTTTCCTGATCAATTTAAGCTAAAATAAGTCTGTACTCCTGCTCAAAAAGGGAAGGCCTGTTTTCCCCTTCTGCCCTGCTTACACCTTCCTGCTGCCTCCCTCAAGGAGCTGCACACCTGAGAGGCTTCTTGGACTTACTGAAAACGATCCTGTGTAAGAGTTTAGATCTTGTGCCAGCTCTGACACCAGGGAGAGGATGGGAATGAACAACTTTTTATCAGCAATTTAGTTTTAGGTTGGCTTACACTGACAGAGAGACCATGTCTTCAGGTGCCTTCAACTGTCAGTGAACTCATCTTTTTACCTAAACTTTCTATTTCAACATACTGCTTTCTTATGTCTAAGAGTCATTCCTTGATTCAGTAACACTGCAAAGAAAATAAAGCACTGGAAATTAACTAAATCCATAGAAAATAATACTAATAGCATCTTTAACTGTGCAGTGGCAGTGTTTGAGGTACAAGAAAAATACAATGCTATGAAAGGAATACATTCTTGCCATTCAATTTACTCTGAATATCAACACTTTTTCAGAAAAACAGAAGAGAAAGCTGTGTGCTGGAGCAGTACCAGGCCTGCAGTACTGTAAGCCTGCTGTGCTACAGACCCTTAGCCATTAATGAGGTTTATGCTCAGTCTGTGGCCAGCTGGGCCCAGCAGAACTGTACATGCTTGAGCTTGACCGTGGCACTGTTTGAATTTGAATGACATAAGGAATTGCCCCAAGAGCAGGGCTTTATTTTGGAGAAACAGCTTTTTGTCTGTGCTGTACCAGAGGCTGCTGGAAGTTTAACCATCCTGTTGGGTGAACTTTTCTGTGTGACTGCTGCCCATCTGTTAAAGGAGTGATTAAAAAACAAAATACAACAAAAAAGGCAAACCTCTTGGCACTCCAGTAAGGGCAAAGGTTGGAGCTTTTTGTTCTTTGGATGAATCCCCCTTTGAGATGCCTCTCCATGCTTTCCCTTGGCATCTGGACAAGCCCTTCTTTGTGAAGGGACATGAATATGGAGAGACCTGCAGTGCACCCATCTCTTTAGTCACAGCTTCAAAAGAAAGTTTCAAAAGTCATTAATTTCTGGCAACCTTAAACATCTGAATGGGGGCAGTGCTGGCTTTACAAACAGTATTAGCTGACTTTGATGACTTGGAGCAATTCAGTATTTGCACAATTAGAACAAATACTTAATGTGGACTGTGTGGCTTAGCAGGCAAGAATGTTGGTTTTGCTGACTGATTGTAATATGTGAATACGTACTTCACATTCAAATAAGATGGTCTTGAATAATTTCCTTAACAGACAATAATCCAATCCAAGAATAAGAACAGCTGTTCGGGGCCCAGACCTGAAATAAATAGTCGATTTAGAGACAGGTCTTTTGTCCAGCATTGTTTGGGTGCTAGACATCTAAGAAACACTTGACTCTTCAGGTCACATCTGATTTTGGTGTAATAGGGATTTTAGTGTCAAAGTGTGAGCATGTCTTCGCTACAGCAAACCACACCAAATCTTACCTGTGACTACAGTTCTGTTCCTTCTGCCAGTCTTCATTGCTGTGATAGCACAGGCTTTTACAGATATCAGCTTGCTGTAGGTTGCTTACAGTTACATTCCCTTGGTTTTGAACTATGTGTGTGTATACATGTTGCTGGTGATTCATCCTACATGTACATAGGAAACAACAGTAGTCATTTATTTGTTGGTTATTACTCAAAAAGCCCAAGCTTTTTAGAATCTAGACCGTATTGCATAATCAATTATCTTACTTTTCAAATTCTCTGTTGCAACCTAGAAATCTAGGTTCAGCTTGGATATCAGGAAAAAGTTCTTTACTATGAGGGTGGTGAGGCACTGGAATAGATTGCCCAAAGAAGCTGTGGATGCCCCATCTCTGGAAGTGTTCAAGGCCAGGTTGGATGGAGGTCTGAGCAAACTGATCTCACGAAAGGTGTCCCTGCTCATGTCAGGGGGTTTGGAACTCGATGATCTTTAAGGTCCCTCTCAACCCAGGCCATTCTATGATTCTATGAAATCTTGTCAAATATTAAGTAAGGAAGTGTAAGGCAAACATATGCAGGTATTCTTCCCAAGGATGCCAAGGCAGTGGAAGGATTAAAAAAAAGGTTTATTTCAGATGCAAGGACCACTTTTTCACAATGTTGCACGCATCAGGCCTCCGGGAACAAAAGGCAGTGCCCCTCCTCCTCCAAGGCTTTTTGTATCTTCTTGCTCTCCCCCCTCACCCTCTCTGTCCCAAGGTCTGTACATGTCTGCAAATGTGTTATCTCTCTGCGTACCAGAGAGCAACGCTGAGAACTTCTCTTGCTATGTGGGGCCGGGGGGAAAGCATTGAAACTGCCTTCAAGAAAGAGTTACAATTTAGGCAGAAAGCCTTCCTGGCGAAAATAGAGTTCTAACTTTCCGTTACAAAATCTTCCGGAAACGTATCTATTCCTACAGGAAATCTCACAGAAGTTTCCAGGCAGCATACCATTTATTCTAATGTGTAAGTAGACAAGCCAAGTCACCAGAGAGCTAAGTAACTTCACTGGTATTTCACAAGAAGTTGCTGCACTGCGATCAACAATAAACAAAACTAATGATCATATAAGGAAGACAACATCTTAAGAAGTTATCACCATGAGTTTTCTCGCCCCCTGTTGTGTTTGACTTCTATACAGAGAGCTCCTCTGTCAGCAATTTCACTTCACCTCACCTGCTCTGAGAGTTCTGTACCTGTCCCCTCTACATCTGGCAAGAAGCAATTACGCTGTATTACTCTATATGATAACCTTCACTGCCTTCCAAGAGTCACCGGTAAAGGGTCAGATGTTATCACTGTGTTCTTAAACTCCATGTCAGAGCTGGCAGTTCTACTTTTCACCAAGGCTCCCTATTGCCAGCACAGAGCCTTAAGAAATGTTCTACCTTTGTGTTACTATCACTAGGAATAAGCAGAAAAATGTTTGATCAACTTTAAAAGAAAAAAACTGTGTGAAAAAGGTTGCCACCTTCTAGCTCACAGGTGGATTCAGTATTAACTAAAAGAGCTGCATGAAATGTTCCTGAATGTAGAAATAGGAGGCAGTGGTTGCAGAGGGCAACAGTGCAAGCTGTGCCTTGCCTGACCTTACTGCAGGGACCTGCTGCCAGAGCTGCTGTGAGGCAGAAGGCACTGCCCACCCATGGCTCCACAAGGCACATTTCATGGCAGATGAGCTTCAGCAGGAGAGAGAGAGCTTTTCCTAGCTCATTGTTACTCCTGGGGACAGCACAGCCATCCTAGAGATAGCAGGCATTGAATGGGAGCTGAACTGAAGCTGGCTGTAGTGGCAATACGGAGCATTTTTAAAGCAGTAATTGTTGTTTCAGATTCCCAAGGCATGTAGTGAATTCACTGTCAGTGGGAATACCTAAGTCAAGCTTTGTGCAGCCATTCAGGGGGTGGTGATGCTCTGGTGCAGGCAGAAACATTGAGCTTGAAATGGGGACTATTGCTGATGTGTTCTGTGGAGGATCAGAAGGACTTCAAGCTCTCTGTTACTTAATCCCAGACTCCTTTCACAGCCACCACCCTCATTTTACTCCAATATTCGCTTTGCTTTCAAACTAGAGTTCATGCTCTGTCTCCACGGGGAGCTGGCAGTGCAGGGCTCTAACACTCAGTGGGTGTCAGAAAAACAGCAATTTCAGATGTACCTTGTAATAGTCAGCCAAACAATGATGTTTTCTTTAAAATCACAACTATGTTAGTTCAGACTGAAAAAAGTAAAGCCCCTGATTCTTACTTAGGCACAAAGCATCCCAATAAATCCATTTGAAACTGGAAAATTAGCAACCTAATATTCAAAATTGTTTTACTTATTGCTTTCAGTAAAATTCTGGAAGCTAGCCAAAAGCAAAAAAGTGTTTACTTGTTTGCATACAAGAGGTTTTGTTTTGAAAAACAGAAAAAATTATATGTGATATCCAGATCAGATTCCTGCCACATAAGAGCTGCAAACTATGTTTCTTAGTCCTGCTTTTGCTGAGACACTGAAGTGTCCTGTGTGACACAGATTTGGACGGTTTCAGGCATTCTTTTCCCCACAGCCTTATTTATACCAGATTTTGTCAGGTGGATTTCTTACCAAAAACCTTCACGAGGCCCAAATTAGGGATCTGTTGTTTGGTCTATTTTGTTTTTATTGTTCATCAACAAAAGAGCTGCAAAATAAGAGTCAGAATGTAGAAGTGAGTCCAGGTAAGCTAAGGCACAGACCTGCATGCCTTCCAGCTCGAAGACCCTGCCTGATGTCACAGATAACCTCCCACCGCCTAGCAGTGGGTTTCTTAAGCAACTGATTAGTGCTGTTCTGAAGTTTCTCTGATGAAAGCCCTGCCCTGCTCAAAGTCATGCTTGGTTCTTCATGGCCAATGTGAGGTGCAAAATACCTTGGCTTTCTTTAGCTTGGGTAAGAACTGAAGCACTCTCAGTAGGAATATCTGGAGGAATAGGCTTTCTAAAGAAGTCCAGCCGCAAATTGGCAGAGATGGGACCTGTCTTTTTTTTTTTTCCTGAAATCGCTCCTTTGCGCAGCAGGGGAAGCAGGAACAGCCCCTAGTGTAAGTAAAACCATCCCTGCAGAATTTGAACAATTATTCCCTGCAGAGTTTGAACAATTGTTGTCATGTCTATCTGGAAGACACTCAGAGGAATCTTTTTTTTTTTCTTTTTAGAGTGCATATTGTGTTCATCAGGGAGTTCTTTTTCCATGGGCATTCTCACAGCCTCCCTGTGTTTACCACAGTGACAGAGTAAGAGAAAGACTTGTTAACATAGGTTTGAAATTGTCATCATTTCTTCACTCCTTCACATAACTGATTTCAAGTACTGTTACAATAAGAAAATGGAGTTTACTTAGCTGTAATCTCCAAAGAGAAGGGTATTCATTCCAATTCCATCTCCACTTCTCAGGCAGTTTTACAGTCAGCTTCTGCAGGGAATACCAGAGCAGTGATTCATCATTAAAGGCAGTCCATCCCAACTTGAGGCCAGAACATTGGATTTCCCAAACGTCACAGTTTATACAATTTAGTCAGTGATGAGGCTCCATTTTTTGTGCTGTCAGTACTTTTTCTCTGATTGATTTTAAGAATTTCCCACCCAAAGATGGTGATTATTTTTTTTCTTTATTCATAGGCGTAAAATCAGAAGCTCCAGAAGCACCATAAAACAAATATTAGGTGATAAATCAAAGCAGTCTTGGAAAGCATCATGTGTCATGGCAGAGACAATCAATAGAAGAACCTATACATAGCAAATTAGTTCTGTAATAAATTGCATTCCAGGTCCTGGGCCCTTCCTATATTTAATCACTTTGTTATCTCTTCCTGTAATAGTAAAGAATATGTGCCTACACTGATTCGTAGGATATATTTGTGCTAAGAATTGCAGACTGAGTTCCTGTAGTTCAATTTTCTCTTGAAGTTCATGGCAAAGCTTGTACAAACTTCTGTGGGACCAAGGCTTGGTTCAGGATGATAATTACAGATTAGTTCACAGCAGAGACACAAAGTGCTGTGCAGAAAGTCACAGGTTTTTGCCACATGTGGAAACTCTTGTCTACATTATGATGACATCCTTGTGTAACTGAACTTGCTCTGAGCCAGTGTGGACAGAGAAGTCCAAGGGAGAAAAGTGTGCTGGATGATGAAGATATCCATGTCCCGTGAGTGTGTACAGTAACCTAGCTGGTTCTTTCCCCAGTTAATGGGTATCAATTAATCCTGAATATTCAAAGCCATCAACAGTTGAACTCAAAAGACACAAGAAGAAAACACAGAGATACAGAATGACACAATTTTTTTGTAATAATTGTATTTCTAATCTTTCAATAACCCAAAAGGAAAATTCAGTTGCCACCTTAAATGAGTTTCCAGCAGTTCCAGGGACACATTAGGCTTTGAGACAAAACAAGAGCTCTCTTGTCCCAAAGATTCCTGATCTTTAGTCAAGAACAATGAAAAATAATAGAAATACATAGAGGCCAATTGAAGATGAAGCCTCTTCAGTAGCGGTACCACTTTGAATCATGAATGTTGCCATTCAGGTTTGGAAAAGCAACTTCAAAGTCAGTGACATATTTACCTGGCTTGGTGCCCTGTAGGTCCTTCCTCTCATCCTTTCTGTGTTTCTGTTTGTGCACAGGAAAGCTAAACCATGCTCTGAGTCATGGCCATGCAATGGAGTTGAGGTCAATGACCAGTTTTGCTTCATTAAAACTATAATGAGCATTGCTGGTCCTGGAAGTGTCGGGCATTGCTTTGTGGCAAAGCTGTGTGCATCCTTTCAGGGCAGCTGGACACAGCAGAGACGGCATGAGTATGTTTTTTGGTCTTTTGATTTCCAGGTAAAGCAAGGAGAAACATCTGAGCTCAGAGCTCCAGCAGCACAGCAAAGCATTCTGATGTAGACAGCTACTGATCTGCTGCAGCCTGGAAGTGCGTGTTATATAACTTCCAAATGCAGATGAAAAGGGTCTTGTAATAAAGCTTAACTTCAGCCTTAGGCCTTTCAGATTATTAAACTATATATGAAAGAAGTCAGATTCTTTGCTACCCTATATTTCTATCAGCCTAACTCTTTTCATCTTTCTTCTTAAAAAGTCCAGGTTGTTAGGAACCATTTTGTATTTATTTTGGAATATCTTTTTAAGTGTCACATATGCTTTAGATGTGCTTATCAGTGGCGGCTTTGTATTCTCAGAGATGAGGATGGGCACTTAGGTGGGTTTGAGAGCAGTTGTCTGCCACATTTGGCACTTTGTATCTACAAGGTCATGCCACCCTCGATCAGGGGCATAGTCGTGGAGATTCTCTTCCTTTCCCAGCTCCAACACTTACTGCAACCCATGGACTGGGATGGCGGGTCCTCCCCGCCGGGCCCAGGAGCGGGGTGGTGTGTCCCGATGGGCTTGCCGAGAGTTAAAGGGCTGAAGGAGTGCCTGGCAGCTGGGTGGTTGCCGCTGCAGACTTCAGATGGGAGGGGTCTTTTTCAGCATTCATGGTCTCTGCATAAAGGCAAAGGGAGCCAATTAAATAAATGAAATATATATACCATTGAAGTTTAGAAGAGACATATTGCGTTCGTTGGGAGACTTGAATAAAAACACTTCTCAAAAGTGCTCTCACTCCAAAGCAAAGGCTGTTTGCCCTAGTACATTTTCCTTTTGGCTGATATAAATTTACCACTGGTTTGTTTGTTTGTTTTCCATTCACTGTTAAATCTTTTCACTCTTTCAGAATCAAAGTGATTTCAGATTTTCTTGCCTTCCCTTCGCTTTTTTCTGGCTCGCTTTTGTTTGTTTGCTCGGTTTTTTTTTTTTTTTTTGCTTAGCGCCTCTGCCGCACGGGTCATTCCCGGCGGCTGGCGGCGGTGCTTCCCCGCGGCCACCACGGGAGGGCGCCCTCGGCCAGGCCGGTGCCGCCCGGGTAACCAGAGGATGCCCCGGGGATCCTGGGCACGGAACGAGGTTATTCTCGGTCGTTCCTGGCCGTCCTCGCAGACCTGCGCTTTCCCACTCCGAACTGTTTTAAAACACTCAGTTGAAAGGGGGAAAAAAAAAATAAAATACAAGCGGTGGGCGGGGTGTGGGGGTGGGAATGGGCTGTGGGTGGGTAAAGAAGGTTTTCCAGCAGCTTTTGCCCTTCCCAAGGCAGGCTCACAGCTTTCGTGCTCCAGTCTCATCACCCCTTTCCTCTAATTTAATGAAGCCTTTCACTCAGCCACACAGCGGGGAAACAAAACGAAACAAAACAAAACAGAAAAAAATCGGTTTGATTCCATCCCTATATTTTGCAGCCCATTCTGTCATTACTTCCACTGGAAGTGACATATTCTCCTGCAATGACCATTAGCAATTTTATTGCAGAAATTTTCTGCATTCCTCAGGATTCCACTGCAGCTGAGCCCATCCACAGGCTGCTCAGTGGAAAGCAAACAAGTCTCTGTGCACCCAAGCTGTGCCCGGGGATTACCAGCTAAGAGATTCGCTTTTATGTCTGGGCACTGGGGCGTTCACAGCACTTGCTACTTGAACTAGTCCTTGTGGCTGGCCATGGAGGAATGGCGCAATGCAGAGGCCAGGACAAAAAGTAGGTGAACTGGCCCCCAGATTTCCGCAGCAATAGCTGGGAGCCCTGTCAGCTGACTCTGAGCTCTGCCTCTACCCTAGCAGACAAACCTGACATGGAAGCTTCCTGGTGTAAGCAGAGTGACAAAGGTGCTTTCTATTAGGACGGCTTAGCCCCAGCGCAGCTGTGCTTTAACATGCCTGCCTACTGTTTCTGTTGCCTTTGAGCTGACTCAGCATCATGCTGGGTGGATGTATCTTGACAAAAGAGCCTATTTTGACCAGATCTTCATATGTCAAGAAACTGAAATGTAGCTGGCCAATAAAGAGTTGAAATGACCTTTGAGGCATCTTGTAAAGGAAAACTGAGAAGGGGCGTGAAGCCAAGTCTTTCACCCATCATCTCTCTGAGACGCCACAAAGTTCAGCACTGGTTGCAGAGCACAGAAACCTTTATGGGGCATTTGATAACAACCAAAGATGTTTCCTGAAGCAGGGGCTGTGCAAGTGTGTAGAGAACTTTTATGATCTGCTTGCTGTCTGTGTGAAGAGTGAGAAGTGGGGACCTGCAAGGGGAGTTACTGTACACAGCTGTTTGCCCTGGGAAAAGGAAAAGCAACTTGCCCAAAACAGAAAGTTCATTTCATCTTTGCACAGCCTGAGGACCTTCGTGCTTGGAGAAGTGGAAGTCAGTGTGAATGTTCAAACTGGGCAATCTGTAATGTGAGCAGTGAAAGAAAGTGCTGCAGTCAGGCAGAGACTGAAGAATGTCAGTCCCTGGCACACTGGTTAGTTACTGCTTTCAGGCAATATTCAATCCAAAGATAGATTGAAGTAACAGACCATCCAATTTGATTGTAGCGGGAGATGAGAAAGACACAGAAAAGCAGACAAGGAGGTCTATTATAACTCAGCCAGAACAGAAGGAAATACTGAGACCTCCTCTATCAGGTGGGGTGTTTCAGATATAAAGCCTCTACCTTTGGCATTAAACCTTAAAGACCCAGAAACATCAAGCTGCTTAAGCCAAAGCAGCTAAGCCTAGGTTAAACAGCTAGCAGAAATGCCTAGCTGGAGCAGAAGTGGCAGCCAGGGTAGTAATACTCATTTGCTTGGAAAAATTTGTATTTTCTTCCATTTAATCAGTGGTTCTGCCTGCTTTGCTGTATGTCCTTCAGCACCTGTAGCTTTCACTTTCCACATTGGGCAGCCAGGGACAGGCTATGGAGCAAGAAAGACAGTGGTCTCCTTCATGCCTTAGCAAACCAAGACATTTTCCTGTCTTGTGTTTCTTCTGATCTGCCCTCTTTAACACAGCTATCCTTCTCTTTCCAGCTTGTACCATCTTTTTTTGACATGCTCCTGCTCCTTCATCTTTATATGAAATCCCCACATTTAAAGAATTTTGAATTGAGGTTCGCCTTCCTCTGTCTCTGGAAACAGCCTTTCTCTGTTCCTTCATTTGCGGGTCTGTGGGTCAACTCCAAGGAGAACTCACAAGTGTGAACTCTGGTTGCTTTACGTGGCTCTTGTACAACCAGATAGCTCTCTGTATGCACACGAGTTGTGCTTAGTGTAAAGAACCCCCTCTTTCACAGTGAAAACACTGGCCCTGGCCTGCCAGGCTAGCTCTGTGGCTTTTATTGCCTGTCATAGGAGAGAGATGGCTGCAAGCAGATAGGCGGGAAGACAGCTTGAATGGATTTTCAGCTGTGAAAATATATCAGCTGTCTCCCCTAGACCCAGAAAGATTGAGTGCAGTGACAGAGCAAGTTTTCTTCACAGGGATAAAACCCCTTGAGCTCCGCAGAGCTCAGCCTGGCAATGCAAGAGCACCCTAGGGGTAGGGATCTCCTTAACCCAGTCCACATCTGTTTTTGCAGTCCCACTGCATCCAGTCTGCATCCAGTGGTGCCAGCATGGCTGTGCTTTACAGAGCCCCGCATGAACTTTCTGGAAGTGTTGCCAGAAGGTGCCTGCAGCCACCTTCCCAGTGAAGTCATTAACAGGCCATGTTTACACAGAAAAAATAAAACTCCTTAAAGAATGTGACGTATGCACACAGGGAGGCCAGTTGCCTTTTTTAAAACAGAGTGACACACTTGAAGGCTGCCAGATTCTGCAGCTCTTACATGGTGTGCGGGTGGTGATTTTTTTCTTGTTATTCCACATTTGCCTGGGTCTGATTTTAATTAAAAACAGATTGAGAAGCTTAGGGGAAAAAATAGGAAAAAAAAAAAAGAAGAGAATGAGGAATTATAAAAGCCAAACACAAATGCTCTGATGATTGTCGCTGCTTGGAGTTACAACACACGCAGAAGATGGCAAAACTAATGTCAGTGAATCACCACAGAATGCGTCGATTTGTTGAATTCCTCAGGAGTCGTGACATGACTCATTCCCAACCTGGAGACCAAAGGGAGGTTTTGAAGGAAAAATGTTGGGTAAAGCGGGCGCTTAGCAAACGGATAAGGACAGTTTTAATTCTAGCCTTTGATAAAATTTCATTGATGCACTGCGATGTCATTGAAAAACAAGGCCATCCCTGTTTGGTAACATCAGGCACTCGTGTTTAGTGGAGCAAATTGGCTACATGTGGGCCGGACAATGCTGAGTAGGACTTCATTTCTGTCACTGACAAGGGCTTTCTGATGTTTTGATGTGTTTTATCATACACTTTTGAAAACCCTGTTTTGTAACTGATGTGACTACTCTGCAGGCAGGATCCTAAAGAAGTGAGGTGCTCTAAAATTTCTACTCAAAAGGCACCATCATTTTTTCAGTGGAGATTTGTCAAGCACTGCATCTGATTCACATGGGAAAAGAAATTTTGATCATATGAGTCACTTCAGTCTTTGGATACTTAACAAAACGTACAGTGTGATCCAATGCATGACTAATGTGTTTGTGTATTTAAGAGTCTGTGGATGCTAATGGAAGTTACAGAGCCATATCTAGAAAAGAAGACACTTCAGAGCATATTGGTTCATTAACTTTCATCTATACATAATCAGCTGCTGTTTTATAGATCTAAAAAAGATTCCTTAATGCTTTGTGTGTTTTAGGACTGCACTTCAAAAGTCCCCTACATCAAGTCTTTGTTTAAACATCCCACTCATCTACCATTAACCATCTCATTGTGTTTCATTTCAGCTCATTTGCAAGGCCTGCGCTCTGTCTAATTAACAAAAATTTTGTTGCTTGCTGCCCTTCTTCAACCTGTCCCTCCCAAATACATTCATGAGAAATTTCAACCTCCTTTTGTTAATTGCATTTGCAAAGTGACCTTTATTCTCTCTGGATACCTTCATTATTCACAGGTAGTTACTAAGTAACCTGTAGGAATGCTGGAGGCATTGCATCTGTTATTAAGAGTGGTGCTCTCTGGCTGTTCAGTGTCAGAGTTGTGAGACAGAGGGCCAAAACCCTCTGGGATTGGCTCTGCCCTCCATTTGAAAAGGATGCTCGTGAACCAAACTTCTTGAAACTTTTTAATTAACAGGGATTTTCTAATGACGAACTGAGTTTGCAATAGCAAGAAAAATGCAGAGAAAAGTCCTTATATTTGTCATTCTCTTAAACCAACGGTTTGCATATAATGATTCAAACAAAATAATTAGCTGCACTGTAAATTAATACCATCATGAAAATTAGTGTTAAATAATTTCTATCCACCCTAGTAGTGGATTTCTGTGGTGAGAATTCGTAGTACGAACTGCTTATGTCAAACTTAGTGAAACTTTGTGAATAGTTTCATTTATAACTGGCAGAAGTTTGAAACACATTGCTTTTGAATATTCTCATTCTTTGAATCCTTGTTTATAATAGAACCATAGAATGGTTTGGGCTGGAAGAGACCTTGAAGATCATCTAGGTCCAACCCCCCTGCCATGGGCAGGGACACCTTTAAAGGGACACCTTTAACTAGATCAGGTTGCTCAAAGCCCCATCCAACCCAGCCTTGAACACTTCCAGAGCTGGGTCATCCCCACCTTCTCTGGGCAACCTGTTCCCATGCCTCACCACCCTCACACTGAAGAATTTTTTCCTAATACCTAATTTAAACCTGCTTTCTTTCAGTTTGAAGCCACCCCCCCATCCTGTCACTACATGCCTTTGTAAATAGTCTCTCTCTGCCTTTCTTGTAGACTCCCTTCAGGTACTGGAAGGCCGCAATTAAGTCACTCTGAAGCCTTCTTTTCTCCATGACTATTTAAGACTTGCATACATTTTTCAGCTCTCTCATGTGTATTCTCTTGACTCATTTCCTTCCCTTTCCTGCTTCTGGCTGTGTTTTGCACAGGCATATACCGTGATATTTGAACACCCATCACATTACTTTGGCACCACACTGTAATGAGGTATGTGGGCAGAATGAACCAGAAATTAGTTTTGAGCTTGGGGTCCAAGCCCATCTCAGCTGACATAAGGTAACATTATCGTTGTCTCATCCTTCAGCTGTTAGTACTGAGCAGAGCTGTCACAGCATGAAGGAGCCAGGGCAACCAAAAATACCTTCTGATTCTCTCACAGGTCAAATATAGTGTCACCCCAGTCCTGTGCTGAATTTAAAGCAATTCCAGTAGTGATGCCAGACAGTGGCTCCAGTACCTAAGTCTGAACCTAATGGAGAAATGACGTAACAGAAGAAGAAAAGGAAACTTTCAACCAGTCTGCCCCAGGCCAGTAGGACTAAAAAGCATTTTCAGTGATCCTGCCACTAGCTTTAGACACAAATGAAAGGAATAAGGGCTCTCTGTCAAGTTTGCAGTACTATGTCCCAAGTTTCTTCTCAATCAATGATAACCCCTTTAGGTGATCAGCACTAACCCATTAGCAGGAGGATTTGACAGCCATTAGCACTTGAGCCTGTTAAAAACTTTTTCTCCCCTTCCCAGAAGTGTTCAAGGCCAAGTTGGATGAGGCTTTGAACAATCGGGTCTAGTGAAAGGTGTCCCTGCCCGTAGCAGGGGGGCTGAAAGCAGATGAACTTTAAGGTCCCTTCCAGCTATGATCCTATGATCTCTCTGCTTTTAAAAAAGAACAAAGGCCAAATGCATGTAGCAAAGAAGACACTGAACCCATCCTCTTCTGAAAATACACATGCCTTGAACAGTGACCTCTGTGTCAGCCCACAGCACTGTCTTAGCACTAAATTTTCCTTGGTAACATTGCAAAACACCTGTTCCTTTCATATTTTATTTGTCATGCAATTATAACTGTTGCTTCACAGAGTAGCACGAGAACATTGCTCTTCCTTTTCCAGAAACCAAACAGATCTGTCCCACTGGTGTTGCAACTCCACCAGTCACAAATTGGCTGCTCGGCAGTGTTATGAATGCCAGGTGTACTGTAGTATTTTTCACCTTCAAGGCAGTGCAATCATCAAACACTGATTTGGGATTATTCTGTTTCCCATGAGAGGAGACACTCGTGCTATTTGCAGGGTTGCAACATTACCTTGGCTTTTGCTGGCATCTGTCTGGTGCCATTCCTTGCAATGCCACCAACTCCTGCAGCAAGCATGGAAGGGCTGACAATGTCTGCAGATCCTGCTGCAATCAGGCTCTGTAACAGTAATGTCAAACTGCTGAACTTAATTGAAGGGGAAGACATGTTGATTTAGAAACAGTGCAGGCAGTGTTGCGTTTTTGAGGAGCTCCTAAGTGCTTACTCCATTGGAAGCCAGCTGCACAGCTGTGATCTGGATGCAGGCCCTGGCATACAGCTGACATTGAACAGGGATAAGTTTACTCCATGGTAGTATCTGTTAAACCCTGGTAAAAAATTTGCAGCAGACTTTTGTTTCTTCTTTATTTTGTTGCAAATGTATTTTGAGAAGGTGAATTTATTCATGTGTCCACACTCCAGCTTTATTTGGTAACTTGACTGGCAGTTTTCATTTTGCTTAAGCTGCCCCAACCTGCTGCACTGTTTGAAGTAAACGGACAGAAAAAGGAAGAAGCGTGTGTTGGGAAAAGAGGAGAGAAATTGTGGTTTCTTTGATGAGGTGGCAAAGCCTGTCTGAGATGAAGGGAACTGCTTACTGCTGTGCCAGTGCTGCTGGAAAGTCACAATAGCATTTGATATCGAGAAGCCTTGTGTGCAACTTTGAGTTATCAGACTACAGATTCACTGGCAACAAGGGTTTCTTTTCTTCCTGAGAGCAGCCTGGTGTCTGACATCTGCAGCCAGCTGTTGTGACAGTACTTTGTCCTGTTTCTGATTTAAAAATATACCACTTGCCACCCACTGGACCAGGAGCAGGAGCTGACTATGCCCACAGCATGTCTTGCTATTGGACTGGACAGTCACCCTGGGTGCTAGGGGAGACTTCTGTTTCCATGAACATTAATTTCTTTGCAGTGACCAAGCCTGAAAGGTCAGAGCGAATGTTACGACAATAGTGCATTTGCAGGAGGCATTTCTCTGGGCTGTGGTTCACCTTGGTTAAAAAGAAGGTCGACTTTCTGCCAAAGGATAGAACTTCAGTTCACACCAGACGTCTGAGTAACTATAGCAGAGTGACACGTGGTGGCCAGAGTTAAAGTCCAGACAGAAGATCATAGTGGTGAGCTTTCCATCTTGCAGAAAAACCTCACTGGGTTTTTCTTTCAGCTTAGACTGACCACTTGTCACAACAGCTCTCTGCAGAAGTATTTAAGAAAGTCTTATGTCCTTACTGTGGAGTGATATAGAAGCAGGAGACCTTTCCTTGCATGTAATCCTAAAGCATGTCACTATGTGATGCAGAGCCACCCAGTTAGCCATTTTGTAAGCAAAATTTTGGACTTTTGGTGTATAACTTATACCTCTAAGTCTGTTCTAGCACAGGCAGAGGGTATGTGAGAGGCTAATGGAAAATTAGAGCTTGTAATTGTCCAGCTCTAAAATGTAGAGTCAAAAGGCACTGACAATGAAGAAAGACTGTATTTGTGTCATTGTGCCAGTATGCCGATCCATCAGTGCTGGTGCATGTGGAACACCTCTGTGACAGCTTTCACAAAGTCGTACATCAAATTACAGGCACACGCGAGTGCCTTTGGCTTTTGCAGAAGTTATTTTCCCCTGGCTACACATTCAAATTCTGTGAATGGGTTCATAAAAATAGATAAAGAAAATAAGGTGGAGTAGTGTAAAACTGGGAAAAGTACTTTACAGTGTACTCAGGGTGATGATTTATAGCAAAGCAGGTAGACAGACCTCTCACCAATCTCTTCCTCTCCCATTCACTGTTACAGCGCTGCAGCATGGTGAGAAGCTGTAACAACCAGATCATTTTGAAAATGAAAGAAGATGATGAAAATTCAGAATAATACAGCTGTACTTGTGAGGAAAAGCAAGTCAGAGCAGAATTTTGTCAAAAGCAAATGTTACTGTTTGGGGGCAAATGTAAGATTTGGCTTTGGATTTGGCTCTAGAGCCTTATGAGGCGACAAAAGGCATTTTTGCTTTCTTCCACCTTCAACCCAAAAGGATGATGAGGAGCATGGATAACTGTGTGCGTCCCAGGGCAGACAACCCGAAGGGATTTCATTAGCTCTTGCTCAGCAGATATAAACAGCCAAGACAAAGTACAGTAGATGAACATCACACCAATGACATCTATGAGAACAGACAATGCCAGAAGCACCTGAGCACATTCTGGCCAGCTTGATGTTTACTGGCTTCCAGGTCCTGTATTAAATGTTGTTACTGAGAACATGGATTTAAAGTGTGTTCCAAAACCAAGAGAGAGAAGTAAAAAAACTGAATGTAGCAAGTGCAAGGTGAGAAGTCCACTGACTGCGCAGTGAAATTGCCTCACCACAAACCCAAAGGTAGCCCCGCGCTAGCTGAGTGTGAAGAGTTTCTCCAGAGGGCCCTGATACAGGTATCTGGGCCTCTAGGGATAACTAGATATGATGCTTTAGCAGTACAAGTTTCTTACGTATCATGAGCTACAAAAAATCCTTGACAATGAGGGCCTGGAAAGCAGGTAGGTGAGGGCAGACATCTGTTTCCCACAGCATGTAAAATGAGTCTTTTTTTTCTCCTGTCATGAGACTTCGAGAGGTTTGGAGACCCTGGTTTCCATATGTAGTTATGACATTGTGAATCCTGATGTGGATCTGCTCCTGATATAAATACAATGAGTACAGAATTAATCATTATTCTCACATCAAATACTGCAAGGTTAGTGTCTATGAATGGGTCTAAATTCTTGCAAATCCTATAGCAACAACTAGACTATCCCAGTGATCCAGACTGATGCAGGAGCATTAATTGCCACTTCCTGAGGATGCATCCCACCAAACAACAGCAATGTCAATAACTGCAGAATTTTTAGCAATTCAGTATATAACAGAAAAAGAGAATTGTTTCAGATAATAGATAACTCTTGGTTAAAGTAGTTGTATGTCTGGTCTGTAACTGCACTATATAGGCTTTTCCTCATAACTTACACGTGTTGAAAACTTGTGTTGTTCACAACAAACGGTCTTCAGACTTTACATGATTGTATTTAGTAAAAACTGTATCAGTGAAGGGCTACTAAACTACAGAATCATGACAATTTCTCTTTCTCACGTTCCCTTGACTCTTCTGTACAGTTTGCTAATCCATCACTACTCTTTACATCCTAGCCTTTCTGTTGCTGCAAGTAATCCCTGTCTAAAAACATAAGAAGTGGCAAAGATAAGGTTTTCCTTTATTTGATTGCTATTCTCCTTAACATATTTTTCTCTCCCAGTGGGTGATTCTGTAGCACCAAATTCATGCTGGTGAAATGTGCATACACATAACATCCTAGCTCATTTATGGTGTAAGGACCCAGAGACCTTAGTGAGATACAGGGCCTTCCATATCTAGGTCACCAGTGTGCAAATAAGTAGGTCAGTAAGGAGTGGAAGTAGGTTATCCAATTGTCCTGTGGGGTGAGGGCTGCCGATCCACTTCTAGGGTACATTTTCAGAGCACAATAAAACAGCATCGTAACTGACATTGACATTGACTGGCGTCCCCCCTGGCGATCTCCACAGAGATGCCATGAAATAAATGGACAAGGAAACAAAACTACCCTGTCACATGGGAGAGGGCACACCCGGGTCTCAGTGCAGGCATATTGGGAGAGCAGCACGTAGCCTGGCTGGTGAAGCTTTTGCTTTTCCATCCATTCTGTGTGTGATTAATGGACAGAAAAAGGACTCCACTTTCCAGGCCTTTATTCTGACACATTTCATCGGCACTATCACTTGAGAGTATATATAAGACAAATAGTTTTATCCTATTATGTCAGAACAAATTGCAGCCTGCAGGACTGATTCTCTGCACCATTATGCCAGTTTTACGCTGGTGCAATTTTACTGAGCACTGATGAGCTGCACCAGACTAAAACCACTGTGACAGCATGAAGATGCAGGGTCTTCATCTTCCAGAGGATGGAAAAGAAAGCTCCAAGGCCCTGCTGCATTAATAGAGGTGCTCCCAAGTACAACCTTGATGAAAAGTAGAGCCAGACACTGCACTTTGAAGCATGGTTATTTCTACGTCAAGGAACAGAAAGACATGGTCATGGTATTGTGCATTAGTTGTGTTATAGCAGGTCCTGGTCTGGCTCTGTCATGTTTCTGCAGGAAGCATGGGTTACAAGAGGAACCAATGGCTTGTTCCTGCAGCAATTTAGAGCAATGTCTCCCCTCAGCTCTGGATCCATTCACCTCTCAGCCAGATACAAGCATTGCACAAAGTGTTTGAAAGAAGGTACTTCTGCAGTCTCCATTCTGTGGTTTCCTTGTAAAGAAACAGCTGCTCGGAGCGAGAGGAAGAGAAGACGCAAAAGAACGCAAAACAGATGCCATGTGGTACTTTGTAAGAGCAGAGAATCTTGCAAGTTACTACCATTTTTCGTTACGTTTTTTCATTAGGGTCCCCCAAAGCAACCTGAGGATGAGGAATGTCTGGATTTGCAGATCTGGTCCAGAGTTTGTCTAGGTTTCCTAAATTCCTCCAGGCTGCCCCATGCAGCCAGTCAGCCAGAAGAGTGAGGAGGAAATGGTCAGATCATTTCCCACCCGCCTGGCTTATGTAGTTTCTTTGCTCATCTTTCAGTGTGCTACTTTCCTATCCAGGCTGGTTGGGGTATAAAACCAATCTGCAGGGGGGGCAAGGGAGCGAAGCCATACATTAATCCAAATGAATCAGACAAATTATGTATGTTCCCTTTGCCTCTCTCCAACAGTAAAGTTGTGTTCAGATTCCAGCTTTTAAATTAATTATTTTAAAATATAAATGTATTTGAGCTCTAAGCCTTTCAACACCTGCAATGAGCCCCAGCTCACCCCTAAAGTCTTCTGTGACAGTTTGAATACAGGAGTAACTGAGCAACACATGCAAAAGGGGGGAGTGGCAGATGCCATGTTAAACAAAGACAAAATATAAATTACTATAGTGATCTCAGCTGTTTAAAAAAAATGTGCTGACAAAAAACTAGAGTGCTTTTTGGCATTTTTAGTAAGAATTTCTTTAATACCTACCCTTGTAATATCTGATTGCTCCATTCAATAGTTTTTTCCTTGCTCTCTCCTCTTTGTCCTAGCCCTATCTTAGGGCTGCAGAGCCCTTACAAACATCAGGAGAACTACTATTATCTGCATCTTCCTGGGTGCAGCATAATATGTGATCCAAGAACATCCTTCCTCTCAGCTTCCCATTTCCCTAGATAAGAGCGCTCTGCAGAATTCACTTCTGTTGCTATTCAGTGTTTCCAAACCCCTGCTTTTTGCTTTGCTGGGAGATGGAGACTGCTGATATGTGTAACCTAGTATGATTCCCTTCAATTTTTAAAATTACGTCTAGGCTTTGTTATACTCAGTTCTTGTATGGTAGAAAAAAAATAAAAAAGAAGAACTCACCCAAATATATAAGATAAGCAAGTAACTGAGCATGCCTGCCTGGAAATGGCTTGATTTTTATCAGGAAATAAACATTCACAGAAACCTTAGTTAAGCAACAGCATGTGTCAGTCCCTTTAAGGCTTTTACTTAGGAACATCCATTCTGTAATATATGTATATGAGATAGATTTGAGGACAAATAGTTGCTCATTAGTTCCTTATAGAAAATATTGGAGCACTTAAATAGATTATGCTCCCAAATTCACTGTGAGGTAGTAGGAAACATGAATCTCTCCACCTTTTTACTCTTCATCTGCAGTATGTGTGTTCACTGATTCAGGGAGGCAGGGGCTACGGCTGTACCAGCAAATTAAAGTCCGGGACCACTTCCTGCATGAAGCCAACAGTGACCTTGGCCTTAAATTCTCCTGCCTTCCAAATCAGTGTGGCTGCACCCAAACTGCCTGTGGGGAATGGTACTTGGCCTACCCTACATGTGCCCAGAGACAGTTTGGGAGACAAAACTGTGCTAGTCATGGTTCAGGAGATCTAATAAAGTCAAGCTCAAGTCCCAGCAATCAACTGCAGTCGAGTGTTTCCTGCCACTGTTTAACTAAGCTGTATAGATACAGCCAGAGAGCTTGTGCCTTGACAGAACACAGGTCCTGAATCCCAGTTCTTCTTTCCACGGCCTGAGACTTCAGGTCCACTGTAGATTTTAGGGCGTCATTGCTGCGCACTGCAGATCTTGGTGTCTACTCAGAGCAAGGCAAGCAGACCTTAGGTAAATAAGCCAAACTATGGTGCCGTATAACCTAACAAGATGCATGTATGTGGCTTTAGCTTTAGGCTAGATTATTCTTGTACTTAAGCAGCTAAATTCTCCATCACTAATGTATAAAAAGGGCATTGAGTTGGCACGTTTGGAGAAAAAGTCTAAGGGTGACTGTGAGTCACGTTTCACTTACACTTGCATTTCTATACAGCCCTTTCATGGTGCTACTGCTCTAGGCAGAACTTCCTATGATTAGTCATCCAATTCAAACTAATTATTGTGGCAAAAGGAGTTTTCTGAGTGTTTGAAGAGAAGGCAATAATTTTTTGTGGGCTGTTCGCTGACGTGATATTTCAGGAGAGACAACAAAACATGGAAAAAAGAAAGGGACAGACTTTAAGGAAACAAAATGAGGGGAATATTTTGGTTGCAGAGGAATTTAGCTAGTCAAAGAGTCCTTGCCTGTGTACAACACTGTTTATTTTCCAGTTAATTTTGGATATTGGATATTGGATAGCAGGACAAAATTGTGAAGAAGGCTTTCTAGTGGGTGGGACTGTTCTGCTGTTGTAGGATACTCATAAAGAGTGCATTAAATCAGTACCTTCAGCAAAGCTAGGCAGAGTTGCATCCTCACATGTATGTATTTCACACACTTATACCCCGTCCTTTTGCATTAAATGCATTTGTGCATGAGATTTCCTTGTACTGAAGAATGAGTGTATATCAAAGATGCACCGAGCCAAGGGAAGGGCAGCAATATTGCAAGTCAGCTCAGGGGAAATTCAGTAGGCAAGGGAGACTCAGAGCTTCATTTCAAACTGTTTCAAGTTAGAATTATGAAAAGTAAAAAGACTTTGGACACTTTATGCAGTTTTACAGGCTGAGAGAATTAGAAACATATCTGGTACACACAAAATCAGGCCTACACATTTCTCTGTCACCATGCAGAAATTCATTGGAAATCCACAGATTATTATTTTTTAATTGTTCTACCCTCATGGGATCTACAAATAATGAGAATTGTCAAACAATAATAATACTACTGAACCAACATGTGCATACCAGAACAACATTAAAAAAAAAAAAAAACTAAGCAAAGAAATTTTTTTTATTAGTTTTTCATTAAAGTCAGGTTTTTTACATCCTTCCAGTAGGCTTTGCAGTATATTTCTTGGACAAAGAAAGGAACTGTTTCCAACCCCACAAAGTCAGTAATGATTGATATCAATTTCTCTTCACACCATTTCTGAGTTAGCTCTATCTCTGTCCCATAATATATGGAAATTATTTTTTTAATATCTGTGGAGGTAAATGATACATTTGGGAAGGACCTTCCTTGTTATTTACATATAAAACACTTTCTCAGAAATCTACTGTGTGATCACAAATCACACACAAACCTTGGAGGTCTTTATTTGGAGGTAATCTGGAGCTTAGATAATGCTTTTCCACACCATCTTCCTGAGGCTTGGAAAAATCCCAATCACTTAGGTGGGTTGTATTCCCCTAGTAACTCATTGTGACAACTGCTTATTCAATGTTTGCAAAAGGATCAGATAATGAAATATGCTTCAGGCTGCTTGTGTCCTGAGCATAAAGCATTAGGTTTTCTTAATACAGTCTTAAAAGGCTGGCTATCTCTGGGAAATGTTCCCTCTGGATATATGAACACCTGTAAAATTAATGCACAGGAAGCACAATTAGACTTCATGGTTTTTAAACTGCCTCAAATAGCACAAGGTCCCTTCCCATAGTGAGAAGAAGCAAAGGCTCCCAGTAGGCAGAAACAGGTAGGGGTGTTGTGTATTTGTTTGCTATTTCTCCTGCCATTTGGTGTTTTATCTCCATAAATACTCAGAGGCTGTGTCTGGGGTCCTTCTGGAGACAAAACTCATCAGCCTTCGCTGTTCTCAGTTCAGAGACTGTACTCTTGAGGGGGCTGGCACTGACACACTTGGTGTTCCAGTTGTTGCTGCAAGCTGTCTCGTGTCAAACTAAACTTGGATCAGCTATGGAAAGTGTGTGCAAACCACTTAGCTCCTCCTGAAACCATTCAGAGACATGTGGAGGGGCGTTCCTGAAAAAAACCCAAACCAATATCCAACTTATCTGAATATTTTTATGTATATATATTAATATTTATACGTGTATGTAATTATTAATAATCATCTTGAGAACTGAACAGACGGAAAGCCTAACTTTTATTACAAAGTAAGTAGCACACACTCATTTGTCAGATAGTTTATTTTCACTACATGAGTCTGAGAGAGTGGAGGGAAAAAAGGCAAAAAACCAAAAGGGCCTAAACTGTTCCTGTGTTTTGAACTCAAGCCAACATATAATTTTTAAGGTTGGTGCTTTTTAAGAGCTTCCAAAGCACATATAAGATGGAAAATTAAATAAGCAGTCAAATCTTGACAGTTTGGTTTTTTTCTTCAACAACTGCAGTTACTAGCTGCAGTGATGAAGCTGTAGTGCATAGCAAGGAGGATTTTGGCGGAATTCCACAAAGGAATGAACCTGAAGCAGCTGGAAGAGAGAAATTGTCTGTTCTAGTGGGTTATTTTCTGGGTCTCTGTGGTACCCTCCCTATAAACTTGCATCATATTTCCCTACATTCAATTTTACTTCCAAAACCAGCATGAGCAGCTCATTCTGCATCCCCATCACATCCACATCCCCGTATCACTAACAGCTCCCTCAGGCCAATTCTCCACTACCTCCAGCCCCTTCACTGGCCTTCTACCTTTACTTATCCCAGCAACTGAGCAAAAAGCACTGTGTTTTGGGGCTCTTTCAGAAGCCATGAAGAAATTGCTGTTTCAGCAGCCACCTACATTAGGGCTAATTGGACAACTGCTTCTCCTAAATCCCTTCAGAGCAAACAAAAGAAAAAGGTGATGACTACCTTTCTATCACTAGCAGCATTACTGTGGCTGCTTCTTCCTCTTCTTACACTAAACGTGGGCAGTTTTGAGATATCTTTCACTGCATTTGTTTGAAATTGATTAAAAAGTTCAAATGGTGTTGTAAGTGGCAGCACGAATGATAAGGAAAGCTGATGGATGGGTAGATAGATATCAGTTCACTTAAGTCTTGTTTCTGTAGGAACCAGGCTGAAAGCAATTTAGAAATGTTAAAAAGGTAATTCTTGATTGTGCTTTGTGGTTAACAGATCTGGGGTTTATGCTGTTGTTGCTATGGGTTCATTGTTATTGTGTACCATAATATAATAGCACCAAAGACTGTTTAGTACCAAGAAATAAGACGTAGGTCTGTTGTCACATCAAATTCCATGCAGTCCAAGGGATATGATGCTGTGCTCTAATTAATATGACTTCAAATGCCTCGATCTCAAATTAACGTGCTCAGCTGACTTGTGGTTAAGAGAAAGACAAGGAATGTGTGCTGGTCAGCCCTGGCCCACAAGGAACACCAGCACATTCCTGCCTTGCTAAATCCAGAAATGTTTTTACTGGTCTTCATCTTACCACAACCCATTTTTATTTTCTGCTTCCAAAAAGAACCAAAAAGGAGGCCGAATTCTCCTCTCATTCACACTGTCCACACTCCTCTCTCTGGCCAGATGCTGTACTTCTGTAATGTCCCTCTGGGTGTGTTTGATGTTCACTGAACCCTGGGTGGAGTGTAGCAGCAGTGACCATACCTTCTCACCAGCAAGGCCTCAAAGTAACCTGAAAATCTCGCTCAGCCTTGGGGTAGTTCTGCTGGAATGTCATAGGCATAGTAACAATGCTCATTCCTACCACATCAGGAGGACAAGCAAGCTGTGCCTTCATGGCAATGTTGACCTATTCAGAAAGTGGAGAAAAAAATCGCTTCTCCCAAAGAAAATTCTTTAAAATCTTTCTCTCTGAGAGGCAATATGTTTGCTGTGGGTGAATATGTGAGGAGGAAAAGACGAGAAAATAAATTTCACCTAGAATACAACACTTAGTCAAGAAGGAAATAAATACTAACTGATAATGAATGCCTGTAACCTGGTTATTCAGAGGCTTTGAATTGACAGAGGAATGAAGTAATGAGTGATTAGAACAGCAAAGAGACAAAAGCCTGGTACATTAAGCTCAATGAATATACAGGGAAGATAAAAAGCAGTTGCCTATCAAAGACCTGCGCCTGATGGCCAAGCAGCACCTTCCCTCTTAAATTCTTGGGGACTGCTCTCACACCAACTCCTCCTCGTGGCTCAGATGCTGAAGGTGCAATTAGTGGGTTGTGAGTCATTCCAAGGAAAACTACCCCCCTCGTGCAGAGACTAGTGTGCAAAAGGCTCACAAGTCACCTAATACAAGTGGTCAGTGCCATGAAGTGTCATCTCTTCCGTGTTCACAGGGCCTTAATTGGTGGTCATAAGTGCAATCCACCGCTGCTGCTCAGGATGTGCTTTAATTACGTCACTGACTGTGGCTTCCAGCTTGTCCCTAGTTTCCTACCAAGCACTCCTCTTTGAACCCAGTGTCAGTCCTTGTCTTCCACCAGCTCATTTCTCTAGGAATTCCTTGTGCTGACAAGGACTCCATTAAACTTTCCACCAGAATTATCCATATGTCCCTCTTTCCCTCTGAAAATCGAAAAGGAAATAGGTACTCAGATTTCATGGTGGTGAAAACCTCTACAAAGCCCCAAAGAAGGAAGGGAAAGAACTAAACCAGCCAGTCTGTCTTTTGCCAGCCCTCAAAAGGACTAAAATGACATCTACAGCGTGAATCCAAAATGGAGGACCAGGAAAACTGGGAGTCTGCCTGAATTCTGGGTTGCCTGGTGTAAATCAGTAAAAGTCAGAGCTGTGGGTCACACACAACTAGACCCTTATTGCTGTGCTTCAGGATTGTCTGCAAAGCAACAGCACAGACCAGCACAATGCTTTTAAAGGCTGTGTTCCTCATCAGGATTTAATTATGAAAAATCTGCCTGCTGCAGAAACTTGTGGTCTGGGATTCAGTGGTACAGGCTTATTACGTAAAAGGTTACCAGCCTGCCTCACAGGCACATAATGCTGACCCTTTTCTCTGCTCAAGCACTCTTCTGGAGCAATTGGTGGCACACAGAAGAAATAAGTAATCACTGGGCATAATTTTCCTGTTCCAGGAAGAAGTTCAGTTGTGTGTTGTAGGTTAGGCCACGACATGCAGCACAGCTAGAAGTCCTCTAATATGTGCAGTCTTACATCTCACAACTTGTGCCTGTATCTGGCCAGGGTGTTTGGATGGTTGGTTTTGGTTTTTTTTTAACTTTTCTAAGCGACTATTAGATTCTGAGATGGACACAGCCCTCTACATTGCATGTATAAGCGCTCAGAGTCTGTTCAACACTTTTCCTACTTTTTGCATTTCACATGCTAGTAAAGGTTCAGAGATAGTGCTTGGATAACAGGCCTCCAAAGAGACTCTGTGTGTGTTGGCAGTTTAGGGCTGGACTCCAGATGACATCCTGGTTCAGGACAACACGTAGGCACGTGCTTTGGACTGTTAAAATCTGGAACCTAATTAGAACACACCCTTTTTTTAAGCCAGCAGTGAATTAATGTAAAAACCAAGTCACAGCTGCCTGGCTCTGTTGTGACTGTGAATGCTGGGACAGACAGGAACCCAGGACGAAAACCATGGAAATGAGTGATAATGTAACACTTTTTTTACTGTGCCTCAAAGTTCATGCCAAAAATCTTGGTCAGATAGTGTTGATTGTGTGAAGAAGCAAGATGTTGTTCTAGTCAGTTTACAGAGCCATGTCTATATGAAGAAAGATACATTCAAGAAAGCATGGATTATGCATTTTAAGCTAATTTGTTAAACATGCTTTGGCACCTATTGAGGACTGAAAATTAGGAAAAATTAGTCATATAACATTGCTTAAATGCTTTCTTTACAAACAATAAATACAGCTCTGAAATTGAAAGGGAGAAGGCACCTTTACAAAGTTCCTTTAAACACGTGTTTGTTTTATGAACTTAATGTGTAAAAAAAAAATCCTATTTCTGCATATAATAAATCTGCCCCTTTCTTCTATCTGGAGTCATGTCTGCTGGTAGAAAGGCAGAATGGGGAGATTGTCCTTTTCTTTTTCCTAGCAGTAATGGGCTAATAAATTCACAGGGGAACTGGATTATATACACCCAATATAACAACAGGAATCAATGGAAGGAGAAGAAGGAAAGACCAGAATGAGCACAGAAGCTAAATGCTGACTCCTAAATGAAGTGATGGAGAGCACAGTCCCTTTTTGGAGCTGTCTTGCAGGCTGGCATGTGCTAATACAATAAGTCAAGTGAAGAGTCGGTAAACACCCTACCCTGAAAGATAAGATATGATGTGACTGTGGTATCTTTTGTACCAGTGATGGTATCAGTGCCAGCTGGTTAAGAGAGAGGGGTTGGGTCAGCAGTCCTGGCAGTTCTGCCATTTCTGACTTGAAAAATGTTAATGTCCAAACATGATAAAAGCTTGAGAAAGATTTTGATATGCACTCTCACCAGTCATCTCCCCACCAGTGTTCTAAGAATGTGCTAAAACTCAAAGTTTTGGTATCATAAAGTGAAATTGGTATCTCAAAGGGAAATTAGTATCTTCAGAAGCTTTGCCTCTCACACAGGGAGCTTTTAAACAGAGCTTTTGCAAACTGAAATTAGAGATGACCCTGTGTTTTCCAGAGGCTGCCATTTCCTTATTTTCCCCCTCTGATGGTGCCTAACAGGGCAAAGAAGCTTCACCAGAGGATGCCCTCACACAACAGTAATTTTTGAAAAGGTGTTCCTTTTTGGGCTTAAGATGAATGTGACAATTCAGTATATAACTGCATTGGTTTACAGGCTTCAGATGAGGGCTTCTGAGGGTGATTTGTCGTGCCAGAAAAATGCTACCATCCCAGATGAGCCTTGGAGCACTGTTTTGCTGAAGACTTTGGCCAGGGCATTTTCTGTGCAGATGATGGGTTTTTGAGTAGAGAAGGACCTGACAGGCTTGGCGAGCCTCTCCTACCCGAGGGAGGGCAAACGGACTTGGACGTGGTCATGCAGGGAGGTCCCTGAGAGACCCCAGCAAGCACTGCTCCCTGACTGTCCTGGCTGCTGCAATGGCTTAAAGGATAGAGAAAATATTTTTGTTCATGCTTTGCTTGCATGAATTAACAGCGAGGGGCTCTAAAGTCATGCCAGACTGGTGGTGAGCTGAGCCGTGTATGTGGCAGGGTGAGTGCAGGGGAGGAGGGGTTGTGCTTGCAGGAACCACAGGAGACTTGAAGTTCAGCAGAAATCAGCCCGTGTGCTGCTTATTTTAAAGAGCACGATGTCATTGCTTTCATTTGCATTGTCAATGCAAAGAAGTGGCTTTGTCTTGCAGTGATGTAGTCCTGGTTACCTAGTCATGTGCAGAGTACTCCCTGAGAGTAATGCCATAGCCACGAGCCTTATCTGAGGTAAGTCTCCTGTGGGGGGTCATGAGCAAGAGGGGTTTAGGGAGCTTGCTCATTTTCCCTTTGAGGTAACTTTTTCTGCTGTTTTTAAAATTATAAAGCTGCAGAACAGCTATCTATTTTTATATGTATTTTTTAAGAAACACCTTTAGTTCTTGACTGGTAACATCTTGAATTAAACTGTACTTCAGCTATTTGAACAATAAATATTTTCTTTTTTAATAATTAATAAAAACTCCTTAGTGAGTGGGGCAATCTATTTTTTTCTCTCAAGTGTCCTAGCTCAAACTCTTCAGAGTAACTCCTGTTGCTCTCTAGACCTCTCAGCCCCACGGCTACTTCTGCTCTGGTCCTTTTTCACACCGGTACTGGAACTGGTGAGTCCTCAGGGGTTTGGACATGCTTTGAATGGCTTTGCCTTCCTGCTGAAAGCTTCTGGCTGGAAATGCCCAGTCGCACTGATGTCAACGAGACCAATGCAAGTTTCAGTACAGGTTTTCCAGATGCTGAGCATGGCTCTAATGGAACTGTTATCTAAGTTTTATGCCTTTGTCTGTGTCCTCTGTATCAAATATTTAATTTTTCTGGATTTTTTTCTAATTTATTTTTGAAATTACATCTTCATTGAAAAGTTTCAATGCATAAGCTCAAAATATTGACAAATGCATATATTTGGATCTATACAGTATGCAGAATGATGAACCAGGTTTCGTAATTTGTTTTTAATGGGGAAAAACACAAAAAGAGGAAGCCTTTGCATCAAAAAATTGGAAACTACAAAAAAATTAATACAAGATCCCACCTACGCACATCTGTGTTTTGAAGATGCTCCTTTTCTTAGGAATTTTTACTCTGTCCTGTCAGCCTTTGACATCTCTTATCATAACACTGTAAAAATATTTTGAGTCTGACTATGTGTTCAGAGCAAATAAGTATGAATTACTCTTCTGCAGGATTGGTAAAGATACTTATTCTTTGTAGTAGTTTTATTAGTTGACCAATTTTGCTAAGGTGCCAGCACCATCAATAATTTCAATATAACTTTTTAAAGTAACTTTGTTAATACAGATACATAAAGGCCAGCCAGTAGAGGGGGCACAGAAGCCAAAACACTGTTTTGGTGATGTGTCGGAGATGGGTATTTTTCCCCAAGTGTGTTTGTGTGTATTGTGCATGTGTGCACATGCAGAGAGTAGAAGAGAAACATTTTCATATTCCTTAATTTACCTTTACTAATTTACCCTCAGTGAAAATGTGTTCTGTCTTAATTACAATCTTAGAGACTGTGTTTCATTAAATATGTTGAAAGAAAGTGCATTTGCAGAGGATGTAGAGCATTTGCCACCTGATGTTTTGCATCATGTATATAATTTTCCAATAACAGAGCTAGAAATTGTTTGTGCGCTTCCATACTGCATCAACGAGAAGAGCAGAAAGGACAGAAAGATTCCAAATTTTTAAGGGGTCCCAGGCACCTGACTGGCAGAACACCAGATTTTATGAGTTGAAATTTAGGGAATAGGCAGCTCCAGAGTCTGTACCACTTGTGCTGGGGATACGGAGGTTCCAGAAGCACTGAGGGTAACAGGCAGAGGCAGACCCAGTGAAGACCAGCCGCTGCAGCCGGATGGAACACGGACGGCTGCCGGAGAGCAGAGAACAAAAGTAAAGCAGATGCCCAGAAGCCAGACGTACAGGGAGGTCAGGAGGGGACACATAAAGGATTTCACTACTTAAAAGGGAGAGAGACACTTGGAGGACAAGCAGGAACACCAACCACTGAGAGGAAATCCATGCAAGCACTGAGTCAGTCAGACACGCTGCTCCACAGCAAACCAGAGGGAGGAGGATAAAAGTGGTTAAGATTGAAGAAACTTCTAACACAGTGGTTCCTTGAGAGGGAAAACCAAGCAATACAGGACAAAAAGGGGGAACTGAATATTCTTACAAAAATAACACTCTGTTGTGTACCTTGGGAAGCTGGTGTGCATGAGGAACAATCACAGATGGTGTTCACTAAAGCCTACTTAGCCGGGACACGATGGCTGAAGTCCCATCGGAAGTCCTTTGGTAATCTCGCTTGAGAATTAAGCTGTGAACAGAATACTTTGGATCCGCATAAAAAATTTGACTGCCTTGAAAGACCAGAGTATTTCCATCCCTGTTTTGATTTTGGCCCATCTCCATCTTTTTTTTCTGCCAAATTCCCATTTACTTCAATAGATGTTTTGCTTGAGTGAGTCATGAGATAAAGGCTGGATACTGAGACCACAGAGCGTTGTAATATATGAGTCTGCAAGGAACATATTATTTTGTGATGTTCTCAGGAATTTTAATGGTGGCCTTAAGAGTAAATTTACAGTATTTAGAGCATTTGACAGAAATGCTACCTTTAAATATTCGTGACAGCAGATGATATTTTCTGGTACAACATTTTCTTGTGTCTTTTTTGATAGGCAACTGGTTCAGCACTTGTAAACGTAAAGATTTTAATCTCTGAAGTACACTACAAGGTGAATTTACCACTAATATGAATTTACTATAAACATAATCTATTAAGCAAAAAAAGGTGTATGGCTCAGAGGGGCAGTAATGCCTCATCACCACTTCTGCAGTGCTACCAATGTCACAGGTATCAGTTTTTTAATGATATTCAGTTTGTTTTATAAATTCCTAGTTCCAGAGGTTATCTGAATATAAGACCATTCAAGCCTCTATTTATTTTTAAAAGTAAGTAGTTAGCTCTCAGGCCTGTGAAAAATAAATTGGGAACACAGTCCTGGCACAATCCTGAATGTTTGAGAGGTAGCTGTTGAAGAACATAAGTGTTTCCACATGACTTTTTGTATGACTTTTTCATATGCCATATTAGCAGTACTGCCACTGATTGTTTCCAACAGCTCTCCATGGACTTGTTCCACTCCATCTCCTGCTCAGCGCATAAATCCAGGACCATGGTCACCAGCTGAAAGTCTGTCCCTAGAGTCTTTTTTGAGGGGTGTTGCACAAAGGCAAAGCAATATTCTAATTGCAGGTGTATAAAGAAGAAAAACTATCCACAGGGGGGAGAAGGTGATCTGGAACAGGATAAACACCCCAAACCCAAATTAAATGCACCAATTATGCAACAGAGACCCCTGTCCATGGGGACATTGGTTAAACTAAAATATGGTACAGATGGCCCCTCCGCACAACCTTCAGCAGACTCTTTCCACCCTGTGTGAAAAGTCTACTTATTTCTGACTGATTACCGTAAACACAATGAAAGAGCCTCATTTTTGACTGACACTTGACTGATACTTCTCTTTTTTCCCCTCACATAATATAAAATGCTCATAATATAATACTTTTGCAATGTTCCTCTGCTTTCTTCCATCAGTAATGACAACGAGGTACATTCCTAGTTCTCTAGGCAGTACCTCTAGCCTAAATGCTCTCTGCAAGATCAGTAGGAGAAACCATACCAGTAGGAGATGCCACTCATTTCAGTCTTGCAACAATTTAGTGCTTTATATTTAAAGAGTTCATAGTCACAGTACTGATTTCTTCATTGAAATGTCATAATCACAATTGGCTAAGTTAGTCTGTAGGGCAGGAGCGCTGTCAGTAGCCTTCACTAACACAACCTTAGGTGTCGTACAATGGGCAGGTAGTATTTTCTGACAGCAAGCACTTGTTGGCAAAAAGAGTCTCTTCTTATGAATCCATTTTTCACTAGATTACAGAAAAAAAAATCACAGCCAGGAAGCCAGCAGAAAACTCCAGCATAGTGTGTTGTCGGAGAAGCTGAGTCTATCATGACCATAGGTCCTCTGCTTTCTACTTCAGCCTCCTGTAGTATTGACTTCCACCCAGTTTTGCTACTCTGGTGCACTGTGCCTCTCTGAAGATAGGGTGTAGCCTGCCTGGAGAGGACACAAAATTTGAAGGGCTGTCTGTGGCACAGACTAGCTGAGGAACAAAGGCCTACCACAACATTCACCATGCTGCTCTCTATGGCAAAGAACCTTTTTGATCTTGTTTTTTTTTTGGAGAGAAACCAAACAAAAATTGTCAGGGGAGGAAAACAGCAACTGGCTAATCCCAACATCAAGCCCTTCTCCCCATGTTCACAACTGCCCTGTGGAGAGAATGACAGAGTTACCAATATAACAAAGGTTAATTATGCAACATGAATCAGAGCTGTGCTTGCACGGTGCAATAATGGCAATAAAAGCATCAGGAGAATCGAACACAGCAGACAATTGCAGATGGTGTGTCTGTTTCTCTCTGCCCTCTCACCTCTGCTGAGCAGAGGCAGGAGCCTGTCCCAGCCTTCCTAAATATCTGCACGAATTGTGCTGCCAGAGCCGTTCCTCTTGGAGTTCATTCCTCTATGTAACCCCTCTTAGAAGAGCTATCCCGGGTGGTTTCTCTTCCATTAAAAACCTGTGTGTGGAAAAACCCAAGAGGTGTGAGGTTCCTCCTGGGTTTAATTTCTCCCGCTGTTGTATTAACCGGCTAGGTAACTCGCAGTTATGTTTGTAAATAAACGAAGACTAAAAGACAGGAGGGCTTGCTCGGGCAAACAGAGGAGGATGGGGTTGCAACGCCTGGATCCTGCACCCTTCGCTTGCCCTTGCTGGCGCCGGCGGGTACAGGTGAGCACACCCAGCCCTTCCCAGGGCACCACCGGGGCGGACACGTCCCCCAGCCCCGCAGCCTGGCCGCTGGCCGGGACGTCCCGCACCGCAGCCCGCACCGCTCGGCCACGACGCGCGGGCGCCCCGCGGAGCCGGCCCGACGCGGCGAAGCCACGGGGCGGGGTCGGGCCGCACTCCGGACCGCCGCCCCCATCCTGACGGCAGGGAGGGAAGGAGGGAGGAGCGGAGGGACTGCGCGGACGGGCGGAGAAAGCGTCGCTGTGGTTGCAAGGAGTGAAGTAGGGGGAGAAACTTCTCCGCTGGGAGCCGGGCGCGCCGCGGAGACTGAGTCCTCGGGGTTGCTCCGCACCCGCGGACAGGTAAGGGAGAAGGGATGGGCGGCGAGCTGGCAGCCCCCGGCAAGAGCTACCGCGTCTGTCTGTCTGTCTGTGGTGAGACTTGTCCTCCGCTGTGCATCCCTGCGGCCGGGAGCGGCGGGCTGCGCGGTGGCGGGACGGGGTCCGGCTGCCTCCCGGCTCCGCGGGCTGCTGCCGCCCGGCCGGCGCCCCCGGTGGGGGCTGAGCCGCGTCCTGCCCGGCTCCGCGGGGCGCGGCCGCTCCGGCCTCGCCGAACAAAGAGCCGAGAGCCGCGGCCGCGCACGGTCCGCGCCCCGCGCACGGCTGAGGCGGCCCGGAGGGAGCGGCGACGCGGGGTCCCCGTCCGTGCGTGTCCCCGGCTCCGGGAGCGCTCCCCGCGCCGGGACCGCGGGCGGTGGCCATCGGTGGCACACGGGACGCTCCTCTGGTGCCGCTGCGGGGAGTCCGGCGGCTGGCACATACTTGTGCCCGTGCCCGGCACTTCAGTGGGCGCTTACGGGGGAACCTCTCTCCCCGAGGGGTGGCCGTGCAGCGCTGCGCTCTGCAGCCTGGGAAAACGCGGGTCAGAACGTTAGCAAAATGAAGAGGCTTGCTGGCCCGGGTCTCGGGTTTAAAGATGATTGCGGCGGGCGAGCTTTCGAAGTGAAAGAGGAGAAGAAGGGAAACAGTGTAGTGAACAATGACAATTTCAGAAGGTCGGGTTTGTGGAAATAGTTTTAAGCCTGGTGCAAATTGTTCGGTTATTTTTATACCGAGTTTTAATAATGTGGAGTAAATTTTGCCTTTTTTGCGTGTCTGCAAAGCTCTTGTCATTTCCCAGGAGAGCCATGTGTATGAATCTGACGGTACCATGCCGGGTTTCGTACACATCCAGAACTCCCACTGAAATTAATTTAACGTTTTGTTTTAAGTTACCAGCGGGATTAATGGTCATTTTCTTTAATCAGCTTTCAGTAAAGCTATACAAGAAAATCCCACTGGAACCGTTGGGATCTTAGTATATGTAAAGAATGTGAAAGGAAACCAGTACTTTGCATGACCTTTTTTTATCTAACTAAACTTACAATAGTGTGCTTCTATGTTTTTGGCATGAGTGAGACTTAAAATCCTACAAATGGATTTACTTCGGTGGCTGAACCCTGTGGGAGGCATCAGTTGGTCTTGGAGAGGCTTGCTCTACGTTGTTGGGAGAAATATAGACATTTTGCTCTGGATGCTCTGCTGTGGACCCATCGCACCCTCTCCTTTATGCCAGTTTACCCAACCCTGTTGAAAGCTAGTTCCAGGAACCACTGTAGCCTGGAGAGGGTTTTTTTGCAAGATTTTTTTGTAGCTTTGCCTTCTCAGAGGAGTGTCTGGGAGAGATGCTGAGCCTCAGTGCTATGGAGAGAGAGCAGGGAGATGCAGGGAAGAAGGGGAGGACCACCCTTATTGCTCTAATGTCAGTGTCAGATGAGTATAGCGGGGCTGAAACTACAGTTGGACTGTGGTTGTACTTTGTGTGGTTTAAACTGCAATAACCTCAGGTTGTCCTGGCAGCCCCTGCCTACCTCTGCCTCTTATCCCTGTTCATAACAGCACAAATGCTTATGCTGCCCTGTGGTGATCTGGATCTAAATACTGAGCAAAAACAAATGTTATTTTAATCTGGATCAATTCCATGATTTTGGTGACTGGGGGGTAAGAGAGGAGGAAAGCAGGTGTGGAGAAGGCAGGGTGGCTTTTTTAAGTTGGTAAAACTTGATATTGCAGCCAAAACTGCTTTTGGAGCTGCAGTGTGATTGTAGGTGCTCCCGGGTGCTTTTCCCCCTCCCTGCCTTCCCCCAGGAGCATGTCCAGTGATTCTGTATGTATCCTTGGGAGCTTTTCCTCGCTGGGTAAAAATGAGCTTTTGCTAATTAATTCATTAAATGTAATGGAGTAGTCTGTAACAGAAAAATTAAGCAAGTGCCCAGGTGTTTGCATAATTAT
Organism: Pseudotriccus pelzelni; assembly: GCA_035584735.1. Lineage (NCBI taxonomy): Eukaryota > Metazoa > Chordata > Aves > Passeriformes > Tyrannidae > Pseudotriccus > Pseudotriccus pelzelni. Next base: position 55,491,579 of record JAWMRA010000113.1, on the reverse strand, counting down.
TGCTTTGGACAACAATGAACCCTGTGCGTAGCACAGCACAAAATGCAGCATTTCATAAAAGGTGTGTGAGTTTGTAAGCTCTTACTGGATGTTGCTGCTCTTTGCAGTGTCTGTCTAGCACTTAATGCACAGGACGAGCCAGAAGTTTTACAGTCAGTTATGACACTTGAAGTAGTAAGTAATTATCGCATGTGTTTGTGACGAGAATACGTGCTGATCAACCAGATGAAATAAGCTGTGTGTGTGTTTCTCGGTCCTGGAGCCAGTGGAAAAGTAGAGACTGGATCCCAGCATAAGACAGCAAAGTCTTTGCTGCAGCAGAAGATGGGTAATCTGTCTTTTCTGTTCCTGGTTACACCTTTCCCACATGTCGCTTGCGCTGGCTCTACTGGATGTGAGTCGAATTAGATCACTGATCAGGCTGAAAGTTAGTGCTCACAATTGGAAAGAAACCATCATTATGCTGACTGAACTGCTTTCATTTCAGCACTTGTAATAGCATCATCTGAAGACAGGAGGTGGCCATCAATGGCCAGAGATGATGGGTGATATGAAGCCTCCCCCTTTCAGTGGCAGTGTAGTTTTAGATAGCGTTGAGTTGATGGTGCAGTTGCTTCTTCCATTCCCCTTATTGCAGTCCCTTGAGAAGTCGGCAGAAGGTATTCATGTGGTGCTCAGGTGCTGGGGATCACTCCCTGTCGCATGTTAACATCTCTACTGAAAGTATTCTGATTATCTGTAAGTAATAACTGTTGCTGCAAGTGATAATTAGTTGTTACTTGTTACCTAGAGAGGGGAGGTAGGCTGCATGCCCACAGCATGGGGAATGGAACTAGATGATCTTGAAGGTCTCTTCCAACCCAAACCATTCTATTTTATATTTCTATGTTGGCCTTGATGGTATTGTTTTATAGGATTTGGACATTCTTTTTCTTGGGTCATGGGCTCATCATGAGGCTTACCAAGAGTTGGTTGAAAGACTGGTGGTTGTTTGTTTTTAACAGCATATGTGCTTCCAAAACCTGCATTTGTGAGCCACATTTGAGCTCTTCCATGCTCAGCTAATGATGTTACCATCAGGCACTGCTGAAGACCTCACTGAATTGCCTTCAGTGAGATGCCTACAGAGGTCATGCGGGTGCCCTGCTCCCTAATTGCACAGGTGAGCTTCCTGTGCTGTCTACTTGCATTTGCAGTGACAAATTTAACTCCAGCCTTGTGTTTGATTGTGCCTACGCACAATCAAAAGGATCTTTCATGGTGCTGTGGAACACCCTTATGGACTGGTAAGGTTGCTGTACCATTTAGAGCCAAAGGTGCCATTCTCATGGTGCCGAAGTGAAGTGCGTTGCTTCTGGAAATTTAATAATAATAATGATATAATAGAGAGGAAAAGTTGGAGCAATTTCTGTGTATACTCTCAAATTCTCTGTGGGATTTTTTTCCCCTTTCTATACAGTAAATTGCTGTGACACAAAGTAATGCACTGGAAAAGTTTGGACAAATGCTACCAATGAGATTATATAATACAATAGCAAAGGAATTTATTATGAAGCCTGTTCTTGATTCAAAGAAGAAAGATTTTCCCTGGTGGATTGTGGATGGTTTATAACTTCCTCTCCCATCCCAGAAGCGTATGTGTTGTATTTTAAGTACATGCTTGCTTCTCTTCAGCAAACAGTTTGAGAGGGCTTGAATAGCAGTTTCAAGGCTCGTAGTTCATTGCTTGGGATAGCATAGCTGAAAACAGGGTTTATTGTTGATAGTAATTAAAATATGAGCACTTTTCTGGGTTTTGTTTCCGTTTGTTCTGGACCATGATTAAATGCTGGGGTGTCTAAATTTAGAAGTGTTCCTACTATCTCTAGATGTCAAGATAAAAATTTCCTAGGTGATCTCGCTGCCTCCTTTGTCTCTATAGAATTGTGTATTTTTTCTTTATTTTAAACGAAGTTATTTGAAAAAGAGTGATAAAGAGTAACAAATAGGTTGCATGTGTTTGTTTTATCGTGTTTGCCACTGAATCAAATATGCTGTGATATGCAGTTGGCAAAGCAAATAGGTGTTATTGAGAAGCCTTGAAAATTTTCATCAAGGGGTAAGATGGCAGCAATGAAAGAAATTTTACTTTGCTTTATGTGTAACTCTGATCACTAATTTTTAAATTTTCTTTCCTTTATTGTTTGTTTAGTTGTTTTTTTCCCTTTCTTCTTTAGTATAGGGTTTCTTATGTCTAGGATGGGTGTGCTTATATCACAAATATCAGGGAAGTGTGTTTCTCTGTAAACAACAATGATATCATTCCAAGGGATGAGGGATGAGAATAACACCCTCACCTGGAGAGTAAACAGTGTTTTTTCTGTTGTGGGCACCTGGTGCCTCTTTGTTGGGATTGAGTCTGAGTGTGCCTGGGCACAGCACCATGAAATAGTACACCGGCTCCTCTTTGCTCACCCCTGAATTCCCTTCTGCTGAGCGATGCTGTGGCTGGGTCAGAGCACTGTGGGGTTACGCAGCCACCCACTGCTCACGTGTCCATAGTCTGTCAAACTCGATGCTGATGAAGCAGCTCTGCTGTGACATGCCAGCTTGCCAGTGAGTCAAAGAGAGTCTTGATTCTGAAGGTGCCAGAACGCCCCTTGGCTGCCTTGTCGCCTGGTAGTTCTGTGCCATTTGCTAATGTGGTTTCTTTCTTGCTGGCCTGCATCTTAATGGAGTTCTTCAACCACGCTAACTGATTGTAATAACTTTTGCCTGTCTAGACAGGGCCTTACTGTGTCTGATTAGATCCCAGCCTTGTGGAGTGCATCACTGCCTGTTTCTTATAAATGCGATGAAGAAAAGAAAAAGAAAAAAGTGCACGTTAATAGTGCTCAGTCTGTTTTTTTTTGCTCTGCAATGTTAGTATAAAATGTTTATAGATGTTTACTTTTTTACCTGGAGGAAAATAGTTTTAGTCAAATGTCTCTAGGATGTAATTTAGAAGGGAACTTCTTATCTCCAGTTAGGAAAGAGAAGACAAATGTCTCTTTATATTAGCTGGGGCTCCACTGAAGTCAGTTGCGGAAGTTTGTTGCTCACTTAAGTCAGCAACTTTCTCATATACGTAAAAAACCGAATTTCTCTGAATCATTAATAAAAATCAAAAGTAGGAAAACTGGTCTTGCTGCTTGCTTTCAGTTCTTTACTGCTTTTTGGAAGCGTAGTAAGTTAAATTCAGCTTTGTTACTGTCAGTATTTAAGCACAATAGAGGAAAGGCTGTAAAAACAGTTTTTTACTGTAATTAAAAACACAGATTTTTTTTTAAATTGGTATCCAGTTTTAGAGAAACCAACCATTACAAAGTTTATGGTTTGAGATAGATTTAAGTTGGTAGTAGTCTGTCCTGTCTTTTTCTTCTACATCTTCCCCAGAAAGAGAGTGATTCAGATTTTAAAGCCTCTTAATTAAAAAAGAAAAACTGCATTGGCAGAAGAAATGGACTTCTGGTTTAGATTTGAAAAGTGAATCAGAAGGTAGTAGAAACATGCATGCTTTTCAATAGCTCTTATTAGTGTTTTAAACTCTGTGTCATGGTAACAACTGCTCCTGTTTTCCTTGTGCTCTTAGGATGGATTTAGACTTAGCAAAGAAAGGAAGCTTGTCAAAAGAATTTAGCAGACCCTTCTGTTGTCTCACAGGAATGGGGAGTAGGACTACATTTCTTGGAGCTGGGAAGAGCAGTTGCAGCTTGGCTTGTGTGCTGTGCCTGCTCAGAGGAAATTCCTACTTTGTGGTGAGAGAGTGGCCAAGAACTAGAACATATTAATCTAATTAAATCATTTAAATTGCATCACCATAATTCAAAGGGCTCTGTGTATCTTCTTTGAGTGTAAAAATGAGAGTTATGTATGTGTTCTGCAGGTTCTGTGAAGAGTTTGTATATTTACATGCCAAAATGTCATCTTCAGTTGATGTTTTGATATTAGTCACTTGAAAATGCTCCGAAAGACTATATGTCTTCAGATATAGGAGGCATGTTTATGTGCATTAACCATATGCTGAGTTAATTTCCTTTGTGAAGCACCACAATGTTAGTAAAAGAGCTTTTAGAAGGAAACATTTAATGCAGCCCTATAAAAATAAGACATTTACCTCTCATTCTAGGTCAAGAAACTAGCCTGTTGTTGGAAAGACTGAGTCCAGGATTTGAAGTTGATGTTGGCGTAGCTCTTCTTCCTCTGCAGAGTGTTCTTTTAGGCCAGATGGTGCAAACCTTGACTGCCCATAGATACAGAGAGATCACACTTAAACGTGGTAGTGGCACCAATAATTAGTGTATATTTCTTGTGATTTCTGATAGAACTGTATCACCATTTTAGTGTGAGATATTTGGCGGTGTTAACACTCTATAATTGACTTGTGTGATCATTGTACTTATGGCAGCAGAAAGAAGAGAAATTTGAACTATTAAGATACTTTTGTTTGGAATACAAAGCTTGTTAAGCAATTATCAACTTTCAAGCTTTACCAACTGACTGCAAGGCATCTTGTCTGAAAAAAGAGACTGTTACCATAATGTACTTTTTTTTTTCTTACTGTGGTTTTAAACCAACAGGAATGTTTTATTTGAACTAAATACTTTGTATATATACCACTTTGTCAGATCTCCAGGGGAAAATATTTGCTTAAAGATGTTCACGTTTTCAGATAAGTAACTGGCTAAAGCCAGAAAGTGATGGTGGAACAGTTACAGGGCTGCATGTTTGAGATTCATTTTCACTGACAAAATATATCATTGTCACCTGACAATAGTGATTTCAGTGTAGCTATTAATGTCTGTAACTCTGGTCCCCATTTGGCATACTGTAGCTATAAAATACTTCCTATATGGAAGAATGTTAAATGGTGCTAAGTGTTATTATGCTCTTTCATTATTACAAAGCACAAATAGCACCTGAAAAGCTAAGTCATTATAAATAATTAAAAGGACTTTTTTTTTTGTAAATAGTGTAATTGCTCACGCTGATGCTTTTGTGCCCTCATGTTTATGGTTTTGTTATGGATCTTTCCCTTTCCCTTGGTATTTTTTATTTAGTGAGACTATAATTTTTGTTGGCGAAAGTGAAAAACTTTGCCTTAACTAAGTGTACTGCACTCATGGAAATCTGAATTAGGGGACAATTTTTAAATTGTATCAGAATATATACTTAATAACTGTAAAGGGAAATATCTGCACAACATTCACAATACTGTCCCATCCATGAGGTTTATCTGTTTGTATAATGTCAGTAATGCACTGTGCATTCAATAAAAGAAGATGCTGCTAGTAGGCAGCTTAATCTAGAAATATTCCCTAAGGGTAATATAGATTGCAGTGGATAGTAGGGATTGAGCAAGGCTTTAGTTTGTCATACTATGGCTGTGACTTTAATTTTTTTTTAATTACTCTGGTGGGCTTCTGGTTTTCTCTTCGTCTGTGACTTACTTGTCTCAAGCCTGGTCAAGGACAAAACATCACTAAGATTATTAAGATTTGTCCTATGACTGGCAAAGTGATAAACCTATTGTTTTTAAATTTGCAATTGAGTTGACATTTCAGGGTCATAAAATGATGTGAGCTTTGATTCTCAACAATTGCAATGTAGGCTACTGATATGTGTTGACACTCCCTTCTTTTGGAGCGGATTTGTTGTAGCTGGCATATTATTGCTAGTAGTTCCCAGATACCTTGCAATAGTCCCGTCCTCCCTTTTGCTCTTGTTATGAACAACTGGTTCCTAGGTTGGCAGAAGGTAGGGAAATCATAGGGTAGCGGGCAGCAAACTGTTACATCACACACTTGAATGTGTGCAATAGGTAGTGGCAAGGCCTAATTAACAGTTACAGTTGCACCACTGGGAGGTATCTACATGTACAGAGGAGTCTTGCAGTCTGCTCAGAGTCGCCTTGATTATTTTACTGGGTATTGTGGATACTTGAACCCCGGTCAAAATATTGTCTATCTGATTACTTCTCCAGAATCAATCCCTCAATAACCATTGCAAATACTTAAATGCTATGTGTCTTCCTGAAGACCAGATCAGATGAGGTTTGAATTCAGATGATGAAATCTGTGTTTAATTTTTTTCTTTCTTTTTCTCTGGTTCAAAGACAAATAGGAAAAAAGGAGAGCTGTGCTGCTTTTTCCATTATTGAGAGAAAAACTTCACCAGAGCACCTGTCTGAAATAAAGTCAGTCCATATTGATTGTTTTCAAAATTCTAATTTGGGGACATCCTTTCATCAGGAGTAAAGACTTCACCTATTAACTTACGCTCTATCATTATATCTGTTATAAAATGACCTTGCTCTTGTTGTCTGTGGTACTGACATGAGCTTAAAACTGCAATGAAATGCTAAGAAGCTTGGGACCAGTGCTCATGTACTGCTTCATTTGCTGAGGCATAGCTCAGGTATCACCTATTTTCAGTGTTTGTTTCTTCAGTAATAAATGGAGACTTTCTACCTTTCTAAGGTGATGAAGTCTGTTTCCTCTTGCAAAGTAGTAGAAGGCCCTGACAAGAAAGTTACTAGATGTATATATAGTTGTTTAATCTTCCTATTGGGATATGTAACAATATTATGATGGAAAATATTTGAGTTTTAACAGTAGCATTGAATTGAAGCTAAACTATAGCATCCTTGAAGTAATTATTTCCTAAGCATTTTGCTTTTTCATAATGCTACCAAACCTGGGTCTTTGAGAAATGTTTTCCTTCTCTTTTTTTTTTCTCTGTTGGGAGATACCTTCTAGACATCATCTTTCTCCCCTCTATTTCTTTTGGATCCTGACAGCTTCTGCATTTGGTCATGGAAAAGACATTTCCCATAGTAGAGAACTACATTAGAAAAACAAATCACCGAACAGTTGCGGTTCTCTTGTTTGACAGTTTATGGAGCAAATGCTGGCTATGCCCCATTTAGCATTCTCCAAGACAAAGTACCCACACAGTGCTGCCAATTTCATTAGAGAGGTACACCAGCTACTTTTAAAATTTGGTCCTGTTTACATAGGAATTTCAGTTTTACGATCATACCCATCAAAAGGTTATTGTCTGCACACAGAGAGTCACTGTTTTTAGCAAATCTGCCTATAAATCCAAGTAACCAGTAATTAAATGGAAGTCTGAATACCAGGCAAGGAATAAAACTGAGGGTCTCCCAGTGGATTATGAAGTTATGATTAGCAGGGGCTGGTTTTAAGCACCAATCAGCCAAAAAATATTGTAATTCATCATTAGGACCTACCTTTCCAAAACTGAAAAGTTAAATTTCAACAAAAGGCAAGAGATTACTCAAGGAAGAAAACGATCACCATGAAGTGTTGATTTCTTTTTTCCCCTCAAAGAAAAGTAGCTGGAATTGGTGCTGCTTTCCCAGTTCACAATACAAGTGGGAATGAAAGCTGGGTGTCTGGGGATGGTGTTGGGAAAAGTATGTCCAATAGCTTTGTTGTTTTCTCAGTTACACAACTGGTCCTCCACGTCTTTCTCCCTTTCCTCCCGTTTCCGTGGCCCGAGATCCACAACAGGACTTCAGCAGGTTGAGAAGCAGGGTCCAGACTTCACATACTATACACATGAATTATATGTCCACAGTGTATCAATCTCTGCCAGAATCTGTCTACAGCCAAGACATAATGTATAGCAACACTTTTTTAATGAGGAACATGCATCTGTTACACGTTTAGCAGAGGATATTTCTGGAGCAGTGTTAAGAAAATATGCTTTGGTTTTACAGCCCCATGCCCCTCTGTCTGTCTGTAGAGATGTCATTTTTGAGTCAAAGACCAGACACAAGGGCTTTCAGAGGCTGTACGTCTTAAAACTGGATAGAACCCTGGCAGCTCTACTCACTGTAAACACTGTGTAAGTCTCATCATCCCTTTCTCTGCTCCCCCACCCAACCCACTAAGACGTGCTCTTCAGAGGGTTCAGGAAGCATTCCATAGAAACATTTGAATAAAAATGCTGTTTTGCTTAAGAACCCTTGTGGAAATGTGTAAATTCCTAATTTTCAATAGAAAAGCTATTGTAAACAGTGTAATTCAAAGCTAAAGCCAAGTGTATTGGTTCAGTTAGACTCCCATTGCAACTCTTTTCATCACCTTTAGGCAAAAAACTTTGTGTTCATGTCAACATATTGACACTTGAGTCAAAAACTGGCCTGAAATGTGTTTTGTTACACTGAGAATGCAGGTAATAGGTATAAGTGGCCTCAAGATTGAAGTCAAGGCTTGAAGACAAAGCTGTGAGTGTGGTGGCATTTCCCTCTTGATGTTCTGGCAGCCAGGCATGATCTCTGCCTGTGGTTTGAGCCAGCACAAAGCACTGTGAACATTGCCAGCTGTGCTAAGCCCAAGGTAATGGCACAGAGATGTCCCTGCGGCTCAGCAGAGTTTATTGGTTTGGCCCAGAGCCATGGCAAGTGTTTAAAAGACTTTTGGTTATCTCCAAGTGTGGGCAGGGATTCCTTGTGCCTGTTCAGAACAAGTTCAAACCTGCCAGCGTCATAACCTGTAGATGTATCCTGTATATCTGTGTCTTTGATGGAAGGAAACTGGCATGGTTTGGCATCTTGCCTCCGACTGCCTTTGAGTTTGTTAATGATTTTTTTTTTTTAAATTTTGTAAAACTTGCCTCACTCTGTAGAAAATTAAAATAGGAAGAAGCAATTACAGAATCACAAAATCACTAAGGTTGGAAAATACCTCCAAGATCATCCAATCCAGCCTTTGACTGAACATGACCTTGTCAAGACCGTAGCACTAAGAGCCACATCCAATCATTTCTTGAACACCTCCAGGGATGGTGACTCCGTAGTCTTCCTGGGCAGTCTGTTCCAATGCTTAACCACCCTTTCAGTGAAGAAATTGTTCCTCATGTCCAATTTAAACCTCTGCTGTTGCAGCTTGAGGCTATGTTGTCCTGTCCTGTTGCTAGTTCCCACCTTGCTACAACCTCCTTTCAGGGAGTTGTAGAAAGCGATAAAATCTCCCCTGGTCCTCCTTTTCTCCAGGCTAAACACTCTCAAATCCCTCAGCCACTCCTTGTAAGACTTGTGCTCCAGACCCTTTACCAGCTCCATTGCCTTTCTCTGGACACACTGCAGCACCTCAATATCTTGTAGCGAGTGGCCCAGAACTGGGCACAGCACTTGTGTGCCGAGTACAGAGGAACAATCACTTCCATAGCCCTGCTGTGTCCCACAGTGTTTTTGATACAGTCCAGGATGCCACTGACCTTCTTGTCTGCCTGGGCACACTGCTGGCTCATGCTTGGCCAGTTGTCGACCAGCACTCCCAGGTCCTTTTCTGTGGGGCTGCTTTCCAGGCAGTTCCCAATCTGGCAGCCAGCGAAGTCCAAAGTGCCGAAAGATCTTTTCTGCAGTTTTTCACATTCTTCATCCAACCTTCTTTTGAGCACTGTATCTTTAGATTCAGCAGCCTTCAGTATTGAGCTTATTGGAAGCAGTGTTTCCATGTGGGAAGGTTAGCAGAGGTGAAAATTTTGAACTGATTCAATCACTTACTTCCCCATGTGTAACCAAGGGCTCCTTTATTTCCCCTGCTATCTTGGTCTATCTTGGAAAGAGCTTTTGGAGAAAGATACAATGGTATGAGCATTTTTTCTGGTGTTCAGGTCTAGCCATTTTGTGCTTCAGGCCCTCTGCTTCAGGTGTTCTTGGATAGTATGCTGCAGGTTCCTCTGGGAACAATTGCCAGATGACCTGGGAGAGGAAGAGATGCCAAGATCTCCTTAGCTGTACAGTGGAAAGTTGCATTGAGGGAGTGCTGGCTTAGAGTAAGTTACAGATGGAGGTGTCATCCTCATCAGGAGTACTGTTCAAGGGCACTTGAAGCCAAGAATTAGATGATGCAGAAGTCATGTGTACTCAGGATTTCCATGGCTCTGTCAGATAAACAGCTGCAGAGAAGACCCCTAACAGAGTGGTGGCACTGAAGGTTTTCCCATGAGGCATTCTACTTGCATGACTTGTATAAAGAAACCTTCTACATGGTGTCAGGAAGAAAGAGTTTTACTCTTCTTGGTTACCTAGGTCCTTCATTTGACAGTGTATCTCTGGTTAGGCAGTAGAAGGCATAGTGCTGTACATGAAAAGCATGAGAGAGGAGATGTGTTATTCCTCTCCCTAAGAGGTGATGAGAGTTTACTTTTGTTCACAGTTTCTGTAACAACTTTTACAGATCACTTCTCTGTGGATTTCCCCATGGCGTCTCAGCTCTATGGCTGCTCTGAGTGCATGCGGGTGGTGGGCAAGTGCTGGCTGCACTGTAAGCAGCAGGAAAAGTTAAGATGAACCACTACTGACTGACACAAAGGTTTGGTTTTAAATGGGGGGGAACCCCAAACCTCCAAAATATGTCACTTTAATTTGTTTTCAGAAGATGCGTAAGGGAGGGGTGATTAAATGTAGTTCTCCTGTCTCACACACTTAGTGAGAGGAATAGGATGAGGTGTGTGGACAGCTTGTGCCAACAGTACTAGTGACTTCCATGCGGTCTTGAGGAGTAAAAAGAATCTTGGGGAGAAAACTAAGCCCTTTATGTGGGCTGGTGGTGTGTCCATGTGAGGAATGAGTCATCCTTGTACCAGTTGCATTGTGGTGGGGAGATATAGAGTGTAGATGGCTACTCCTGTGCCTTGCTGCCTTGCTGGCTAGGAATGCCACCCTGGCAATGCCATCTTCCCCAGGCCTTCCCCATCCAACTGTGTGACTTGGGCAGCTTTCCTTGTTGGAACAGAGAAACTCTGTCCATCAGGAGCTGCAGTGGTGGTCTGGTCTCTTCCCAGGCTTTAGATGTGATTTTGCATGATGGGGCCACAGAGCAGTCCAGCACTGTGTTGTGTGTGGCCAAATCTGGAAAGAGCTCTTTGTGCAATGCCTTCTACCCATGAGTGTTGTTGGGGTGGCCACCAGCCCGAGTCCCTGTCTAGTATTTGGGTGGCAGGACTGCCCTTCCCTGGTGCTGCAGTTCACTGTCCAGTATTGAAAGCTTCCCTGACTGCTTCCCTCCTCCTGCAGCTTCACAGCTTCCCAGCCCAGGTGCAGTCATGGATGGCAGTGCCTGATGGGTCCTGTACCCCTCTCACCCAGCTGGCACAGGGGGTAATTGAGCACAAAGTGTTTTCTGTTTGATTTCTTCTCTAGCAGCAAAATAAGTCAAAGTGTATTCAGGATGCTGTTTCAGAATACCTTACAGTATTTTGCTCTACTAAATATTTTAAGGCTTTTACACTTTGGCCTATGTCAGGATAAAAATAAGTACAGGACTATCAGACTTTCCCCACAGGACAAAAATTCCATTTTCCAACCACCTCTAATTATTTCCATTCTGCTGTCTGGAAAGGATCTGGAGACAATTTAGGAAGCCAATTTAAAATTGGCTTGGGAAAAAATTATTTACCCTCCTGAGCCTCCTTAGATGTGCAGCCAGTGGCATGTGATCAATAGGAAATCTCATGCTCAATGATTTTGATGGCCATGAAACTCAGCCTGGGTCCCTGCTTACCTGTATGTGAGATTTTTGTAGCTATGGTGGACCAAACTGCCCACTTATTGAGGGCCTTCGTGTGACAGGGGAAGTAGCAAAGGAACCATTAAAAACATACAAAGGGTGGCTGTGCTCTGCAAAATGCCTTGCTGTGAGGTGCATGACATGCTATGCCCTGCGTCCTTCCCGTGGGAGCTTGGGTGACCTTGCAGCTTCTGGGCCCAGCACTGGTATCTCCAGGCTGCAGGGAGGCACAGTCTCAGCTCCTGCAGTCCTGAGTGTGCCTGTGAGTATCATCTGTAGCTCCAACAATAGAGGGAGTTATCAGGAACAGCGTGTGTGCGCCTCTGACACCAAAGTACTGCTGCTCCCAGAGCTTTCTGTCTGATCCCTTCTCTGTGGATGGGTCCAGATTTTTCTTTGGCTTTTCTTGCATACCAGGTCTGCATACATCATCCTGCATGTCTCTTTAATCCTATTAGGGCTGTGTTTAACTAGGGTTTGGATTTGTCACTAATGAGTGCTTGAGGATAGTAATTTTCAATTACACTTTTCTAGCTCTCAATTAAAAAGGTGGCTGACGTTTTTTATGGAGAACTAAAAAACCCTAATTTTTCATTTAAACTGGTTGCAAATTGTAAAATCGGGACTCGTGGGTGTACAGAATGAACATTCTTGAGAAATATTGTAAAAACTGTTCTTCATGGTTAACATTTAGAATTTTATTTAAAGATTTTTATGTGCTTTATGCTATGCTGGCAAATTGAAAAAATACTGGATCCTTATATGGAGAACCAATAGTTTCCCACAGCCCTGCTTTTACAGTGCTGAACACATTTCGTTTTGTGCGTGATTTCCCCCATTTGCCAACTGACTACATAATACAGTTTTTTTGGCATATTCTTTCTGTCTTGTGACCATCAGCAGATATTTTGAGGAGCATATTATAAAGCCACAGATCCTTTTTGCTGCCTTGGATTTCGCCTGTTACCGCTGGCAATGGAAAAGATTTTATTAGTTTCGTGGCGTCAGTAAGCATTTCAGATGAAGCTTCAGTAGAGTCTCGGCGCCTGACCCCAACACCTGGCGCTGGTTGCCCTCCACGTTGGCAGTGGAGGGACGTGCGTGATGGTCTCCAGTGTGTTCTTCAAAAGTAGCACAAGACTGTTCTGGAGAGGGATGAGGGAAAAGACTGATACTTGTAAATGGATCAAGATGCCTTGCAAATCCTTCAGGATGATCTAAGCGTGAAGGGAATGAAGCTGAATTTGAGGCATGCAGCTGAAGTTGAGAATAACTGGAGGAGGGAGAAGATAGGACCAGGTACAACTCTGATAATAGTCATTATAGAGAAGTATGTTGTGGAGACAAGGAATATTCTTGCCCAGCAAACTAGTGTTTTAAGGAAACAATGACTGACCACCAGAAATTGACCACCAGAATTTTAGAATTACAGAAATAGGAGAGGGGATAGCTGTGTGCTGTGTGCTGCAGTTGCGTAGAGCTACATCTGGATCACGGCCTTCAGGTCTGGGCATTGCAGCAGTTAAAAGGAATATAGTGTATAGAAACTGCCAGGCAGTTCACAGCAGTCTGAAAAATTGTGGTGTTTAAAACATTGTGTCTATTTTCAAGAATGTAACAAACTGAAAGCTGGTTCAAGTGGAGTAAACTAAGGTGTGAACGTGGGATAGCTCAGCTTAATGGGGAGAGGATTAATATGCTGATCAGCATCCTTGCAAGCTATAACCCTTGTGCATAAGGGGCTATTACTTAAGACACTGTGAGGGATTGTGAATGGTAAAAATTGGAAGTAGTAAATTTAGTAGGAAGTTTAATCTGAATAAAAAGAAGATAATCTTCACAGTCAGGTCTGATAAGTAGTAGAACATTTCTTTGGGGAAGGGATGCGGGCCTTGTCCCTGGAGTTGTTTAAATTTGGGCTAGGCAGGACATCAGAATATGCGTTGCTGGGAGGCAGCTCTTCACTGGCGGGATCAGGATTGGCTTCAGTACTTGGCCATCAGCAGTGCTGTTATGATGAAATATTTCCTGGAATGATACACTGGGGTTTAGTACCATAAACCAGTTGAGTTTTTGTTGGTATAATGCTAGGGGTGAAAATATCGGTGATGAATTGTCACTGTCAAATCCCTGAGCCAACATGTTTATTAGAGAACACATCCTGCAAGATCTCCACGTGCACGGTTATCCATGTGGGAGAGAGTGTCACCCAAGGCCAGTACTGATAGATCATTCACTAAACCCTCTATTGTAAATGACAGTATGTACTGAGGGCTAAGAACAGGTGAAAAGGGTGGCTTTTATTACTTCCTTCAAGTTTGCCTTTAGTCAATTGCATTTGTTCTCTTGGACTTCATGAACATTAAATCCCAGTCGTAAAGGAGGGGAGATATTAATTGCCATTCACTGAATTCAGATGGAGACGGTTCTAAATAGTGGCTGCTTCTTATTTGTATACAATTGGTGTAGAAAATAAGACCTTTGGCTTGCCAGCTATGAAGAGTAACAAATGGGGCTAAAGCATCAAAGAAAGTGTCCAGGTTATTTAAAGGTCTTGTCTTTACTACTTCTTTTTCCCCTATCACAAGATCATAATAAAAGATTTTTCCCAGTTTCTGAGCAGTGCTCGAGCAATTTTGTTTCTTTTAAAACAATCTAGTTCAGTTTGGAACAGTTCTTTTTCCTCCGGTCCATGTGCTGATGTTGTTTTTATTTCTTGGAATATTTTGCATTTCATGGGGACTTCTGTGTTATAGGGAAGGCAGTGTGCCAAATAAAACTTGTTTGGTAAATACTTCAAGCAGCTACGTGGAGCTAACTGGTTTTAGATCTCAGGATGAGAACTTGATATCAACTTTTTGTTCACTTATATTCTCTATATCCTCTTGAGACAGGAAGTTCGTATTGTGCAGTTCTCCTCCTCAGCTAAAGACCTTTTTATGGGGAACTTTTATGCTTTGCTGTTGGCTTTTTCCTTTCATCTCTATTTCTTTGTGGAATTGTTGCAGTTGAGGTTGTTTGTAGAAACGGAATCTGTAATATGTTGTTTAACGTATTGTACTTAGTATTATGGTACAAAGCATTATTGATAATTATTCATCATTGTTTTCATTAAGTTTTCTCCATTCATTTTTGGCATTTTATGATAAGTGTACATATATCATTGTATTTATTATTGATATACACACATTTATTTTATATATATATATACGTATATGTAATTTTGCAGAGAAAGATAGTAATGATTAAATGGTGTCCTCCAAAGTTAATGGAAAGTTTATGGAAAAGCCATGTCTGTAAAGGTACACTGAAGTTCTCTCTACTGTATCTTATCCTGGTTACTGCCATGATTTCTGGACTGGTTTTGGTTCAGGAGCTGTAATCTCTGAAGCTTTAAGCACTAAACCCTGAAAAGCTTCAAGTTTGAGGTTTAGCCATGTGAGCTCTTGGCTATCACATGGATAACAGACATTCCTTGCATAAAAAGCAAGTCAACTGGAAGCATGTTTGTACTAAGCCACATCAGGTATCCTCTGAATTAAGACTATATTAAGGTCCTTTAAAAATAAATTTGTACAAAAAGGTCTGAATTTTTTGTTGTTAGTGCTGAGATAATTTGACAGCTTTAGTGATGACACTATTAAATTTAGTTTTATTTCATCTGAATGAATTGGAGTGTGGTTAATTTGTATGCAACTTCATAGACCACTAAAATCTCCCATATGGAATTTAGATTAGATAAGGTTCCAGGAAATGAGGAATAGTCTTAGATGTGAATGTGTAAACATGCTTAAAAGAGTTATTCTGTAAGAATTAAATAATGTTTAGGGGTAATTCGCCTGATTTTTTTTTTTCTGTTGTAGAGCACAGCTAACAGTGTAATTCAAGTCCTAAAGTTTAGATGTGTATCGTGATGCTTTGCTGCCCCATAGTATTTCATGGGCATTGCTACTTTACATGGTAATGCAAAAATGCAAAAAAGAGTCAACAAAACAGAATCTCCAATTAATAGAAGCCTACAATAATGGTAGCAATTAATCGATCTGTGATGCCTTCTCAGCACATCATGTTACGTTTTCTTGCCTTGGGAGTGTTATAAAATGGCTGAATGTGGATAAACTAGGAAGGCTGGCAATCTGAAGCTATCATCTGATATTTCTGAAATTTTTGTGGGTAAAATAATCAAGTCAAACTTTCCCATGTCTTCTCATTAAAGTTCAGGAAAATAATGAACTTTTTTCTCACTATTCCCACTCACGTTTTGTATGAATATGTACAGTGTGTGTGGAAACATCCTCTCTGTGCCTCTCATGCTGCCAGTATGAGCAGTCACTGACTGCTAGAGTACAAATTCTGCAGAGTAGTTCATGAACTTAAAGGTTTTTTTAATAATTTAATCATATTAATCCTTCTCCCCTGCAATCCGTCATTGCCAACAGGATTTTAGGAAGTCTTCTGTCCCCTGATAATCCCATAATTTTGAATGGTTTCCAAAAAACCTCTGGACACTCGTTCTGAATCTCCTTTCCTTCATGCCCTACTAGTCACTGGTACATCATTCCTTAGATGGGGGAGGGGAGGGGAAAGGATCAGTAAGATAACGAATAATGTGTAAAAAACAGTGAAGTGGAGTGTGGGAGGCTCTGGGTTGTGGATCTAACTTCAAAACAAAGTGTATTTCATTTCCAGGACCGATGCATCTTTTGCAGATACTCTAACTTGCTTTGAGGGGAAGGGATCATATAAAGTAGCTTTCCTCTGGGGTTACACCCTGATGTAGAGCTCATTAATATCAATGCAAGTATTTTCATCAGTCTCTTAATGAGTGATGCCTGCCATCTTCTTGTAATGCACAACTGGGTAAATGCTGCTTATTTTTCTGTTGCTATTACACAGAGATTATGGGACCATCAGAGCTGAGATAAAAGTGCTTAGCAGTAGTAGCAGCAGTCCTGTGCCAGTACCCTGGTGCTTCCACCACAGATCAGCCTGGGGACTTGGAGCAGTGTGACTGGTGGTTGTGTCAGGCTCCTGGGCTTCGCTGAGCCCTCAGCCCCCTCTTCGCCCTCCCCAGGCTGTTCTTCTGGCATGCCGAGTGCACTGCCACCAGCAATATTGTTAGTAAGGGGCTGGAATATGCAGGTTGACTGGGGAATAGTAAAGTAAAAAGAGAATTTAGGAATTGAATGGGGATGGGACCTCTCAGGTTTATATATTAATTTATGCAGTTGCTATGATATGCATACCAAGTGTTTAAAAGGAATTAAATAGTCAAGTTCAAAATTCCTTGTGTGCTGAGCATAGTCGAGATCGTTTATAGCTGTAAGCAAGCAAAAGGTTTACTTACAAATTTGATTTATATGTTCATTTATGTTCTTGAATATTGAGAACAGGGAAGGAATTAGTAGTGTTGCATGAGCAGCACTAGCACATTTTTCACCTTATATGGAGAATTGCCTGCCACTTATCAAGCAGGGTTAGATTTGCTGTTATTGTCACATTCCTTAAAGTTGGAAGAAATCTTGTTTCTCTGACTAAAGAGTCAACTCTTAAGCTTATGGTTTTGTCATTTGAATACTGTTTTTTCATCCAGGAGTTGTTGGGATGGGCAGTGCTTCTTGAGGAAAAATAGCAGCATGCGAATTTTCACTGCTGTGTTGTGAAGTTCATTCCTCAGCTCGGGTGAAAGGGAAAATATGTTTCTGTTTGGAGTCATTTGAAGTTCTCCCTGGCTCAGTCCTGTTGTCTTGAAGAATGCAACATGAGGGAAGGTCGCAGAAAATGAAGGGAAAGACCTGCAAATTGTGTACCTGTGGTATTTAAGGGGGTAGACCTCGCTGGTTTGTTTCTTCTTCTTTTTCCCTGCTAGAGCGGCTGGTGCTTGAAACAGCCTTTTCATGGACTTGATTAAAGGACAGTGACTGATAGCTGTTGGCTATGAAGTCATTGACCTGCTGGAGACCTGAGTGTGAGGCTAAATAAGTGGAAAATATCAAAGTGGAGGTAAATTGCTTGCTTAGTCACTGATATCCCAGATTACAGAAGCCAGACAAAAAACTGAATACTTGACAGATTAAGAAGGTGACAATTATAAAATTTCCTTTCATGATAGCATAAAAGGACAGGATAGAAGTACATTCTCTGAAATACTTGCATTTGGAAGGTGGGAGATCAGTATCAGGTCTGTCTTAGTGCAAGTCTTTCAAATTAAAGAACTGCTTTCTGTTTGAAATATTTCTGGGATTGTGGCATTCAGTAGGGCAATAAATCTTGCCTACTGCTGCTTCTTGTTTTTTTGGGTGCATGGATTATTATAAGATTTTAGAGTGTTTTCTCTACCACTCTTGCTACTTCGGTTTGTGCTGTAATTGTAGAGATTTTTCTGTGGTACTGCTTAGAAAATAAAATACTTCAAAAAGGTAGTGATTAGGTGCAATGACTAGAACACCTGGCTTAAAATTGCTGTTGCTGATTTCACTTCCGTGCAGATCCAGAAGAGTTAACTGGAAAATGATACTCAGGTTTTTCTTGTTCCATAAAGGAGCTGTATTTTTTTTTTTATTATTTTTTGAATAATAAGACATAAAGAAGAATTTGTGAGCCTAGTAATATTTGGAGCCAACAGAAACAAAAAGGCAGTTTATGTGGCTAAATTCTTTGAAAAATCAACATTTGAAACATTTAGCCAAGTGGTTGCATTGAAGTATCCATGCAATTTTGAGGGAGTAGGGCAAAAGATATGGGGTTTTATTTTCTGTTTGCCTGTTTGTGGTTTTACCATTCTTCCCCTTTTATGGCTCACCAGAAAAGAACCAGATTTCTTATCATGTATGGATATAAAAACTTAAACTACATATATTTATTTTTAGGACTCCACCCTTGGGCTTTGGATTTTGTGAACAGCTATTTCAGTAAATTTGTATCTATATGTGGAAACTGGTAAATTGAATATTGTGCAAATCCACATTTTAAAAAAAGCAATTGCTATTATAGAAGGTAAATGATATCATAAGAAAGCCAAGTAAAAAAGGTTGCATTTTTGTTCGCTACTAAGGGAATGATCAATTCTTCCTGCTGGCTTTTGCACCCTGCAATTGGAGATTCTGGCGTGCAAATGGTTTAAATAATGTTAGGTTTTGTGTCTGGTTGGCGCTGTATAATGCTGGGGCTGGGGTGACTTAAATATACAGACTGTGGGCCAATCCCAAAGTCCTTTTCAGGCAGAACACCCATTGAAATCACATATAAGTGTCGTCAGTGAAATCTTTGCCAAAGAAATCACTATGGATTTGACCCCAGAGTCATTACTACTAAATTTCATCTGTAAGCCTTTCATTATTCTGTTTTTTAAGAATGGAGTACTCGAATGAATCCTGGAATTCATTATAACTTTAAGTTTTTAACAGGGTATCAGCCTCTTAAACTACATTTTCACTGCTAAAAACAGTTTCTTCCTTTTGGTTTTTTTCCTTTTTTTTTTTTTTTTTTTTTTTGGCTCAAAAAGAGGTAGAAGAGATACTCTGAGGCTCAGATTTGTTTTACCTCAGGCAAGCAAAGAAGTGGCTAAATTAGGAGCTCGGTCTTCCAGATTCTGCATGTGCACAGTGGAGAGGATTATATTCAGAAGAGATTTTGCTCTATGTCACCTTTTGGATGTGACTCTGTTAGCCCCAGGGATGGTATAGGATGCACTGATTTAGGAATACAGGGTGACATGGGGGGTTGGCAGAGGGCCTCTGTGATTTGTGATATAAGCTATATGTAATTTATTTAAAAATTCCCTTTTAGGAATTAGAAGGTTAATGGTTTTGTCTGTTTTTCCTTCATGGATGATGGGGATTTGCATAGAGCTGTGTCCTCAAGCGTAGAAAAATCTCATGTTGTGGTGGGACCCTTGTGAGGTCTTCATTCTCTCTTGCTCTCTTGTACAGTTTGTGTCTCTGGCTTTGGTCCCCTCCTGAAGGCTGCAGGTGTCATGTCAGATCTTACAAAGTGTTTTGTGAGCCATGATGTGGACTGATGGATTACGTGGCCCACAGACCCTTCAGAACAAGATGCCTGCAGTACCTGGCTGCTTGTAGCAGGACTGGCTGAACCAGGTGGTCCCTTCTTGGCCTCAGATCCCAAGAGAGGGGTTTTCAGCACAGAATTTGGATGTTTCATACTTTATATTGCTAAAACTGCAGTAATCCTGCCTTCCACTATTTAAAATACTGAAGAAACAACAACAGAAAGGATGGGCCATTAGGGTTTTAAAGCTGTTTTAATATGTCTTTACATTTCCAACTGCTTTATACGATATTATATATAAAATATGGTCAGTAGAGGTAGTAGGAGCACCCTTAAGCATGCCTCCTGTATTCTAGCATAATATTTTCACCTGTGTTTAGTTCTGGCCAGCCTTCAGTCATTCAGACAAAAATTTCCAGAGTGTTTTTTCTGCTTCAGGCTGAAACCTCTTGGAAAGATTTTCAACAGAAGAACTCCAACTGTTTTTAAAAGAATGCATTACAGAAATATAGAGAGATTTGTCAACTTTATTTAGCCAGTCATTCCTTCAAAGTATTATTATACCTTCAGGGAGTAGAGAGGGGAGTTTGGGTGCTTTTTGCAGCCCCATGGAAATTAACACAACATTTGCCAACCTACCAGAGTTGGTGAAAATTAGCTGCACGTGCTTGCAAGAGCAGGTAAGAGGTTTGCTGATACAATCATAGAATACTCCCTCTTTATAAAACGTGCTTCAACCTTGCCGGCATCTTTCTGTGCCTGGGGTGATGATTATGATGGGTGGTACTGAACAGCCAGCTGGGTAGCTACATGATTCCCACTACCCCTGCTTTGTTGGAGGAAAGAGTATCTGGGTGTTTAATAGTCTTCCAAATTCAGTAAAGCTTTATGCCAAGGCATACTTGAGACAAGAATTGGAAAATTATTACATCAAACTACTGTTTGATGACTAGTCATCATTCATGGAGTTAATTCTGATGAAGCTGAGAGTAGAATTTATGCTCTAGTCCATATACTGCTCTCAGGAGTGCCTAGGATGAGAGATGTGATGCCCAAACTTTGGAAACAAGATTCAAAAAACAACTTCTTGTCTTTTACCTTTTTTTTTTCTCCCAGGTTGCAGGGAGACTCTAGTACTGCCAGGTTATAGGACTTTACTGATAATTCTTTGTTAAAGTAGCAACTGTTGAGTCATGTCTTCCAAAGAGGAGATGAATCTGTCTGTTTTGTTTAAAAAATACCTAACCGTGAAAATACTACCTGGATGTTTTATGAAAGTTGCAATAAAACAGTGAACACAATAATCCAATGTGGGGTGTCTTTAAGCTATTGAAGAAATCAGGATAACAGAGATTCATGACTTGAGGGTGATGGCAAGAACAAGGTCAGGTCTTTGTTGTTCTGCAGGGTGGGAATGAAGTTCCTGCTGATATGTCAGCATTGCTCCAGTCAAGGTCTAAAGGCTGCATGTAGTTGGCGTTTTCTTTTCCCGTGTTTTTTCGCTTTTACAATGCCATCGATAATTCTTGCTTCTCACTATCTCAAGCCCTTTTAAAATACTCATATTGCTCAGAAAACACAGAATGCTTCTCCTAGTGAGAAGTGCTTTAGGTGCCTTCTCAGTCATGATCCCCAAGAGACACCAGAAGTTTCTGTGAAATGGGAAATTTATACTTGCGCAGTTGTAGTGGAAAGGGAGAGGGAAGCACTTGCTAGCCTCCAGTGCTTGGCCAAATTAGTGGGCTAAGAAGTAGATCAGGATTGCAGCAAATAGCTAATTGCTTGCAGAGTATAAATGACTAGATTGTTTTTACAATAGTTCTGCAAATCTGTTTTGCTAACCACGATGAAGAATAATATTTTATCACCCTTCAAACATGCATTCACATTTCACACCCAAAGGTGAACCATTTCCATGGATTTCCTAGCAATTACAGGATTCATGATATGCTGTTGAGCATTTTCAGCCTATTCAAATAAGAAGGGTAGTCTGTGAGGACTGTTCCTTAGCACTGTCCATCTCAAAGCATGCTCCCACCAACAAAAACACCACTAATTAAAACTTGTATGAGTGGAAATGTTCTCATTAGCATCAACTTTATGCTCTTTATTTTGAAAAAAAGTAAGTGTTGCTATAGTGAACTAGAACAATTAAGCAGTTCAGGACCCTGCGTTATAAAATCTTAGATAAGAGTTAATCAGTGCGGCAAATGGAGTTAATAGTCGGTGACTTCCCAGGCAGTTTGGGTGCTGAAGTGAGAAGGAGGAACTCCAGTGTTTTCCTTCAATGTTTGTCTTGATGCGATGAATTTTTCAATACATATTTAAGCAAAAGAGACTGAATTTGAGTCTATATTTCAGGTTAACATTTTGAAGTCACTTTTCTTGGTATTTCTGTTGCTTTTAATCAATTATGAATGTCCTGATGTAAGTGCAGAATTAAAATACTAGGCTATTTTCTTGTGCATTATGTAAGGTCCTAAAAATTATAACAGATGAATGTTCTGGAAGAGGGAAAATAAAATACTTGGAAAAATGTAAGATAATATAGTGTTTTCTGAAGTATATCTTACTGCATGGTGTCTGTAAAATGTAGATTATCTAACTGTTAAATTTAGTATCTATCACCAAATGTGAGCAATGACCTGTTGGTAATGTTGCTAGCTTTACAGAAAATCTAAGGCCTGCCTGCCTTTCTGTGTGCAGCTGTTTTTGCTTCACGGAAAATGTCACAGAAATCTCCAGCTTTTTTTTGCCAAAAGTTTTCATTTCTCTGACAGAGTAATGGCGCTGTCGCTTTAAGCCCACAGCATTGCTTTATATAGATCTGGCCTGGTTTATAGTGCTGCTTTCCAATACACAATGAGAGAGTTCATCTCCCTTTCAGAAAAGGTTTACGACTGATCTTCGCCTGACTTGGAATGTTTATTTTCTTAAGTTGCTTCACTGCAAAAATGTTTTGAAATGGAGAGTCCCAGGCTGGTGATGGGGTCTGTGCATCTACTACTTGTGCTCTATGCAGATCTAATCACGTCAGCACTAGAAAGCTGTGGTTTTGTGATGGACCTCCCATAGATCAGGCTCAGTTCTGGTATTTCTGTGTCCCTCCCCTATCAGTCATCCTTTTTTTAAAACTGCATAATTGGACTGATCTATGGGTGTTGGCAAAACCATCAGAAGCCTCAGTAAGATTTAGTTACTGCTCCCAGTCCTTTGCAATAGCATAGACTTATTTTCTTTTCTCCATAGGTTTTGGATGATGAAATAACCTTGAAATAAACAATTTTTAGAAAAAACCTTTCCACCACTAGGGATAATGGCAGTAGAGAAGGGAATTCACAATAGATTGCTTCTGGATGCTCTTAAAAAGGCATGAATCAGCTTTCTTAAAAATGTAAATCTTAGATGTGAATCTGAAAGTGTACCCTCAGCCTCAGCTTTCTTGCTTGACTGTTGCTGAAGCCACATATTGATTATGTATTAAGTTGACAGAGGCCAGTGGCAAAATCCTTTCTAACCATGTACCAGGAGTCTGTGGAGCTGTGTTGTATTCTGTGTAGTGGCTTGTGCCTTGAAAGTGAATAAATAATGCCAAGTATGGGAAGGAGCATACGCAGCAGAAGAGATGATATGCAGCAAATAATTTGGAATGTGGAAGAGAAAGCCCTGCCCTGCCTAGCCTGGTTGTCCGGTCTGCCCCATGTCTGCCTTCCTAATGTCACTTTCTGGTGACCAGGAAAAGGATTAGGGCTGCTCCTACGTAAAGCTGAGTTACCAACTCTATCTGCCCCTTTGCAGGAGACCATCCTGGACAAAGGGAAACAGAGCAGGAGGGTTGTTTGCTTGAAATCATCTGGGGCTTCAATCACTCAACTTGTGGGAAGGAGATGGTGTCTACCTTGGTCACAGGGCAGTGGGCAAGGCGAAGGTCATGATATAGGGATGCTTTCTATTCGTGTGCAGAGACCAGGAGGGGATTTTCATAGAAAGAGTAAAGTTAG
The DNA here is from genome assembly GCA_035584735.1 of Pseudotriccus pelzelni. Taxonomy (NCBI): domain Eukaryota; kingdom Metazoa; phylum Chordata; class Aves; order Passeriformes; family Tyrannidae; genus Pseudotriccus; species Pseudotriccus pelzelni. Next base: position 55,468,007 of record JAWMRA010000113.1, on the reverse strand, counting down.
CCAGTCCTTCAGGCTGTTCAGAGCATCAGCAAACAGAACTGTGACCCTAAGGGCTGGCGAAGCATGAGCTTTACTAGACCAAGGGCAGTGTGAGTTGTGGTGCAGAGATGCAATCAAGGAAGGCTTACCTGCTTTTCAGGGGTAAAAAACTCATGAACAGACTGAAGGCCAGCTTATGGCTGGAGAAGTTTTAATGAGATCTTAAAAAAAAGACTGAGGAAACCTTTAAATAAGGTTTTCCCTTTGATTGTCTTCCTAGGTGGGACACTGAATCCACTGGCTGGCTGGGAGTATACCTGGTTTCAGTTGTGGTATGTGGTTAATGCTGTGTACATTCCCATTGAGTATCAGTGTCAATCCTCATTGCTTGCTGGAGCTGACTAATTCATGGCTGCAGGTATTTGGCAGGGCTTTGAAAGTGAGTATTGAACCTTCAGCCTTGGTTGGTTTGTTCTGTGGAATCACAATCATTCAAAAAAATTAAATAGATAATTATGAAATTCAAGGCAAGAAAATATAAGACTTCCTAAAGAATAAAGTAAAATAAAAAATGTCTCAGAAGTTTGAGACTGAAAGTTTGGAGTTGAGTTGTGGGTTTTTGCTACTTCTTTTGAAGTTGAATAAAGAGGAAAGTGGTTTAATGAAGAACTAATTAATACCCATTTCTCTGGGGTGGAGTGATCTGTGCTCAGTCACACCTTCTCCAGGGTAACTCAAGTGGATTAATCAATGATCATCTTTCTAATTAAACTGCTGAATAGAGAGTTAGAGGATTTAGAGGTTGATCATTAATTTTGTGTGGAATCAGCGAATGAAAGGAGTGTTAACAAGATGTTTCTTTTTCTCATAGGATCAGTCAAAAATTAGGAAAAAGGTCAGGACCTCTGAAAGGTAAATCATCAACAAACATAAAAAATATTTTCAAGCACTTTGAGAATTATATTTTTAAAATAGCAAGAAAGGTGGGGAAGAAAATACCATGGGTCATCCCAGACGCACATACCTGCTTGTCTCTGTTCTGCAACTGACAGAACAGTTAGGGCAGATCCTGAAACTCTACTTGGGAATAGGAAACTTCCTGAAACAAACACTCAGGCACAGGGAAGTGAAGTCCAGACTTCCTTGTGCGGAATGTTTCTGCCTGCTGGGCAGAACTGCTTGCTGTGGCACAGCCCTGCCACTGTGGGTAGGCTGAATAGATGTGCCCAGTCAATGGTCCCTTTCCAAGGACTGGAGTGTTTGCTGCCCATAGCAGAACTGATACTCAGTGTGTCATTGGGCAGCTTGGGCTTCCAGGAGTTGATTATATGCTGAATATCTGAATACATACTGATGTGTCCAGAATGACACATGGTGCAATTAGGGTTGTTCCACGGGGCTGAAAAAGTTGTGGGATTCTTTTATTTGTTCATTTGTTTTCTGTAAGCAGAAGTAGCTTTTCATGGTATTACATCTGATCTGCAGACCATCGCCAAATTTCTTCAGGGAAAAGGGTGGAAAACCAAGAAAACCATGTGCAGCAAACTGATGGACTGTTGACAAAAGCTACAACAGCTGACACAGGCGGTTCACCGGTTGTTGGTTGAGTCTAGATGTCACAGAATAAGTTAAAATCTCTCTCATCAGATGATTGACAGATCTGGATGTATATACTGCAACTACCCTGGAAAGCTGTTTGCAGTGCACTTTATAGGAGGGTATTGTGTTGTACTTAGTTTAGCTACAAGTAGCTAACCCTCTCAGGAACCACATGAATAAGCATCATCTCTCTGCTTCCTTCTTACCAGATCTGTTGAGGTTTGGTAGCATCTCATACCTCCCTTTCAACACAGAAGGTGTACTATGGCTCAGAGGAATGGAGGTGTCTGTAGACTTGTGTTCCTGAATTGCTCAGCACCTCCTCACTTTATGCTGGCTTGAACCAGGGGCTAGAGTTTATAATGAAGATGTCTGGCAACCCGGCAAAAACAACCAACCAACCAGCAGTTGGTGTTTGCTCCCTGCTCATGCAGGTGGCACCTGCCCTCGCACAGCCCTTCTCAAATCACGATTGAGGAAGTACCTCTGTGACTTTAGTGCTGCCATTGAGTGTATAATGTAATTTGCTCTTTGTTTGCAGTAGAGCTGGAAACGCCTATGGTAGCTTTGTACTAAGGACTTTACTTCAGCCGTTTGCTGGTGTTTATTTTTATGTACCTCCCTATTAAGCAGGAAAATGAAAAAGATTAATGACAAACGGAAGTTTTGTTACCATAGCACATACTGCCTAATCTATTCTGTTAAGACATTTGCAGCTATGCCTACCTGTCTGTCCTTAACTAAATGGCAGGGTGTTGTATTTGCCATGCTTAGTGCATGGGATTTTTGTCCTCGTTAATGTGCAGGAAGGAAGAACCTCAGTCTGGGATATATGAGGTTTATGTGACTGTTATTATAGTATAGCGATTCTTTGTCTTTTAAATACTACTTTGTCTTTTTCTACCTCTTATTTTTGGTCCCCCCCTTTCTTTTCTTTTGTTTTTTCTTTTTCTTTTTTTTTTTTTTTGCTTGTTTGTTTGTTTTGTTTTGACATGGGAAAGAGGAAAGAGGAGTGTTGTAAGATCACTAATGTAAGATGCCTATTTCCTCTTAGCCTACTAGAAAAAGATACTTGAATGTGTAAAGCTCTGTATGTTTGGAGCAATATTCTATCCTATAGATTTTTTTTTGTGTTAAGCCTTGTTAGTCAAGATTGCGCAGATTTGGGGAAATGTGTATCACAGATCTGGCAGAGCACTGCTGGGAAGTTTGTATTCACCATGGCAAACTTCCTTCAACATTTGATGGACTGCTTGCAGAGGAGCATTGTGACCTCCCTAAGAGGTAGCTTGCTGGGAGTGCTGGAATCACTTCAAAAAATCTGTCCCTCTTCCCCGGCCAGGAAGTTTTCTTCAAACAGAGCAGGATATCATCCTTAATAAGTATCCAAGTAAGACCTGATTGGTAGGAACCTCTTGTAATACTTTGCCATAAAATGGTTTTTTTTGTATCAAAACTAGTACACCATCTGCCTGCTATAAACACTGTGTTCTCATTTCTGTCTGTTCTTGTTCAGATTGAAATGTTTTAACTGTACATTTACAAATCTGGAACGACTGAGTGTTACTATTGTGAGGTCACCTGGGCTGTAATTAGTTAACAGCCTGGTGCATTCCCCATATAGTTATGGGCCAGCAAAAATCCAGGGGAGTCAGGTTTGCCTGTGACGGCAGAGTTTAGCTCTACACTGTTGAAATTACATGTGTATACTGACACATGTCTTGTGTTTAGGTCTGTACTAGGTCTCACTCCATGTCTATCAAAGCACTGGTTAGGAAGCTACATCTGTGAAGAGCTGGAAATGTGGTTCCGGCCAAAAAAAAAAAGAAAAGGCTGGAGCAGCTCTCTGCAGTGAGCTGGAACATGGGAAGAAAAAGGGCACTTCTCAGTTCAGGGATTTTGCAACCATGTAGGTGAGAGCAAGTTATCACTCAGGTCTTTTGAGTCTTGGTTGCAGGTGCTCAGGAACTGGATACCATGGTGAAGGAAGTGCTGCGTTTCTTTGAGGAGTGGATCCATGCTGTGCCATTCTGTAGGAAAGGACAGAGGTCAGGCACGGTAGCAGCACTATGAACTTTGCAAAAGGAGATATCCGTGATACGTGGGTCACAGCAGTGTTATCTGAATGCCATAGTCATGGCACTTGCAACCTTGTCGTGCAGCACTTGGCTCTGTATCTCTCATAGCCATGATTAGGAGGGCTTTGGTGGTCTGTGCTCTAAATGTTCTGTGTACATAGATACATACCTTTCCTTACCGGCAAAGCAACTCTGTGTTTTGTATTTGGAACTTTACAAGTGTTTTTATGGTAACAACTAAGACAAATACTACTTACATCTTATTGCTTAAGTTTCCTCTTGGGTGCGATTTGCAGCTTGATACTGCCCTTTACTTTGCTCACCCATTGTTAATTTGTCCATTTTGGATGGGGGTTTTGCACCTTGTATTCTTTGCTATTTTGTTTGCATTTTATTTTAATAGAACAGCCTTTGTTCTGAGTGAAGTCAGTTTAGGACTGCTCTAACTCCACTAGTAATCTTAGAAAAAGGAAATTTAACAGCTTTAGATAGAGGAGTAACACCTAGTTTCTATTTTACAGGTTTACATGTAACATTTTAGTTAAGAATCTGTTTAGTTGTGTACTGACCCCATTACGAGGCTTTTCAGTAAGATCTGCCCTTTTAAGCATGAGTATGATAAAATTCCTGTGTTAGTTTTAATTCTGTGGTATGTCAGTTTAACTGTTGTAGATATAAGGATATTTTTATGACAAGGTGCTGTGTGCCGTGAAGAAGCAGTTTAAAATCAACTTTGCCAATTTAAACATCACAGAAAATATTATAATACAGTCTGACACTTTGCAGAATGAAAACGACAGACTTGGTAAAGCATGAAGTTCTCCGTGCCAGCTTTTGGGAGTTCAGTTAGCCATTCTTCTTATTCAATGCAAATACACTGAAGATGGTGTCTGTGTCTTCTGTCTGGTGTGGGCAAAAGAGCAGCTAATTGCTGTATATTGGTCTACTCAAAAGTAGTGACTGTCTTTTCAGAGCCCAGCTTGGCTGGTGCAAGAGAACTTGCACGAAAGTTCTTTGTAACTGATGTGCAGCTATTTTTCAGAGGTCCTGGCTGGGATTTGATAGAAGTTTGAAATAAGAACATGTGGAAATGGGCAATCCTGCTGTGGTACAGGTACCGTTTGTGGTATCTGCCACCACTGTTGAAAGGGGACTGTGGTATTGCTGGCCCATTTCATGTCACCTTTCCTGACTGTGTATTTCCTAGATGGAAACCTGGACAGCTTAACAAAGGCTTCTCTTGAAGCACATGGTTGTAATGTGTTGCTTTACTGGGTTTCTAATTTCCATTTGTGCATAGAAAGAAGGTTTTTAGCTGTTGTACGTGAGCAGTCTGTACAGAATGTGTGAGGTATGAATTGAGTGGAGATGTTTCTAGCTGCTTTTTTTTGCATGAGAATTGTTGGCTTTTGCATGGGAGGGGTTATAGTTGGCAGTGCTTCAGAACAAATCTTATTTCTAATGTATCTAGGGATGCAGGTGTTAACAAAACAATTTTTGTTTTTCAGATTGCCAGCACTACAAAAATAAAGACTTCCATCAAATAATTCTTCAGCTTGGAAAGCTGCAAGGACGCCCCACCCTCTCTGTGCTTTCACTCACGATGCAGAGAGAAAGAGGACATTTAGAGAGCAAATAAATTATGCAAGGTTTGTTTGCTTTTGTTTTGTGGGTTTGTTTATTTCTGAATGTGTAAATTGTATTATGAAACATTATAGGCCAAGATCCAGATACAACCAGCTTAAAATTTGTTTTAGTCCCTAGGTGTTAATGTTTCATGTTGGCTGGGTGCTTTTGAGGCTTTAGAGACAGCCAATAGTGAACATCAGCACAGGGGGAAATGAAGGCTATGTGAATAGTTTCTCTCAAGGCATTAATCCAAATCTTAATGCCTCTGACTTCAAAATAGTTTATATTTACAAAACTTCAGTCCAGACAAGCCTCTGTAAAATCTGTAAATAGCATAGGTGTAGTTTTCTATACTTAACTTAGTAGGGAAAGGGAGGGGTTTAGGCTTTTTCCTGCCCAGCTCAGTGTCTTATGATGTGGTAAATTCCCTCTCAAAGGAGAGGGAACAGATGAGCAGTTTCTTCTAGAATTAGATAGAAAATCACCAGTGAAGTGATGACTTGCTCCTGATGTCTCACCCAAAGGACAGAGCAGTGTTACAGTTTAAATCTGGTGACCATTTGATATCTGCTTGCTGTTGTTAGAAACACTGTAAATGGGGTATGAGAGGGAGATGTGCTGTAGCTGAGGGTTTGAAAGACCTGATGCAACTGAGTTTATGGTAGGGCCAGTTTCTTACACCTTGTTTAGTTTTGTTATCTGAAATAAAGGGATTATTTAGAGATTTTTAAAAGATTTAATCATGATGTTTTGTAAAGGGCATATTGAGAGTGTTTATTCAATTTTTGATTATTTTTGATTGCTTCAGCATTGTATGTTGCTACTAATAGAAGAAACCCCGTATTTTTGTCAATACTGTGCTATCTGCTACGACATATATGCTATTAGTTAACACAAAATCCAGACCCAGTTGGCCTTTGATGCCAGAGTTCACGTCACAACACTGACAAAACCACCTTTTAGGAATTTTAGGCCTATGGGCAGTTTGCGCATCACAGGGAAACATGGTTGGACCTCAACACATCCTGTTCATCCTCATTCCCCAGGAATGTGTCTGCCATGATCACTTCCACTAGAAAGGAATGCAGTTTCAGAGGAATTCAGTCTCATTCTGTGCTAGGACAGAATTGCTTTTCTTTCCTGACAAAATACTTTGGGGTAAAATGGTGCTGAATAAAGGAGGGAATTCTCCAAGTTGCAGAGAGCTGCAGGTTTTTTGTCCCTGACTCAAACATGCCAGGCCGGTAACTATTAGAGCTGATTGCTATATAATATTCAAAGAGTTAAAAAATAATATATAGATATATGTTCACTTTATTTTGTAACCCCCTCATCTCTTTTAAAATCAATATATAATGGAGCACTGCTACATTTTGTAATGACTTTTGAGTTCTGCCACTTGAAAGGAATTTAAGGCAGCGATGCCACAAAAGCAGATATGCACAAACACTTTATTTGCTGTTATTTGGTTACAGAGTATTTGGCCCATTCTTTTCTAAAGCAGGCTATTTTTAATACTGGCTTATACATTCAGGATATATTATAAGATGAAAATGGATTTGTATGTGCGATCAGTGCTCTGCTGAATGTGATTACAGCAGTCTAGAAGCTCTTCTGAATTTTGGAGTTTCCCTGCTGAGAAAGGTAAAGTAATATAAACAAACAACTGAAAAACAGTCAACTTCTAATTGATTTTGACCGAAGGACAGCTCTAAAGCTGTGCCACTGTGATTGATACAACTAGACTTACTGTTCCAATGTGTTGTGTCATGCTCTATTGCCACAGATTAAAAGTGTCACAGAGATTTTATGGACTGCAGGACTCATAAGTCCTAATTTGTTATGTTAGTCAATCTGTTGGGAGTTTGTGGAGGTTTTGATGAGTTTTGTTTGGTTGATTTTGTTTGATCTGTATTGGTAAAAGGAAGTATTGAACCTGATTCCAAAATTTAACAACGCTAATGTCTATTGGGGCATTTGTACCCAAAGCCATCAGAGTCTGCTGGTTCTGTTTGCCACATTCCAGTGCTGTGGGAGGGATGCACTATTTATTGCCTTCCTAGTTCGTCAGCTTTTTAGCAGTTACTATGTTTTGTTTCATTTCGTTTCATTGTGCCCACCTGCAGCTTTCCAAAAAGCAGTAAAAACCCCGAGGGAGCTTGTCAGTGGCAGAAGGTGAATTTGAGAACCATATGAAGACATGAAGGAGAAAATTATGGCATACAGATTCCTAATGATAAACATACCAAGAGCATCCTAAAATTATAAAACAGTGTGGTGCATTAAACCCCTAATTTGCATTTTGGCTAAGGCATAGCTGCATTTTTGGACTATCCCTTTAATTTTGTTCTTTTAATTACCTGCTGACCAGTTCTCGGTGTGGAAGCAGCAGGAGCTATGCCTGCAGCAGTTTCCTGACATAATGGTTTCTATCAGACAGAGCAATGGGATTCTTAAGGTTACTTTGAAACCTGGGGTCTCCTGCTGCAAACCAGCAGACTGACATGAACAGGAATCTAATTAAAAAGTCCAAGATATTGAATAAAGCTCACAAATGCCATCTGTTCAGCTTTTCAACCCGAAATTGTTCTGCGAATCACAGTAACAAGTTTGATTGTTTCCTCATTTACATTGTAGCTGAATTTGGTTACAGCAACCCCCCATACAGGCAGACTCATGCGGGCTCTGTTCGTGTTAGTAACTGCTTGGACTTTATTAAGTATTCCAGCAGAGTACATTCAGGACATAGAGCTGGCTTAAAAACCTAATCTCATGAGGAAGGCAGTGATAGCCTGCAAGGCCCTCCACTAAGATGCCAGTTTAGAAAATGGCTGGAAAGGGGCAGCACTCTGTCTGTAGACTCTTGCAACAAATTTTTCCCAGGTTAAAGTAATTAAAAGCAAGGCCTGGTTATATGTCCTTTGCAAGTGAAAGTCTTACTCCTGTAGTTGATTGGATGAGAAAATGCCAAACAGAAATTTGTAGACCAAGGAGGGGAAGAAAACCACCAAGTTTGTGATGGAATGATTGGGAAACTATTGAAACATGGGAAGAATACCCACCAGTACCTTCACAAAAACTATGAAATAGAGTAATCTTAAAAACAGTTTCAGTAATAGATAATGCTGGTACGGACAGTGTACATTCAACCTTAATCCAAAATGAAGAAAGAAGACATTGAAGAAAGAAGCTTTGCGGCTGTTTGGACAAGCCCCTGTGGCTGATATTCAGGCATAGACAAGGAGGAAGGTGCAAAAAAAGCTGAGGAAGCAGAAGAAAACATCGATGTACTGAAGGAAGTCTTGTGGCTTGCTGTTTAAACTCTGTATCCAGGAAACATTTTCTTATTGGCAGGCAACAGTAGATAAACTCAGTAAAACTGAGTTACTGATTTCCTAAAAAAATCAATCTGGTGTATGCATTTTTTGCAGGGTAATCACATAAGAAGTATGTAAGGCCCTAAAGGGTCCTAAAGGTGAGATAATACTCCTATTTCCAAAGCTGGCTATCTGCAGTTACTGCATACCCTTATTTTCTAGTTGTACACCGCTTTCCCTGTTTCCTTGGTGTTCACTGTCACAGCCTTGTCCACCATGGCCCAACAGCTGATCTACACCATTAGCAAGGATCACCAGCCTTACTAAAGACAACACCAAAAATTTAGGCATGCCTGACAAAGTTTAATGGTGCTACTCTCCATCCACAGGCCAGCTGCCCCTGTTACGTATATCCAGTTTGATGCTTCTATAACCTGGCAGTGCTGACAGGATGCTGGAATGAAAGGAGCAAAGTGGCACCTTTCCCCTGTGGAGCTGATGGGATTGTGGACTGTGGTACCGTGTGAAGGGGAATGCAACTTCCCAGGGGAGCACAGGGTGCTGATTTGTGGCCCCACGGGATAACTATCAGTGTGTCCACTCTTGCTCTGCGGCCAGCAAGATGTAGCTCATCCATCCTGCTAGAGAGCCCATCCTCCTCCACTGTAACACAGGGAGGCTGGGCGTTGGTGTGAGTAGGTAGTGCAGCTGATGTACAGTAAGCATTACCCCAAGTTTTTCCTGGTCTGTAAGGCCAGGCCTTGAGCGGAAACAGCAATGCTTTGTGTGTGAGCGTGGGAGCAAAAGGAGGATTTGTGTTTATATTTCTCGGAGAGACATTTTACTGAGATCTCTGGCAGTCTGAATAGATGATTGTTTTCCCACCTGAGCCTTACCACTGTCATTAACAGGCAGTGGACATCCTTGCTTGAGATTCTGACAGCTGCTGCTTTTTGTCTGCTCAGAGACACCTGAGAGTGAACCCTCATTTGTGCTCCGTCATTCCAGTGCCCTGTGAAATCTTACAGTGTGATCTCCTGGTGTGTTGTCTTCTACCTTGATATATCAGAGAAGTGTTTGGTTTTGTTTTTTATTTCTTTAAATTATGTATGACAAATATTCCTTACAGTCTTCTGCTGAATTTGCATATAGAATTAGTCTCTTAAAAAACATGTTATACTTTCATACTTGAGAATAACATATTTTAAAATCATTGAGTGTGTAGTACAGGCTAATATTAAATGGGATAGCAAAATGCTCTTGGAAATCAGATCAGAAAAGAAAATGACACGTAGTAGGTATTGAAAATTCTCACTTCAAAACAAAGCCAGTGTTTCTTCTTCATGTGCTCATGCCTTGCACAGCTTTGTCTTATAAAAGCAATGTGGATAATATTAAAAATAAATTTTTGGGAGATTTCATTGCTCTGAAAGACAACATTTAAGAAAATGTTGCCTCTCTGTATTTGCTGTTGCAAGCAAACTTGATGCTGACTGCAGTGCAAATGTTGTATGCATTTGTGTGAACTGAAATTTTAATGACTTTTTTATCTGTCTGTTGTTGGCACTGATATAATAATTATTCATGGAACTGAACAAAACAGGTGAGCTAAATTTGAGATGTTTATAAACATTTAAAAATACTTAAAAAAAAAAGCAAAGCATAATTAAGTAGTACTGGAGTTCAATGCACTTCCCGGTAGCAACTCTAATCTGGCAGAAGTTCAGACAGTGCTGCAGAATTTGTTTTTCAGGTGGCTGAGGTACTAAATGTTGCCTCAACTCATTCATTAAGGCCTCTCATGAAAGCTTTGCCCTTCATTCACTGATGTAGTTGCTGTTTAGGTTGCCCAGAGCGGGTGGTTTGTGTATAAGTAACAGCTGTCATTGGAGTCCAGTTTCTTATGAAAAACATTTGGCCTTTAGGTTTGTTTCCTCCGTCGGACTCATCGAGCCATTTGATTTCTAGAAATGTTCTTCCTTTGAAGTCTCTGCAGTGTATCTGAAGAGGTGACAATATAGGTGCAGAACACCCTTTCATATGGGACTGGAGCCAAAAGCTGCTACCCACTCTCCTCCAAGATCTCTCCAACCTTAAAAAAAAAGAACAACTAAGCGAAAAAACCAACACCAAACCCAAAACAAAAAAACAAACTCCCAAAATACCAACTCCAGTTTTAGGAAATGCAGTGCTATGAGCAGAGTCACTGCAAACCTGAGTTTTAATGTTGTGGATCTTTTCCTGCACTATTAAAATGCAGCTGGTGTAAGAGCTGCTGTGTTGTGTTTTGCTGGGCATGAAGCAGTAGGAAGGGCACGGTACAGATCTCTGTCACAGGGAGTGATAAATCAACTACCAGGCATTGAACCTTCTGCTTGTTGGCATAGCAGAGGGAGGGGCAGAAATTGCATGATCAAAGACATCAGAAGTGGTGATTAAAGCAATCTTATTTATTGTTTTAGTTTTCTATTTCAAAGCCTTTTCTTTACTCTTTTCTGCTTTCTGAGTTGGCACAATGGATAAAATTCTGTCTTGTCAAAGTTAGCAGAAAGTTTGTCAGCTTTAAGGGACCAAGATTTTACCCATGGTGTTTTAAGATGGTTTGGGTGTTAATGCAGCATCTGTGTATTTCATGATTCTTTGATTTGTAGGTAAAAGCGTATTTGAAGTGTTAGATAACTTTTTTTAGTTACCTGAAGAAAATCATACTCATTTTTACTGTGGGAAGTTTCATGTAATTACAGTAAATGTTGTGCTCATTTTTCTCAAAACTTTTTTTTTTTTTGTCTACAGAAAAGGGCATATTTACTGATAAACTAACTTTCACTTAAGACAAAAATTAACAGTGTCTTGTGACTTTTAAGTTATACAGTAGTAAAATAAGTATTACTACATATTTCACCAGCTGTGTGACTTCAGTGTACTTAATGATAAAATATCAGGTGAAATCTTTGGAGGAAAGAACTTCTGTTTAAAAAAAAAAGTGTCATGAAATGCCATGGGTGTTCTCCTGGTTGCAGTCTTGAAACAGCCCTGCTAATTCCTCTAGTGGATAAGGAAAAGAATTACAAGAAATAATTACATATAAAGTGTGTGTCAGTGTAATCTGCTTGTGTAAACCTCTGTGTATTCAAATTAGTATAGAATACTTCTGCTCTTTTTTCCACAGAAAATAGTAATATGGAGATGTCTCATATTGGTTTGTAGCCTAGGACACCAACGTCAGATGCGGTTTTTAGTATATTGTATAGAGATCTGCATATGTGACTTTCATATATATTATTTTCCATTAAAGAGTTGTATGAAGCATGGGTAAGTAGAATATTAAGCAATAATGAGATAATATGCTGAGATATTTCTTAATTTTCTGGCTATTTTTAACTGGTAAAATTTAGTTGGATGAAAAGCAGTTCTCTATACTGTGCATTCAGTTAAACACCCATGAGGTATGACCTAGAATTCCTTAATAAAATTCATGTTAAAATGTTATTGAGTTCATCTGGTTTCCAGGATGTGGTCTTTTGTTGCACATTGGCAAGCTTGACTAAAGCACAATTATTTCTTTGCATCTGTTGATACCTTGCTGTAACCCGAATTAAGTGCTCTTGAGGACAGGAACTGAATTTCTGTCCTCTTCTGCTCCTGCCTGAAACAGTAGGAGCTTGCGGGAAGGGAACAGATGCTTTTGAGCATTAGAGCACAATAACACATGGTAATGGGATGTTATGTGAATGATGCTGGGGTTAGTTCATAGAATCATAGAATGATGGAAATGTTTGGGTTGGAAGGGGCCTTTAAAGGTCACCTGCAATGAGCACAGACATCTTCAACTAGATAAAGTTGCTCAGAGCTCTATCCAACCTCACCTTGAATACTTCCAGGCATGAGACATCCACCACCTCTGTGAGCAATCCAGGTGTTTCAGCACCATCATCATAAGAAATTTACTTCTTGTATCTAGTCTGAGTCTATCGGCCCTTAGGTTAAAACTATTGCCTCTTGTCCTGTCTCTACAGGACCTGCTAAAAAGTCTATTCTTGTGAGACAAGAAAGCTTTGGCACGGAGCTTATTGCGACTTTTTTTCCATATGACCTTCTTTCCCCCAGCCATCACTTGGGCATTCACCACATATTAATCTTCAGTTTTCTTGTTTTCACAGCCGCTGCAGGTCTCCCCACTCTGTCTGTAGCCACTGTAGATGAACCATGACAGGACTGAACAGTTAGTACCCAATAAAGAATATTTCCAGGCGGCAAATAACTCCATAGCTTGTTGCCTTGTTCATCCTTTTCTCCCCTTGGGACCCAGAAGCCTTGCTGGGAGAGGGAAGCCTTTTTGGTGCTTGTTCATTCTTTCGTCAGAAGCATCTGGGTTGTTTCAGGAGCTCAGCAGATTGCTGTGCTACAGCTTAGGAAATGATTGTAAGATGTCTGTGTTGGTTTATTTCCTGTGTGTCATTTCCTGTGATATTTCTACAGAATAGCCCTTTCTGTTACACAGACATAAATCACCTGTGCTATAATGTTTCCATAGAAAGTGGAGCAGTGCCTTACAGACACAATGAGACTGTAGTGCTGTCTACTAATGCTATTAAATATACTTTATATAGTGGTAGATTTCTGGAAAATCAAGGGTGAGTTTCGGGAGGATTAACAGAATAAAAAATTTATGGGTATTTGTGTCTCATTTTCTGATAAGTCTATATGTATTTCTGTCTTTTGAATTCTTTTGCAACAAGTTGAATTTTTAGCTAATGTATGTAGCATATGCCCTAGCTTTTCCAGGCTGTAATTTCTTTACTGTTGCCTTTGTCCTCACCAGAATATTTTTCATTTCTTCCTAAAATAATGTGAAGTTAGATCAAAGTATTAGCAACTAGCACAGGATTGGCTGCATACCCAATATCTCAAACTCAGTATTTATCCAGACTATGTATAGCCGATTGATTAAAGTGGTTTCAGGTTTTAAGCAAGTCCAGAAGCTATTTATGTGTGTTGGAATAAAAGCCATAATGTTGAACAAAGTTTTGATTATTCATAGAAGTTTGGAAATCAAATATTTTTTCCATTTCCAGACTTTTGTGGAATCAGTAAAGAAAGATTTATAGTAAAATCCAGGAGGTGAAGGTTGGGTTTCCTAAATTCCTTGGATTTCATGGGGAAAAACAGAGAGAATGACAATTTAAAGAAAAAATATATATTGCAAGGCCAGAAGTGATCATTTTGATCATCTGTTTTGATTTCCTGAATAACACAGATTGTGTGACCAAATTTTTTTCTTTCTCAAGTAATATTACTTCCAATGTTTTTGTTTAAAAAGAAAAAAAAAAAGAAAATAGGCTTTAATCTTTAATAGACCACTTCATGATTACTGCATTTCTGTAATTCCTCCCAGATCTTGCTTTGCTGCTGATGGTCAGTGCTGAAGGCTTGTTCTCCTAAGTGGACCAGTGACCCTGACCCACTGTGTCCCCTTCCTAGTTCTTGCAGAATGTGATGAACTGAGCAGTATATGGCGCTTTACCAGCTGCTGCTTTTATGCATGTGTTTTGGCAGACTCTGCACCATGTGAAATCCTTTCCTGCTGAATTAAGTGTGCAGCCTATAGGAGAAGATGCAGCAATAGTGCTTGGGGTAGCTAAGTGGTTTGTAATTGAACTCCCCTGACCATTATGATAATATGCCCTGTGTGTTTGAATGTACTTTGCCAGGCAGTAGCAGGTGCCATTCTGCAATAAATAGCCTGATTTTTTTAACTCATTATTATAGCAGAAAATTGTAATAATTTCATTAGCCAAAGTCTTGGCATCACCAAACACTGTGGGGATTTTACCACCATCAATGGGATCTGGGTCAACACTCACCTACTGCTGTTTTTTCCTTCTTTCTCCTGATGCTGGCAACTTTGAGGAAAATTTGTCCTCCTGGGACAGAAATGGCAATCTATTTGTGTTGCTGAGTGTTGCTTCCTGCAACAAGCAGTTGGGGTTATTAACAGTTCTGCTCAGAAGCATTTCATTAGTTAAAATGTTGTGAAATTTTAATACCGAGGTTATATAACTGAAAGGATTTGGAAACCTTAGTTACAGAGTCACTGCTTCTGTCTAGCCTGTGGAAAGAAAAGAGCGAGTGTTATACTGTGAAGCGGTAGCTTAGCTTTTGGCAAGATATAACAAAATATTCTGAATGTCGTACAAAAAACTGTCTTTGTCGTGACGATCAGTTCTTATATGAATGCACAACTGTGTTGTCAGCTTGTGCATGTTTCTTCCAAACACTTCTGCAAGGAGTGTATGGAAAATTTATACTGTGATTTTTCCCAAGACGTTGTCTAAATCCAAAAAGGCTACTTTAAAGCAAATGCAGTATTAAAAAGTTTCAAAGACATTAGTTTTAAACTGCGTGTTATTTATTTGGAAATTATTTCTTTTGCCTATTTAATGTAAAAATTAATCCAGCCTGATGACACTTGCAACAATAATTTTTTGTTTCATTTTGGCACAGTCAGTTACTGGAGGCTTTTAGCATTATTGTAAGGGATAATAATATAATTTTCCTCCCATATTACCTTTTTTGTATATGTAGCCTTCCTAAAGTAGCTTGGCCTTAGCTTCCTTCTACTTAGAAAGCTTTCCTTGACATCTGTACAAAGGTTTCCTCACTGAAAATCAAGGTGATTTAATTTTTACGTATGCTTGATGAGGTTGGCCAACAGCTTATCCCAAATCTCTTTATACCAGCCTTTTATATACTGAAAGAATATTCTGCTTTCTATTTTTTGTTCTCTTTTCTAAAGAGGTTTGTCTTTTTAATTTCTTCAAATTTTCTTTTTTTTCTAAATAACTGAACAAAATAGTTCTGTAAAAGTTCCAATTATATTGATAAAAGAGTTATTATGTTTGATCATTTTAAGTAATTAAAGAATATTTTATTTTTATTTAAAAATTGCTTATTCTTACTGTTTTGTGGCTACATCTTTTTAGTTGTAGTGTCATTCTTACTTCCTTCATGCATACCTGAAAAAAAATATACTAAAAGAAAAAAAAATTGTAAATCAATTGCCATTTATTTACGGAAACTGTTTGAGCTACTCTCAAAATTCCTTACTTTTTTCCATACCTGTTGCCATCATGATGTTTTATTCTGTGACTTATTTGTAGGGCATGCTTTTCTGCCAAACAGAAAAAAATGTGACTTCGTTTTGCTTCACAGTTGCACCAAGGTGAAAGATGCAAGATGGAGCTGTTGTTTTTCTGGTAAAGATCGAGAACGTGTCATGCATTCAGAGGAGTTTTTCACCTAAATTCAGCAGCTTAATGTGCAAATGCACAGTGGGAATATTGCTAGCTAAAGAAAGGAAGATGATAGATGGATGTAGTTACAAAACCTGATGTTTATGATGGGGCTTAGTTTTCCGTACCCAACTTCTACAAATCAGATCTCCTGCCTTTCACTTTCGAGAGGGAGAGCTGGGCTTTTGAACCTTGTGCTTCTATAGAGTTTCCACATGAAAACACATTCAGACATTTTTGGTTGAGATAATGGAGCATTTGGAGACAAATTGGGTGATATCGGGCGTGACAGGGAGCAGCAGTGGTCCAGGGTGTGGTTCCTGTTGGCAGCTGCAGCCACTGCCAGGGTCTGCCTGGATCACCAGATAGCAGCCAGGAGCCGTTAGAGCATCTGCAGGAAAGGGATTCCCCCCAGTTTACCCCTCTGATGCTGGCATCCAGCATGTTGGAGAGGCTGGTGGAAGATAACCCTCTCTGGAAGGTGGGGTGCCCAAATACACGAAGAGTTGTCTTTTGAGTGAGCTGTTCTTAATGTACTTAGAAAGGGACTTAACTGTGGCCTTCTCCCAAGTTCAAGTCCAGGAGGGTCTGGTGCAGGCAGGGCCAGGCAGGCAGAACCTTGTTCTGCTCTTCTGTGTGACACAGTTGCAGGATGGTTTGCATCACCTCTGGAGTCCCTCTTCTCCTCTCACCTGGTGGTTAGGGCATGTTTGTACTTGTCTCTCTATGTTCAGGGAGACAAAACCCCATTAACTTGGGGGTCACAAGTACATTTAGCCTGGGAGACTTTTTGAATGTCAGAGGCAGATGGCTAAAATAACTTCATGTTGAAGGGAAAAACTGATATTGATTTATTGTCTGATTTCAGAGCATCAGTGTTGTCTCCACAATAAATAGTTTATATTCAGTGCTGTATTTTGTTTTCTTTAATAAACTGTTACCGTGGAACAAAAGCCAGCTGTTCGAAGATTGCTCCAATCTAGTTCTGATGCCACAGCACAGGTAGAATAAAGAAATGTAACAGAAGTCAATGCTCCTGCTACTAGGGGTGGGCAGAGGAACTTGGAAGTCCAAGTATGTGAGTGGGAGAAAGCCCCCATAAACCTGCAGGACGGCAGCATGGCCGTCTGTCTGTCTCACAGGCTTGTACTTGGACATCCTCAGTTCTCCCTTTTATGAGAAATTGGTAGCAGACATCTGTAGCAGACAGTGTCACGCATATCCGAAGGGCCGGGTCACAAAAGCTGTGTGAGTGATGCAGTAAGATAAGGGTGTGGGGAGAGCTAGGTGGGTGCTTTGGCTGGGGCTCTGTGATAGAGAAGCTTTCCTTCACCAGGATCTAACCCTGCTCCCTGCCCATGTTCCTGAGCAGCCGGCTTCAAAACAGTGTCTGAAGCAGAAAGCTACTCCAGGTGAACCAAGTGGGGCATGACCTGACCTGCTGTGGTGCCTCATGTGGGTAACTGAATGGGTTTTGGGGACTCATTACTGGGCTGCAGTTAGAGAAGGAACAGGGAGCAGAAGAGCTTACAGGGACTGGGGAAAGCAGCCTTGGGTTCAAGAAGGGAGACGTCTGCAGAAGGGGGAGTGGGGACAGAGAATAGTTGTTTAGCGGATAAAATTTATGGTGCTGATGTGAGAATAAGGGAAGATGGGAAGAGGAGAGGTGATAGAGAAGAATAGCTAGAAAAAGAATAGAGGAAGCACAGGAAAGAAAATCAATATGTAGCGTAGTTTGTGGTTTTTAATTACTTGGTGATCAAAAAGGCAACTGTGAGATTTGTGTCTTAATGAGAGGCATCTCTTGTATGTAATTTGGACAGCTCGACAGCACCCCCTCGTTGCTCAGGTTGTAGCATACCTCGCTACACCAGGTTATGTCCATGAGGTGTAGAAATTATTTGAATTTTCAATTAGGCTTTCCCTTAGCTTTTTTTGTAGTAATGCCTGTATGTGCAGATGTTTCTTATCTTCTCGGAAAAGGAAGTAGAAGAGTTATTTCAAGGCAGACAGGATATTCTTAGCTGGTGCACTCCTTTTTTCAATGACTGCAAGATTTGCAACTGATGAGGAAAGGGTTATTTCCAGAAAAAGTAGCAGTTGAAAGTGTCAATGAGTATGTTACTGGGATTAAAAAAACCCTACAACCAAACAAACCAAAAAAAAAGCCCCCAAAACAAACCTGAAACAGCCACGTAGGATAGATTTTATTTTGTATTTTCATATCAAGAGCGAGAGAGGAGGCATGCATATGTTCTGTCTGCAAGATTGCTCAGAAGAGAACAGCCAGTATAATCACTCAGCTATCTGACACTTATTTAAAATGGGATGAGTTAGTTTCTGAATTGCCTGAGTCATTCCACTGACTGTAGCGTGAACTTGGAGTACTAGCTAATGTGCCAAGTTATCTCTGATCAGAGAAGATGAATCCCACCCCCTCCTTGCTTGTTACTGGAGGTGCCCAGTGCAGAAGAGCTGTTTGGCAGTCATCCAGGCATCACTTAGGCAAGGTTTGGGTTGTGTGGCAGAGCTGCCGTCTCTGAGTGGGAGTGAATGCTGGCCCTCGTGCACCATTTAGTCGTTGCACAGATGGAGTTAAAATGGCATCTCAGGCTGACTTCTCCATGGTTGTTTATGGCTTCTAGTGGTTTCAGGAAACGCTGGAGTACTAATGTTGAGATTCTTGGATGGTGCCATTTCCGTCACTTTGGAAGCTGTTGTTCTGGTGTGTGAAGGGCTGCAAAGCATTTGTCTGACATAGGGACAGCATACAAATGTTGGTGCTAAGATGTACTGCTTTTTTTTTTTCCCTAAAAAAAAAAAGCTTAACTTTTCTTATGGTGTTTTTGCTTTGTGATCTATCACTCCGTGCTGCTCATAGGGCTTAACCAGTAGAGTTTAATAAAAACTTTTGGTTTAATGCGGATTTTTTTTTCTTTATGAAGTTTGAAAATGTCTAAAGTGTAATCTTCCAGTGAGGTTTTTTTTGTTTTTGTTTTTGTAGACCACAGCAACTTGTTGATGTATTAGCTGAAAACAGAAGTCTGCACATAGTGGCGAGAACCTGATGAGTAGAAATGATCCAGGAGGTTCATGCATTTGGGGTGAATGCAGAAGAGGAAATCTGACCCTTTTTCATATGCAGAAAACTCATCTAGTATTATTATGCACATCTTTCCTGCGAGTTATTCTCAGGAGTAAAACAATTATCAACATTCACAGTGATAGCAAAAACCTTCCCCTAGCATTCCTGTGAAGTTGTGAATCACACTTTTGCTGAGATGCCTCTTGATAGACTGCATGAACTGTGGTAGTTAGACATATTTGGGATGAATTACAGTATGAATGTGAACACAGCGTACATTATAATATGAATTATCTTTGATTTGCAGAATATGTTATATCTATTGAGCTAATGCTGCTCATAGAGACTTGCTTCCCTATTGTATTTACAAGAAAGGGTCTTGTCCAGTTATGTGGCTGGCCTTGTTAGACCTGCCTGTTAATCAAACTGTCTTAACAACCCCTCCCAGATAGATTAAGTAATATTCAGTTCAATTTGCTGTTGGAGAAGCTTAGTATAATCAAAGGTGCAAAACAGTAGTATTGAATCTGGTGTTTGAAGGCAGGAGCTGCTTCCTGCATAGGCAGGATTTTGAGGAAGTCTTTGCTGTTTCATTTGTGTTTTCCACTTCCGTAACTGCAGTTTGTCAAATAATTTAAGTCTTTTAAAGTGAAATTAATCTAAACTCAGAATTTAGGTGGTGGTTGTAGGACACTGATATTTTCTCATTTGCCTGTACAGAAGCGGTTGTGTGCAAGGCAGCCTCCGCTGCTGCTGCGGCTGGGTATTTGAGCAGGCGTCCAGGAACTGGATTTATTTGGAAACTGACAAGGACATCATGAGTCTGAATAAATGTTGAGGCTTTATGGTTTGCTTCTGTGAAAGACTGATCAAAGCAATAGCTTTAACTGTTGTAGTATGTACCTGCCTCTCTCCTTATGTCAGAAGATATTAGCGCAGGATTAAATTATGTAGTTATGGTGCTCAGAGGCACAGTATCTGGTTGGTTGGGGCAGTGAATCTCCAGCTCTTGTTTTTCACAGACTCTCTGTTTTCCACTGAAGTTCCCAGGGCATTTTTGTGCAGCTTGGAGGGAAGCCTGGGTCACCTCTGGGGCGCAGGAGTGCTGGAGGGGTAGCGAGGTGTAGAGGAGCAGTCCTGGCCATGGAGTGATCTGACAGGCTTCTCCCTTGCATTTTGCCTCAGTCAGGAGTTGGACATCTGATTCTGTGGCCGTGTTGCTTTGAGGCCCAGCCCCGAGGAGTTCTGCACTGCAGAGCCAGCTTCTGATTTCCTTTCCAAAAGCCAGCTCTTGCGTTTGGGTATTTGTATAAAAAATTGTCTGTGGCTGTACCCAGTGTTTGGCTGGTGACCATCCTTGGCTCAGAGGTTGCTGTCTGCTGCCTGGGCATGGCTTGCTTGTGTAGCTCCCTGTTCCTAGAATTGACCTGGGTTGGCTCCTCTTCATTGGGAACCATGCTTCTCCTGTTGTGGGGCTGTTCAATTAAACTGCAGAGGAGCAGAGAGGAGGAGGGGTGGAGAACGACATGAAACATTTGTTTCAGAGACATGTAAGTTTTAATGGAAACTGGAATTGAATGCACTTAATTAAGGGACAAACGAAAAATACAGTTTTATTCTTAGTGGTGTGTCTTGTGATGATGCTGTCACAGACTCACTGTGCCAGAAGTGAGCATGTAGCAGGAGGAGTTCAGCTGTGTGTTCCTGTGGGCAGCATGTGAGCGCTGTGCCAGTTGCAGGGCATGTGCCACCAAGGTCTTGAGGTACAACCGATTCTGCGTGCCCTTCCCTGCTGGGTCCCAGATCAGACCCGTGTATTCTCTTTCCTCTTCCTTCATCTGCTCTGTCTCCTCATTGGTTCTTCCTCTCTTTATCAAGTGTTAGGACAAAGGTTTTTGGTCTAGTGATTGGTTTTGTTTGCAGGCAATGAGCGAGGTGCTCTTGCCCTTCCTTGTACCTACGCAAAAGTCAGCTTCAGGCAGCGTGTTGTTCTAGCCCCACTTACAGGGAAGAACACTGAGTCATATTGAACTATTTCTTCCTAATACCCTTGGATTAGGTAATGCCACCACCTTCACTGCTCAGCACAAGGCGTGACTGGGTGGGCTGCATCCCACACCAGCTGGGGAAAATTGCAATTCCCCACTCCACCCCCCGCAAGCACAGAATGTACTTTTTCCTTTCATATATTATTTGCATTTCACAGATATTTCTCCTGCTCCACACCATGCAAAACAATGCTATTTTGTTGTCAGGCTTTCTTGTGTCTTGGTCAAATGCTTGTGTTTAAGGCTTGATTAGTTAAAGCACTCAGGCAAAATTAACTAAAGTATAGCCTGCCTTTTCAAATGGCAAAACAAATCATGAGGCAGTTAGAGTGGAAACAGTGTTTATCTTGCTCACAAATGAAGGATCAGATTAATATTCTGGACATTGTTATTGTTTTCTTTTAGTGCTTTTGAGTGCACTAAATGCCTCAATATGCACCAGGCATCATCAAAAGGTAGCATGAAAAACAGCCTGAGATGCTGCTTTCAACATTTGCTTGTTCTTAAAGCCTTTTTAGTAGATCAGTTGAGTAATTTCAGCAACAAGTTTCCAGAAGATTGTGGATCACGCTTAGACACCTGTTGTATGTATTTAAGAACCTGTTTCCCTCTGCTTCTCATCTGGCAGCTGGGAATGTGTTTTGCCTCTGATTAACTCTGCAATCTGGCTGTTTAAAGGAAGACATCTAACACTGGTAAGGTTACCTCTGTTATCATGGCTATTCATTAGCTCTCAGCAGCACTAATTGTCTTACAGCATTTTTTGGTGGGTAACATTACCTATCAGCCTAATTTGCCTTAGAGCAGAGCACCCCAGTTGCTCCCCTCCTGAGGACATCAGTGGGACAAGAAGCAGCACTTCCATGAGGTGAGGAGCAGGGATCTGTGCAGGATAGGCATGAGGGGATTTTGTCCTTGCAAAGACTGTGACAGGGCTTCAGGTGAAGGCTGTGTGACCTTGCGCCTACATCCTCCCCTTCAGGCTTCACGGGGTTTCCTCAGCCCATGAGGACAGTCCCCAGGCTCCTGGGTGATCAGAGAAGGACACGTTACCTTTGGTAGGAAATTGATAGTGTGTGATGTTTAAAATAACAAAATGAGGATTGCAATGTGGCAAATCAATCTGGAAACTGTCTTGGCTATGAATGTAATCCTAGGTCTCTTTTGCCTACAAAATATACATTGTCCTTTTTTCTCCCTTTTTTCATGTCAAACTAACAGACTACATTTTTGTCCCACTAATTTATTTCAATCTGTGGAAAAATGGAGATCCCTAGCTTTTTTTTCTCCACCTGAGAATCCAGCAGAACAGAGGATTTGGTGAGACTGGTCATGAACGTACTGAATCCAGCTGCTCATTTATCTGCAGAGCTTTCTGAGCTTGGTCCCTGTTGCAGGCTCAATAATTGTGGTGTCATGGATTATATATATAAATAGCCCCAGGACAGAGGTTTGATTAGGGGCCTGCTGCCTCAGGTGCCTGCCAGCCCCTGGGGATGCTGGTGGCAGTGCTACTTGGTCTCAGGGTGACACAGCTGTGCCCTCTGCCGCCAGAGTCTCAGGGCTTTGCTCCCGGGATGAACCCTGAGAAAGAGAGAACCACCTGTGGCTGGTCAGTCAGACCCTTAAAAACTCAGGGGGTGGCCTAAGCTGTAAATTCTAGTTAATAAACACTCTGTGTTACTGGTGGAACAACTCGCAAGACCTTTACAAACCTTTATTTGCCATCCCAACTATACTACAAGTCAGAGTCACCTTTTTGGTTTTATTTTCTTCTCTTTCATCCTCAGATTATTCCTGCAAACAAAGCGGAAATAATTCTGACAATCATTTATCGAAGGTAGCTAATAAAACAATGGAAGGATGTAGGCTGAGGCATAAATGGGATATTGTGACAGATGTGGTTGATTATTAACCAGCCAATGTTTCCGCAAAGGATTCTAATCATAAACACAGCATGGAGTGAATCTGGGTGTATTAATAGCAAAGGTTTTATGGAAATTCTGAATGTGGGCTTTTTCTTTAATGTCCTATTTCCTGCTTTAATTGATAGAGTGTGAAGCTTTCATACAAATAATTCAGAAAACATTATTTTGCATCTCTGACATTAAGTACATGGTGCAGGCCGGGAAGGATTGTGGAAGGATTTCTTAAACAGGACAATTACGGTGGTGCTTTTTTAGAGATGTGACTAGTGACAAATGCTAAACTCGGTGATATAAAGCAGCCAAGCGGCTGTGGTAGAGGAGTGTTTATTTGTGTGACTTTGCAAGAAAAGAGGAAGATATTATCAGAGAGAGATCATTATAATGCAAAACTTATGGGCTACACTTCCAATTTTCCCCCTGGCTTTCAATCAAGTGTCCTCTTATTTGCTTTGTCTCCTATTGTCCTGTGTTGTGTTTTGGGAAAGAAAATGCTAGGTTTGTACAGTAATCACTGGGTTAGGGTTGAAACACTCTAAATGTGTACCTTTCTTTCTGGGGATCTGCTACAGCTTTGGCCCATCACTCTACTTTTCTGAATTTCTAAGAGGAAAAAAAAAAAAAAAAGGTTAAACAGAAATTACCCAAACAGCAACGAAAACTCTATTTAACATCTTATATCTCAGCTCTGCAAATATTGAGTCCTGATACCATTTGTAAGCATCAACAATTTGTTTGTCTTATAGCAGCTGATGGTTTTGAAGTGTAGAGTGGTTCCTTGCAGTGGGGTAGAAAATGCTGAGGAAAGAAAATATTATTATACATTTCTAATACATTAAAAAGGCAGTATGATTGCCAGTGCATGTGTTGTTTTCATAATAATTTCTGTTCTGCCAGTATCAGCCAATATATTTCAGACATTTTGTGACAGGAATGGACCCACCTTCGAATTTAAAAATAAGGGAAAATAGCAGAAGTTTTGTCAAAATATGTGGACAGGAACCAGTTTCTCCACTGGTCATCCCCAGCACTACGGGAACATGGTATAAACTGTAAAGCCAAAGGGGACCAGCAGTGTCAAATTTGCAGCAGTTCCTCTTGCTGCCACATGTGTTTTCTGCAGGAATGCCAATGAGTCCACAGCAAAGCATGGTAGTTACTGTGTAGGGTCTCCCAGCTTCAAAGCCTGTTTTTATTTTTTTCTTGCCCCCTGCCCCCCCTCCCAAAGCTGTTGCTCTGCTAAAAAAATTTAAATTAAGCAGTCTGTGCCAAGTGAAGTCATTCAATTATTGGCACTTTGGTCTTTCATTTGAATAAACAGAGCCTTCCTGACAGCAGGGCAGTTCCTCAGGAATTCCTTTATGGTGAATTAGGCAGGGCAGTGATGAATAACTGGGAGCAAAGGACAGTCTGAGCAGCAAACCAAATTGATTACCTAAGTCCTCAGCTAACTACTTTAGGGAAATTTTGGATGGGACCCATATCCTCTAAGGCATAGGTGGAGACTAATCTGACCCCAGGGACCTGCTCTTGCTGATGTTCTGTCTTGTTATCTGCCGTGCCCGTGTGCAGCTTAGGAGGGCCAGAGCTGCACGGTGAATTAAGGGTTTGCAAGAAAGACCAGGAGCTGGTGTCTTTGTACAGTCATGCTCATGGGCCTTTGGTGCACGTGGGGTGGTGGTGACAGGACCTTCCTGTGACACACCATGCAGCATCCATCTGACTCTTCACCCTCTGCTTCCACAAGTGTGCTCCTGCCAGGCAGTTGGTCTTGCTGCTGGTTTGACAATGCAGCCTTCCTTCTTGGCACATCTGCTATGGTTCCAGCAGGCTCCAGCTTTGCCACGCAGACATTTCCCATCCAGATGCTCAAGGGGTCCAGGAGCTGGAGAGTCCAATCCAGCCTGTCCATGCCTTCACTTACTCCTGTGCCCCAGCACACAGCATGCACCTACCAGGGGAACACAGCAACACTATTTCACCATCGTGCTGTGCTTTTGGGGGAGGTAGAAGCTGCTGTCAAGAAATGCAGAAAGACCCTTTACCAATAATTTCTGTCTTCAGCAAAATTGTAGCCTGGCATATCTTGTTACAGGAGAGAACAAAGCATCATGGCACGGAGTGTTATTAAGTGCACTTTATTTGGTAACAGCCTAATATGCTCCCTAGGATCTTGAGAGACTTGTCATTCCCAGCAGTCCTTTCTTTTATTTTTTCCTTTAACTCATTCTGGCTACTGAGGCTATCACTGTAACAGCAGAGCATCAAACCAGTCTATGGGAGTGTAGAGCATGATCTTCCCCCAGTGTGTCCTGTACAAAAACCAGCAGTGCTGTCTGATCACTAACTTGAAAGGCTAAGGTGAATCAAAGGTTGTTTATTACACGTGGATTTTTTCTTCCACTGTTCTTTCATCTCTTCTGAATGGTCCTCTCAAGATTCATAACCATAACCCATTGTTATCCATCTGGTTGTGTTTGAAGATGCCCTGCATTTAGTATTGAGTGCTGCTCCCTGGTGAATACATTGGGGGTGTGATTGAAGATAGAGTGAGGAAATGGGATGTGGGACTCAGAATGAGAGCAGCAGGGAGTGATGATTTCAGCCATTCCTGTTTGCACTGTCAGCTCATTGTGCTGCTAAAAAACTAATTCAGCACTGTCTAGTATTTTCAGAGTTAAGTTGATGACGAAATATGCAACTTCTCATGGAAACTATACAGACTTTCTCTGAAATAAGCTGTGAAATGGATTTGGGAGCATACCCACTGTTGCTTTCCAAAAGAGCATAGACTTGAATAAGTACATCTTGATTTCTCGCTACTAGAGCAGAGCAGCAGTGGAAGTGCCAGTGGTCAGGTTGGGAAGGTTTCCAGGCAGTAGCAGCAGCCCCTTGTTCCTTACCTTTCCTCTGAAAGAAGAAAATTCAAAGGGTAACTTGAGCTCACAAGCTTTAATCAAATCTGTACCTCACAGGCCCTGTATAGCACAGAAATTCAGTGCCTGCTGGCATATAATTCTGTTTTAGATTATTTATTTATTTTTCTTTTTTTTTTTTTTTTTAAATTTTATTTTAAATGGAGTGTTCCAAGGGAAAGAGGAGGAACAGCAGGTAGAAGACACACATGACAGCAGTTTCTCTGTTCCTAAGTTTACTGGTAGCAGACTGGCATGCACCATTTGGATTTGCTCTTGATTTTCAACTTCTTGAAAGCAATTGCTACTTGCAGTGTCAAGTCTCAATTTATCCAGCAAATTTCTGAAAGAGTAAATTTTTTCTTGGAGGAAAGAGGAAGGGAAGAGTTGAAGGAAGCTGTATTTCATTATCTTGGATATATTGCACAGAAGTGAGTTGTGACACTGGCCTCTCCTGCTTCTGGGATTAAGTTCTCAAAAATATTCTCTGGAACAATATGCTCCCCTCCAGTAAATATTTAACTAGCTGCATGTTCATCAGAATTAAACTAGGAACTATCCTGCTGTAGATGGCTCACACTTATTTTGAAATCTGTGCTTCTTGTTCATTCAGATTGTGCAGAAATGGTAGATAATGTGTGGAGAGATGGGAAAAGGGAAAAGGCTGGGTGGGAAATAAAGTTCATAGACTGTCCAGATGCAGTTTTTTCTTGTCATGACCTTATGCAGACAGTCAGCCTGATGTAGATTTGCAGGTTGCCTGATACAGAGGTCACACATGGAATAGTTTGTCACATGCTAAATTTTGTATTCAGTTTCTTTGCTTCTTAGCACTATTTGTTGGAGAAGCTTATGGAAGGAGCATGGAAAGCTTCTCTGGGCTCTGGCCAAGGAGTTGCAGCTGGTCTCCTAATTAAAGAAAACGAAAATGATATACAGGCCTGTGGGGATCTGTTAGACACAGATTTATTAGGCAGGATGGAGAGGGACTTAAAGCTATTGCCTCCTCTCAGTCACCCACTCCCCATACAGTGCACAAGCTCAGAGTTTCCTGATACTTTCGCAGCCTTGCAAAAACCATCTGGAGCACCCTTATCATCTCCATTCTCCCTGGTTCCTGCCCAGTTTGCAGCTCGTCCAAGTTCCACTGAATAGCTTCACAATGCGGACGTAACACATAAGACAAATTTATCCATATCAAAATAAGGGATTCTGCAGGCTAGGACTTGTTAAGTGATAGTCCAATTACTTTTGCTCTCTTCTGGTCCTCCTCAGACATCAGTAAGGAAAACCACATCAAAATTACCATTGTTGAGAACAAGAAGAACCCCATGTGTGCTGACTGCAGCAGCACCAGTTGGAATAGTTAGAAATTAAAAAAACAACAACACAAAGACCAGAACAGAGCAACAAACCCCCCACAACCTAATGGTTTTCAAAAGTGAAATTTGTTGATTTGTACTGAATTCTGCAATGTTTGGGACATTGCCTGGAGAGGATGAGGAAGAGGGACCAGTTCATCCCGGGAGTCTCTGCACTCTTCTCTTGATGGATTTTCATGCAACTTTTCAAATATTTTTTTTTTTCATAGGGGTTAAAAAAAGGGAGCAGGGAAGAACCTTACAAACAAAGTTGACAGAAACCTGCTTGTCATTAGTTTGTGCAGTTCCAGGCTTTAGCTAATGTCCCTTGGACTTCTCATTGCCTTTGCTCTCCCTGCATGATCCAGCCTCTTCACAGGGACTCAGGCAGAGGTACACAGAGAGGGCACAGGTTTTGTACCAGTTACCTAATAATCTTGCAGCTCTGGAGACACAGTTTCTCCCAGGCTAATCTGAAGAAAATTCATGAGTGGAAGTGAAATCCTGGCTCTGCAGGAAGTGACCTCATGCTAATTTTGGTCTAGCTGGGATTTCACCTTCAGGAATGTAAAATAAAATAAAATAGAAAAAAATTCTTTTTGATGGGAGTAAGCATTAGTTAAGCCTTAAGCACTAGTTCAAATATCAGTATCAGCAGGATAAAGATGTGTTAAAAGTTAAACTTGTGCTTAAAATGCTTTTCTGAGATTTTTCACAAATAGAAATCTGAGTGCTCCAGTTGTGTACTCTGGCTGCAGTATTCTGCAGTGTATGCGCCACCCTAACACATGTTTTTTAAAGCTGGGAGAACTTTTGCACATTGTGTCATTTTTTATTTCATGACACTGTTGATGCAAACCAGGACAGGATGCTGTCTGGGATGACAATATATCACTTTTTTTTTTTTTTGTCTCTTCTCCTTGCTTGCTGGAAGTAAAAAAGCATTAAAGCAAAAAAGAAAGAACATACTTTGAAATACAAGTGGATAAATGCTTCCCTTTTGAAAGAAACTGTACACATTTTCTTTAGTCTTCTGTATAATGTAACTCTTGAAGATAAAAAAAAATTAGAAGTAGTGTTAAAATTTGTTTTAGAGCTACTGTTTCCTTTTTGACCTTGCTGCCTGACTGTGATTACAGGAGAAGCTGATCAAGAGATCTCAAGAGTTGCAGCTTCCTGGGATTGTCTGTCAGAGGAATGAAGAGAAAAGAATAACTTTCCACCATGAAGTATGTGCCAGTATATTTGCAAGTGTCCTTAAAAGACTTTTCCTTGGACATAATCGAGTGGATTCAAGGACCTAAGAGGCCAAACTAAAAACCAGATATCAGTCCTTAAACTGTCTGGTGGTTTTTTTTTTTTTTTAATGGAAGTCAGCAGTTGATCTCGGTAACATTTCCTGTGTAGAATACTGGCATGCTTTTTGGTGCTGGGTTGCAATTTGGATTGTTTACATTAGGAAGCAGAGTGACCTTTAGAATTAAGTATTTCTTTGAGGAAACATTGTTCCTTTATGGTGAATATATAAAGTCCTCCCTTCAGCAAGCAGCTGGAGTCCAGCAGCAGGAAGCAGTAGGATTGATCTTCTGCTTTTCCTTAACATCTCAGCCTGCTTTTCAACTATCACTTTACTGAGACAGCACTGTCT
Source organism: Pseudotriccus pelzelni (assembly GCA_035584735.1). Lineage (NCBI taxonomy): Eukaryota > Metazoa > Chordata > Aves > Passeriformes > Tyrannidae > Pseudotriccus > Pseudotriccus pelzelni. The sequence goes on along the minus strand of JAWMRA010000113.1, from coordinate 55,439,131 downwards.
TGATTTATCTCAGGGACAGGACAAAAGCATTTCCCTCAATGACCTTGAATTTCTTCAGACTCCTCCATCTGCTGGTTTGATGCTTCAGGCTTGATGAGCCTGAAACCTTGTCTTCCCAGCAAAAGCAGAGCCCAGCTGCTGACTGACCTTGCTTGCAGTCTCTATCTGCAGCCCTTGCAGCTCAAATGCCTTGCTACAAAAGCTGTACCTGGATGACGGGCAATTATGCTCAGCAATTCTGGTTAATTTTTACTTGGAATAACAGTATTTTTATTTCCTTAGTTCTGGCAGGTTCAGTGTCGTGTAAATGCTGGTATGTACATGCTTCACTGTAAGTGGAATTGGTACCTAGGGTTTTGAGATGGAACCCTTGAATGTTCTTTTCTCTGCTGCTGTGATATCTCATCTGTAGTTGAGTAGTTAGCTTCACTGTGAACATTTTTTTCATCTAGAAAGTTAATTTGCAAGTAACAGTGCCACGGGTTCATCACTTCTCTTGCTGTATGAAAAGACATAAATGGACTGTAGCCTGCCCTTGCAGCGCTTGTGTGCAATCTTGCCTTCTCTTTTCAAAATTGGGTTTATTCTGTTCTGGAGCAATGACAAAAATAAGTGTTAGTCTTCTTTTCAGGATACATTCGGAGTTAAGTGGCATTGCATGTAACTACTTTTGTGAGAGGAACAGCCTTGGAAAAGGAGGGTTTTGGGGTTGCCTCCTCATGCCGTGCCTGTGCAAAGAGGCCCTCATCTGAGTGCGGCTATTGTATGAGCATGAAGCAGTAAATGGCATTTGGTCTGATTCTTATTATGCATTCTCATTACCTTCATGTGTGGCCTGGGAGGGAAGTGGGAAGGGAAGGCAGAGCAAACCAGCCCACTTACCTCCCTGGTGGTAAACCAGAGTTTTAAATGTGAACTGATTTAGGATAGGAGAAAAACAGACCAGCGTCTGGCATGTATGACTGCAGGTTTTTCTGTGTCCAAAATCCTGTACATTTGTGGAAACTGGGCTTCGTCAACACACAATGGTTTAGAGTGATTTGTGCTGCCATCCTAAGGGTCACTTATGTATGGTAGTAGTGAGTGTGTTAAGCTTAGTTTATGCTGGGTACTAGTTGTCCTCCTACAGCTGGGTTGGTTCTCCATGGTTATTTACCATGCAGCATTTTGTTTTGCAACTGAGAAGCTGTCATCAGAGTTGTATTTTTTTTTCTTTCTTTTTTTTGCATATCAGTAAGTCACATGATAAGGAATCATTCTTATTTAAACATTTGACCTAATTTTAGCAAACTGTTAATTCAGCACTTTTGTGTGTACATTCACACTTGATGTTTTCATGGCTTCCTAATCCATTAGTTGTGTCAGGTTCTGGGGTTTTTTTGTTTTGGGGTTTTTGGTTAGTTTGGTTGGTTTTTGATTTGTTTGTTTTTTTTTTTTTTTTTATATATTGAGTTATATATAAAATGGATAAACAATGTATTCATTTTATTTGGTTGGCCAGAATGTCTTTAGTGTGGTGGCTACAAAAGGGGAACAGAGAAAGTTTAAAAAAATTTGTAGTTATTTAACTGAACTAACAGAAGCTAGCTCAAAAGATCCGTGGAAGTGTGGCTCTGTTACCCTCCTTCCTAGCCACTTTCACGCCACCTAATCAGGCTGCTGCCAGCTGGGAGAGAAGCTAGAAATCTGCAGAGCCCTAGCCTTCCAGTCCCACTAGACACTAGGAGATGTCCTAGCCTCCAGCTCCTTATGAAACGAGAAATTAGAAGTATTGGAGACAACTAAATGATACCTGGAAGCCACGTGATGTTGGCGAAAGCGGAATTTATTGTGGAAGAAAAGGAGCGAGTGATGAGTATTTGAGGACAGAGCTGAGTAAAAAGGTTAAACTTTGCTAGGCGGAAGATGTTTTTTAAAGTAAGTGAAAAGGAGGCATGCTAAGATACATGGTCTGAATGCCAGAGGTATTGGTAATACAATCTTGGCATTATTGTCTTAAGTGCTCTAGAGTCCCCCTGCCCCACAGTCTGCAGATGTTTGGTGAAAACTTAATGAACGCCGAGTGGTCTGTGAATTTTGTCAAGCTCAAGCTCTTGACAGGAATTTTATGGACTTATTAATGACCTGTGTTGCTGTAGATGCAGGTTTCCTCTTCTGTCTGCTGGTGGTGTAAGTAAAAGTGGCACAGATATGTCTTTTGCAAACCAACCAACCAACCAAAACCAAAGAAGCAAAACAAACAAAAAAATAAACTACCCCCAAACCCAGGGATGTCTTCTCTCAAGGAACAGCTTCAGAAGACCCAGCAAAATGCAGATGTTTCCTCCCAAAAGCTGAAGAAGGAAGAATATGTAAGTTATAGGATCTATAGGGTAATGCCTTGTGACCCTTAAGAGCTACTTTTCTTGAGTGCTTAAAGCAGGAAAAAGCAGAGTAGATGCCTCACAGTGAACCAGCAGAGGAAGGAGAGCTGTGCTGCTTAATTTAACTCTTGGTTAGGCAAATAGGATTAGCTATGAGGAATTAAAATGATCAGATCTGAATTTTACTTTAATATAAGTAGGACCATATGTCTTTGGGGAACCCCATCTGCTTTCAGGCATTTTTAGTGGGGAAAATGAGACAATTTCAATACTTTTGTCATCTGTTGTGGGGTTTTCTGGGATGAGTTGGGGGTTGCTACAGTTTCAATTTGTTCAGTTCATCAAGTTCATGTTGAATTAATATTCTGCAAGTGAAATGTTTTGGTTTTGTTTTCCCACTTGTCAGCTTTACGCTGTCTTTTCTACAGGTACACAGTCAGCTTGAAAATTGAATGTTCTAGCAAAGAAAAAAGAGACCTTTTAGTTAATCTCTTCACTTAGCCTTCATTGCCTTCAGAAAAATCTGGTGTGACCATCTTTTTGGAAGGAAATAGGTGTGGTGGTGGTAAATAATGTAACATATAAGTGATGAAAATCTTCCATGCGTTCTGGAAACACAGATTTGTCAGTTCCCCTGTGTTCCAGGGTTGCTTCATCTAATGTACAGAGAAAGCAGAGAAACAGGGGAAACTATATGAAAAAGCTGAATGAAACTCAGCAAAACAGCGTGGTTGTCCTTTTCTCCAACATTTCCTTCTTTGCTTCAGAATAATTGCATTGATTTTATTGAAGTTGCTCCTGATGTAAAGATGACAATCTGGCATCATTATGGTTTTCTGTCCTGCAGATGGACTTGTAGATGTTACCAGCCAGTTTGCTCTAAAATATAACAAAAGTGATTTTTTTTTAAAGAATAATGTAACATTCATTTAAAAGAAAAATCTTACACATGACCTCATGGTTTAGACTTAGCCAAACCTGAATTCATGAATTTTGCATTTAGTTTTTCTGAGAAGAGGTTTATCTTTCTGCTGTCTTAGCCCTCCCTTCTGCTGCTGACCTGATGCCTGCAGGGTAAAGTTACTGTTTCATCTCTCACCTCATTTGGATCCTAAATGGTTATATCACCTCATAGAGTACAAAATAGCAATATAAAACAGAAAAAAAAAATAGTGAGGGAGAGTTGTATTATAAGGGAAAGTGAAAGGACCTGCTGCTTCTAGTCCCCAGGGATGGGAGAGGAAAAAGCAGTACAATGGCTGAGCAGTACAAGCCAAGCACAGGAAGAAAGTTGCTGTTTATTGGCTTCTGAAGAACACCTACATAAAGTTTGGTGTAGTGTGAGAAATGCAATAATACAGAAAGAAAGGAAAACTTAATAGTTCTAAATACAAATCTGTGCACAGCAGAAGAGCCACACAATGCTCTTTTCAAGGGAAACTGCATTTCCTAGTTAGTAAATGGTACTTTTGGGGTCATCAGAAATTCTGTTTCACAGAGTAATGACACAGTGCGTGTTTCTTAGTCCATGTTGTACACTTGCCAGAAATGCCATCTCCTGAGTCTGTGCTCTGAACTCAGGTGTTTATTTAACTCAACTTTCAGTATTTTCAAAAGTATTTTCCCCAGTGATCATACTTGAGACAAGCTTGATTGTAGCTTTTTCTTATTTTCTCAACCAATAAGAATAAATGACAGAGGCATGACCAGATCTGCTGTTTCCGCTCCATTCTTGAACAAAAACTGATTAAAACAGGGAACATCATTCATGATCTTTCTATCTCGTGCTTTCATTTAAGCTAATACAGAGCAAGGGAAAAGTGCTATGTGCTATGACATGTCAAATTTGATGCTCAGCTTGCATTTGCAGAATGAGAGATAGTCTTCTGTAGATGGTACTTGGAAGGGAGATGGATCTCTTCCAGAGGAAAAAGTTTGATCTGTAATTCTGTCCTTAGCAAATATGCATGCATCTATTTTTGTTTGTTCATAACGTCTTGTATTTCAGAGCCAAGGAGAGAATGATATTTTGCCTGTTACTGCCAAACAATGAGCTACCTGTCAATAGAGTAGCTGCTTTCTTTCATCCGTCATCTGTAATGGCCGTGCAGAAACCTGTAGGAAGCAGACATGAAAAAGGGCACCAAATGTTGATAAGCCAGCCAGCTACATGTACTAGCTTTGGTTCATAGTGATGCTGGGCTTCTCTCCATATCAAGGCGGAGGGGCTGTGGCCTTGAGGGGAGCTTGGCAGCACAGCTCTTGGCCAGAAAGCTCTATTCAGACCCCTGCCCTGTGGCTGGCTGGCATCTCCATTTTCCCATCAGCCTGTGGCTGGCAAATGGTCATAGGCATTTGGCTTCAGGGCTTCTCAGCCTCTGCTGCTGGAAAGTGTGAAGATGAGTTTTTGCTTCCCTTCCTTCACTTGCATGTTTCTGTAAGTACTTCTGAACTTCACCTCTTCTGCAGTAACAGTTTTCTTAAGGAATAGTAGCAAAAAACTGCCCAAAAAAAAACCCAAAAAGAAAACCCAAAACACCAAACAAGCAGTCTTCCTGCTTTTCTCGATCTCTAAACTCTTGTGAGGCCACACCTGCAATACTGGGTCCACATTTGGGCTCCTCAGTAAAAAAGAGAGAGAGAGGTACTGGGGAGAGTCTGACAAAGGGCCACAAAGATGATGAAGGGACTTCAACACTTCTTGGATGAGGAAAAGCTGAGGGCTGGAACTGTTCAGTCTGGAGAAGAGAAGACTCAGGGAGATCTCATTAATGTGTAGAAATACCTGAAGGGGGGATCCAAAGAAGGTGGCGTCAGACTCTTTCCAGTGGCGCCTGGTGTCAGGACCAGAGGCAATGGGCACAAACAGAAGCTGCTGAAGGTTCGCTCTGAAATTCAGGAAGCACTTTTTTTTTACAGTGAGACTTGACCATTGGTTAATTGATTGTTCTCATTTAGTAATGGAATTGCTCATAGTTTAAATCGTTTATTTTCGTGTGCCTTGGCAAAGTAACAAGGAACAAGCTAAACAATGTTTACGATTTCTGCAAGGGTCACTGCTGAGTTTTCACTTTTGTTCATGTTGAGGTGTTAACTTTTTTGCTGTAACAGCTACAAACTTTATTGCTGGAACTGACCTAGTTTATCAAAAGCACTGTACTGTTTCCACAGTATTGTAATTTTGCTCAGTTCTTCATATGCTGGTAGCCCTAACAAGTGTCCCCACAAGAGAAGGCTTGTTGCATGTCAGGGACATTGAGCAGTGACAGTTTATCTTAACATTGTAAATACAGGCCACCACATGGAAAATGAGGTGCTCTGTGTGTGTTTCTCTGTGTATGTGTTTGTTTATCAGTTTCATAGTTATCGTCCATAGTAGTTTGTTGTTGAAAAATGGTAATTTGCCAGAACATATTGCAGATTTTTATATGGACTTTCCCCCCCACAAATTTCACATTTCAAGAAAATAATTTTATCAAACACATGATTTTTGAAAAATTTCAACTACCTCTACTTATTAAATGTCGCAATTTGACCAAATTAAAATATTATACTGGAAGCACTTTGAAAATGTAGAGCTGAAGTGCAAACTAGACTGTAGATTTGATTTATTCCAGACTCAATTAAGTGAAACCTTGAGATCCAGATATTCCTAGTTTTTGAATATTACTCAAAATCTAGATCCAGACTTGAATCTTGAATTGGAAAGTTGGCCAATTTATATATCTCTCTGGGGGATATTTAATAAGGTTTGATTGTACCTGAAGGTAGTAACTACTTAATATTTTTGATGAGTAGAGTGGAGTTAAGGATTTCCTGGGGTTGGTCCTGAGGTCATCTTGCATTTCACAAACGCAGCCTGCAAGAAGACATTGCAGAGTGTCTCATATATTGCAAAACTAATGCCACCACTGATAAACTCAGTATGTAGTGAGTGTCTTGGGTGAACAGAGTATTCTTTTTCTGTATTTAGCAGAGTTAAACAAAACAGTAGTTTGCTTAATGTAAAATTTTCTTGATTTTATTTTTTATTTACTTTCTTTTTCTGCAAATTTGAGATGATAAAGATGCAATAACCTGAATTTATGCTTGTCTTAATATGTTGTCTCAGTGTACCTTGCCAGCCTACCATAAAGTCAAGAATAAAATACCTAAAGTTAGGCATATTCTAAGGACCATTCTGAAATGAAAAGTAGTGACTTCATCCTCTGGGTACTTTCACTGCTTTTGACCTGATCCAAAGCCTACAGAAGTCAGTGGCTGGCTTGGTTTGGGCTTTGTCTCGGCAACGTGATTATGTCAGCAATAATATTTCAAGGAGCTGAAAAAGCAGCTTGATAAGGAGGGAGAGAGCAAGCAGGACTCAGAAATCACTGCTATGGAGTAGACTGTTTACACAGGCATGAGTGTTGTTTAGGAAGCACTGAGCACTTCGGAAAAATGGATCTGCTGCGGCAAACTGCTTAGGGATACTGAAGTCAAAGAGCATCCAAGCATTGCTTTGTGAGTTGCCTTTACTGCAAATAGAGTTAATGTTTCATTATATTTGGAAAAATGCTATAGAATTTCCCCCTGGGCCTTGTGGAAAAACTGAACCAACAGGAATGTTAGTTTTAACCCCCTTCTCAGATGCCAGGAAAGAGTCCTCTGCCATAACCTAACAAGATATCCTGTTGAGGTCAAGAATATTTTTTTACTTCCACGAACTCTCTACCTCAGGCAAGGAGAAAGGAACTTAAATTAGTTAGAGAAAATAGAAAACACAAAATACCAGTGTTCTGCTTGTTAGTTCACATAAAACTGGAATACACATGGGGAAAGGCTTGTGTCCTTCCTGCAGTCTTCATGGTTGCAGGGAAAAGCCCCCTGCTCTGTGCCTGGGAAATGGATGGAAGTAGGGTGCCTGGCTGGCTTCACTCTCAGGAATGCAAGAGGGACTGGGCTAGGACCAGGGTAAGCAGAATTTTACAATGACCCAGACATTATGAACTTCTGCACATTGGGGTATTAAGGATTACATCCTTAAGTGGCTTAGCTTTGAAGGCAGTAAGCATGGGCAAAGAGGGCCCCAGAAACCCCTGGTCCCTGATTCTCTTTTGTCCCTGAGCTGGGAATTAAGTCTGGCTCTGCTGACCACCATGCAGCTCAGACTGGAAGTGGGAAAGGATGCCCAGTACAAGCAAGGGAAAGAGGAAATCCCTGGCCACATGACTTTGTGCAGATGGTCTTAGGCTTCTCACATAATCCTATGCTTTTGTTTCTTGGGAGAGACCCCACCTCTCCTTTGCCTGAGTGTAAGCATGTGTAGGAGGCTCAGTGGGGGAATCTTGCTGATTTAATCATTCCTTACATGTTGTTTGCCTGTGGATGGGACAATTGAGCCTGTAACAATCAATCTTGCACGCTCTCAAATAGGAAAATGCTACGTATGATCTAAGCTGCATGCTGAAATGTGGTTATTGGAAATGAATTTTATGGCTGAATAGGCTGGCATCATGTTGCCTCTTTGCTTTTTTGGGCTTTTAGTTATTTAATCACAATGTCATGCCGGCAAACTATTTTATGTTTTTCTATTTAGCTCGCTGACTTAATCTTCTGCTTCTGGAAATGTTTACATGCAGATGACAAAATAAAGATTTTGTAAGTAAACTGGTGGCTTACTTTTTCATTATGTTAATTGAAAGGCCTATCTTTGTGGCATCTTTTTAAAGAATAAGAAAGAAATTTGCTGAACTGCTATTATATGCATTAAGGTAATTACTTTTGCTGTTTCTTATTCGTATTGTGCTTGCTGAGAAACAGACGTAATAATATTAATTTGGAAGTGTTCTCCTTCCATTTGTCCTTCCATCAAACTGGCAATTTCTGATTGTTGCATTCCTTATGGTACTCTACCAAATATTTACATGTCTTCCCTTATAGCCTTTGAATGCATTTGTAAATCTCTTTCTTTGCACACATGGTCTGTGTTTTGGTAAAAGAGGTCTATTGCAGGCATTCCTAATTACTGCACTAATATTCTTTACAAAATTACGTGAGGAGCTCTGTTCAGGTCTTAGGATTTTGAAGAGATTCCAAATTTTAGAGGTCACCTAATGCTATGAAGAAAATAAGACAGTCCTGTTGATTGTTAGACTGTTGCATTTTTTCCCATGATGAGGAAGGCTAGGATTTGCTGAGGTTAAATACTGCTGCAGAGCATGTTTGATTGCCGTTAAGTGACTGAGAAATAATCCATCATAAGTAAAGCTGCTGTTACTAGCAGCATTCCCCTTCATTTCTATGTGTATAAGTAGTGGGAATATGTTTGAAAGATCTGGCTCTTTAGCTATGAGTGTGATCTGCCCGTAACCTCTGTGCTGCTACAGAAGTTTGTTTATATCTGTCATCTATCGTATGGCAGATGAGAAGGAAAAAAATCAATAAATAGCTATTTTGCCTCCCACTAACTTCCCATATGTGGAGATGCTTACTGTTGCTCACTTAGCACACGGGCTTCAAACTGTGTGTTTCAACTTTCTCTTTGATGTAATTTACTTCTCTGCTTGGTTTGGTAGGTGTAGTGCTCATCAGCAACACATATCCTCTTTGTTCAAACTGAGGTTTTTAAAAAGCGTGGAGATGATATATCCTGGTGCTTATATTTGTGGAACCTGGTGCCCTCCATCTTTCGTTGAGCGGTGGGGATAATAGAAGCCTCTTGCCTACTTAACTCATGTGATTAAAATGGGACACGTTGTGATGTTCTCCTCAATTAGCATGATCCGCTCCCGCAGAGCTGGTTGGGGTGGTTCGCATTTTCCTCTCTAATGAGTAGAAAGAGTCTTTAAAGAATTGCTAAATAATTCAGACCATTAGGAACCTGTCAGCTTAAACAATGCCCCCTCTGACCAGAAAAATGATTGTGAGCTGCTGGACACCCTGGCAGATGTTGAACTTGTTCTCATTGTTCACTCTGCTTCAGGCAAATAGCTTTGCAGCAGCTTGCAGGATTTCTGCGTCGCTCTGTTCAGGCGGTGCGTGCGGGTGTAAGCAACACATGTTGGCCAGACTTCATCTAGCTTTTGTACCCCACTATTTCTTTTAGTTAATTTAATGATACTGTAATAAGCTGCTAATATTGCCATTTACCACTTTTAGTATGTTTGCCAGCCAGTTATAATGAGAAGCCACAATCAAAACGTAAAAAAAAAAACAACCTGCCCTCCCCAAATTTGACTTCTTTACTATTCCTTTTGTTGTGTTAATTTCTTATTTTTCATTTTGAAGTGCTTTTCTACAAAAAGAATGATTAGAGGTATTGTTAAGCAGAATTTTCTGTATACTCATGTAACCCTAGGACCCGAAACTTCTGGGGAAACATTCATGTCTTGAAACATCCTGTAAAATCATATGCATATGCAGAACTACTTTAGTTAAAATTCATTATGCAACAAGACTTATTTCATATGCCTTTTGTTTCATGCTATTGAAGTAAAGAGTGCTTTGACACAATTTTCTTAGAAACTTTGCCATACTTCTCCTTCTGTAACATTTACTTATGTCTGCAGATTTTTCTAATTTCATTGATGAACCAATGATCAGTATTTTAAAGAAAAAATTATTGAATAAGTTGGTTGGAGGACAACCCCTTAAAGCTTCCTGTGCCGCCCCAGAACTGTTTGTGCTTTTGTCTTGAATGGGTGATGGCAAATAGTCGATCTTGCACAAGCAATTAGCTGGTCTGTTGGATCGGTTAATGGAACAAGCAATGGTAGTAACGCAATGAGAAGTAGCATGTGTGCTTTGTAAATATTTATGTTGTAAGAGCTCCTAGTATATTCCTGTGACAAATGACTCCGCCTTCAAATATTTTTACATGTTTAGTAGGCAAGGGTTTTTTTAGTAGCATGTGTGAAGGCTTCAGTTCTCATTTTTCAACCTAATGCATTCAAAAAACCTTTCCACTCATATTTTTGTGAGATTTGTCCAGTTTTTGGATTTTTTCCTACAAAGTAACTATTCTAAATTAAGAACAGTTTTACATGTATCTATTGCAGTAAAACAGCTTTTAATTGTAGCTCAGAAGATACAACTACCTGATTAACTAAAATTTATTACTGTCCACTGCATATTGAAAAAGTGTGTTGCTGAAGTAGTGCTTATGGAAAAAAAAGATACATCAGTTCTGCTCTATTGATACTGAAAGTATTTCCCCAACTTGATCTCGTCTATCAGTACTTCGCTCTTTGTGTTTCAAAAATGAGGCTTTTACCATAAGCTCTGAATTAAAAAGACTGTTAAAAAGTGTGAGCCTCTGAGGCTGTGCGGGGTGAGCCTGTCCGTGGAGGTAGGTGCCACTGCTGCTGAGGGCAACCTTGGTCTTGGGGGGTTAACTCGTGTGAGTGCCTTGTTGGTTTCAGATGTTGCAGTGAAAACCCTGGCAAAACAACCCCTCATTTTTATTGCTGAGCATGACATTATATGGTGTGGGATATCCCTTTTGTCTGTTGGGATCAGCTGTCCCAGCTGTGTCCTCTTTCCCACCCCAGCCTTCTCACTGACAGGACAGAGTGAGAAATGCAGAAATCCTTGATGCTGTGAAGGCACTGTTCAGCAGCGGTGAAAACAGTGGTGTGCTATCACCACTGTTTTGGTCACAAATCCAAAACACAGCAACACAGGGCCTACTATGAAGAAAATTAGCTCCATCCCAGCCAGTCCCGGTGCTGGATTACTGATAGATCATTGCAGGCCAGGCTTCTTGCATCCAGTGTGCAAGTCATTCAAACTGAGGAGACAGGCTTGCTGTATAGTTGGTTTTTTTTCTCTCCTAACTTGCCATTTTTCAGCAATGCTTATACCACCTGCCTTGCCATCATGTGATCATGCTTTTTCTCTCTTCATTTAATTCTACTGAAATTAATAAGACAGGCACTACAGGCACTTTGATTCCCCAGCTATTCTCTATAACACTTGAAAATAGATCATAACCACAAATAGTAAGCCCATGTTGACAGCAGCGCTAAAGAACCAAGCAACATAAAAAGAAAAATTTCATCTTGCTTTAAACATCAGGTGTGGTTAATTGATGCCTTTAATGTCAGTGGATTCTTCCTGTTTTGGACACAAGGAAAACCCATTTGAGGGGAGCACATGGTGCATGTGGAGAGTGTGCATACAGCAGCCCCTCTCCCCTGCAGAGCTGGGCAAGTGCACAGACTCCACAGGGAGGTGGAGGTGAGGAGAATCCCTTTGATCTCTTTTATTACAGCATTTCACAGAGAGGGAGAACAGGAGATTCTGCCAAAAAGGTAGTAGGCACTAAGGGCGTTGTAAGTCTCTGTGATAACTGAGAGTACGTGTACATCACATTTTCGTCGTTTAACATCTATTCTGACCTATAGCCAGAGCTGTTAGACTTGTGTTGATGCTGTCATTTGGTAAATGAAATGGCTTGCTTTCTGGCAAGCAGGAATGGGCTAACACACAGGCTTTTGTTTACTCTTTTCCCAAACTCCTCTGAATCAGAATTAAGTAATGAATGACTTCCACTGTTTTTGTCCTTTTGTGTTTGACAAACATTTTGAGAGGAGACTAGGAAACTGAGTGCATGCGCACTGGTTTGCCAGAAGTTGAGTTCTCAGAAATTGAACTGACATCTTCTAGAGGAATTTAATGAGATGTAAAGTTTGCCTTCACCACTGGCTCAATGGGCGGCCACTGTGTTTCTTGTGCAGTTCCCCTTCAAGGCAAAAATACCAAGAACGGACCTTAAGTACAGTTTAATGAGACTATTTCTTTAGCAGATGTTGCATGATTCAGATGTTTCGGTCATGAGATAAACAAGGCTTTGAAACTCATCTCTGGTTATTATTTTGTTGACAATAACATGCAATTATTTTTAGCATTAGTTACACTTAGTATAGCACAGCTTCCCGGCTTTCTTGAAAGCTCCATTAGAGGTTTCTGATTTGAGAAACCAAATTTCTTACTTCAAACTTCTTTAGTTCCTACACAGATTCTGTTTCAGAGAGCATGGGAACATGTTTTGGATTTCATGGGAAGACTATGTACACATCTGCCAGTCTGGTTAAGCCACTGATATCTTTCCACATGTGCCCATCCAGCACCCATCTGTGGAGCATTAGTCGAGGGACCTTATGGACCAGGGATTTTCACACAGCTCAGCTGTATCAGTGCCAAGTGATCTAGGCAGGAGAGGGCTAGAGGAAAAACGAAGCACTGATCTTTCAGAAATAGACTGAACTATGTCTAGGAAAACGTATTTTATAGGGATGGCATATGTGTATAAAAGTAGGCTGACTTTAGGGAAGGAGATGTGTCATTATCTCAGCATGAATGCTGGGAATATGTGCATTTTCTATGTTTTCCTTCATGGATTTTCATTGCTTAGGAAACAAAACCATGGTGACAATGGGATGTCCTAGCACTTTCAAAATAAAATCTAAGTTTTTTTAGTGTAAAAGTGGTGTAAAAAGTGGGCTAAATAGCTCTTTTTTTGAGAATTCATTTATCTTCATCTATAAAAATAAATTAGGGGCTTTAAAACATCTTTGTGGAGGGAAAGAAATGAATTCTCAAAATTAATACACAGAACTGTATTTCTAACTCCATTGAGGACTTCTCTGCACAAACTGCAGTTTGTTTTTACTGCAAAACAGATGTTAAGAACCATTAAACTAGCAGAGACGTACATTATAACACAAGCTATGGAGTTTCCTCTTGCTTTATTGAAATACTCTTTAATTTCCTGTGTGACGTAGCAGGTCTCTAGAAAATAAGGAAAATGGCACCCTTCTCTTTCCCAGCAATGTTGTGACAATGATACATTTGTGGAAGATTGTGAGGCACACAAATACTTCACATAGTAATAAGAGATTAATTTATTGTTTTCACCACGAGGCTTTCCTACTCTTTGGTTATCTCTAGAGAATATCTCAGCAGGTTGTCCCAGGTTGCTAATGGCAAAGCAGTGGATCAGAAAAGGGGGACAATGTGGATGTGGAGACTCAGTTTTGGGGGTGTAATAAAGAGGGATCCTCGTGTTGTAACCCACAATCTAGATTGTACCAAATAAGTCAAGTAGAAGTCAGGAAAATATGCCTTCAACATGCAGTGTCAGTATGCTAAGAGTAATCAGTTAAGTATGTTAGAGGTGAAATTATGAAAATAAAATTTATTTGAAAATAAAAGAACTTGGGGATATCAACTGGACTCTTGAGACCAAACTTAAAGAGTGTTGATTGCCTTGTTACAAAAAGTGGGAATGCATCAATGGAACTGGCTGATAAAAAGTGAAAGACATAGTGAATACACAGGTGGATTAGAAATAATGTAGTAAATAGCCGAATGACCCCCAAGACTGGAATGATCAGACGCAGTGAACTTGAAGAAGGAAAGTGCCGGGTTGACTGCTTTGCACTAATAGCAAGAATGCCTATTCACATTTGGGAGTTACTCTGAAAATGGAAGTGAAAGGGAATGGACAGCTTTATTACCTGTTACTGGAAGACTGTGAGGCATTAATGTGATTCAGCTGGGTCCAAGGTTATGTTGGTCCAGGTATTTTTAACTGAGTTAAGGAAGAATCACTAGGATACTGGAGAGGTATCTTTGGGAATAGTATTTATACTTCTGAAGATTCATCTTTAAGAAAGATAAATTCAACAGAATGGGTGATGATGGACTGGTTGGATACTAATTTTATCTAAGGAATCATCTGAACATGGTGTAGTGACCTAAGAGATGGATTGTGGGGAAAATGCAGTACTCTGTGTGAGGAGGGGGGTAGGACCAGAGGCCGACTATTGCTCCTGAGAGAGACCTGGTACGTTGACTCATGAGCTGTCCTTGCTTCCATGTTAGTCCCAGGACTTGGATCTGGCCTGTTATGTGAAATAATTGGACCACAGCAATGCTAAGGAAGAGAATATAACTACTGGGAAAATGAAAAAGAAAATAGTCTACTTTGCACAGAGAGTAAAGTTGTTACCAGAACAAGCAGATGTGAAGCCCCTGGATGTATTTTCAGTTGTAGAATTAGCAGTATGGGCATAAGTCATGTTCTGCTTTATTATGTTTTAAAAAAATTGGCCTGTGGGACTTGCTTGTGGAAAACTTAATGGCGGTCAGTAATATTCAAAGAAGGATTTAACCTTTGCTGTGATGAGGGGAGTGTATTCAATGCTAATATTGTCAACCTGTGAAGTTTGAAAAGAGATCCAAGTTGTTGTTATCCAGTGGAGGACTTAGCTATAACTGGGCTTTGGAGATGAAATAGAATTTTATTCCAAATTACTCCAAAGCTGCTGGGTTCTGAAGTTTCCTCTGTAATGAGTCAGGATAGTGGACACAGTGGAACAGGGGTCCACTTTTAGGTGGCAATTCCTCTGTTGCTGTGCAAATCATTATTTCATTTTTGTGGACATATATATTGATTTGGGGCTTTTGTGGGTTACTAATGATTCTTATTTTAGTGTTCATGTGTTTCTTTTCAACTGAACACGTCATCTGCAGTGTAACTTGGCTGTATTTTCACACTTGGCACTTGAATATAACTCTGCAATTTTATTAGAATATTTGAATAAATGCCTTGTTTTTTGGCTGAGTTTGTTCACCAACTTGCTGCAATCAATGAAGTGTTGAGCTTTTCTGATAATAAAGCAATTGTTCATGCACCTAACTACAGATTTAACAGCTTAGCTTTGTATATTTGAAACTTGGGGATTCCATTTGCAAGTAAAGAGACGTGTTTTATCCAAGGTCAGTTATTAAAAAACAATTAATTCTTTCCATGGGAAAGTATAAACGTCTGATGAAAGAAAGTAGCAAGGAGCAGAACACCAGAGTTTATGATTGTGTACATGATGCTGTTGTGCAAATTTGTTAAACACAACTGAGAGCTGCTCTTAAGAGTGGGTTTTCATGACTACAGCATTCCCACTGCGGTTGGAGAAATTACATTTTTGCCAGGGTGTCTCACTCAAGGATGCTGGGGATACTCACTCCCTCCTAGCAAGCTTGGGGAAAAAAAAAAAAAAAAAGCGGGGGGGAACACAAAGAAAAAAAAAAAAAAGAAAAAAAGAGGAGGAGACCCTGGAGCTACCCTCAGGCAGGCAAACCCCTTGCCATTGAGCAGCCTTCCAAGCAGCTTTCCTGTGGAAGCAGCCTGGAGGCTGAGGAATGTGGGGTCAGACAAGAGCTCAGTCACGGTGTATTCCCCGGCGGCTGCCCGGCATGGTGGCAGGCCGGCCCGCATAATCGTTTCAGACGGAAAACCGTGGAAAACCACCCTCTGGTTAAGTTTGCATCATGCTGTTCCACCAATGGAAAAAATTGAACTGGAGGAGGGTGTGTAGCCTGCAGACAAAAATACATCCAGGCTCGCTCAGGATCTGTTTTTAGTTCCTAACGGCTCAGCGTTTTGAAGTGTTAGGCACAGTTTCCTGGCATGCCCAGGGCAGGGACAGTCCGCGTGTCTGCGTGTCCGTCTTCCCGTGGCAAGACTTGGGGCAGCCGGGAGTCAGCGCCCCAGTCAGCTGAAGTCACCGCCCGGGGGAAGGTGAGTGGGACCGGGAAGCGGGACTTCAGACGGGGAGGGGGATGCTGGGGGAGAACAGTCGGTTCTCTGCTCACCGGCTGCCGGCCAGACTTGGAGCACTGAAAGGAAAGTGGAGAAGGACTTGGGAAGCCTCTGAAAACGGAGGGCAGAGTGGGCTGCTGCGATGCCAGGACTTGCAGCCGCTGTGCTGCCTCTGCTATCAGTGGCTACACCCAAGATGAATGGTTTTCCTCCAGAAATCAGTTCTTGGTGGTCATCTGTCAAACTCCATTAGCCTGAATTGCTAAATAAACCAGAGCTGGGATTATTTTACAGCTCTGCAATGACAGGGCTAGATCTTTTTTTTTTGAGGCAAAGTATGAGAAAGTATGGTAGTACTGTGGTTTCTGTAACGTTAAAGTGACCCTTCCAGTACAGTATATTGAATAAGCCCTCCAAATGTTTTGTGTTTTTTTTTTATTATTCTGTCTATTCTCGATAATACTTAAAGTGATTTATGATAAATCGTGTACCCAAGCAAGGATGTTTTGTTTGCGTAGTGTTAGAGGAAAAAGTTTCAGTCAACATTACTACCGATACTGAACTGGGATAGTATGGAAAACCAAAGCTTCTGTATCTGGCAGAGGTAGGTCCTGCACAGGTTGTCATCTTTCTGTGTAGATTTTCAATACATAACTGTACACTTAGTGTGAAAATGCTATGTTCCGTGGCACAGGCAAAATAAAAAAGAGGAAAATGCCCAAGAAATGGAGAAGTGTCTTTCACTCCCTTCCCCCTTTTGGGTTTGTGGGGTTTTTTTTGGTTTTTGTTTTTTTTGTTTCTCTGTTTGTTTGGGGGTTTTTTGGTTTAGTTTTTTGTTTGTTTGTTTTGCGGGGTTTTGTTTTGTTTTTAACAGCTTGTTTTAATTGCTTGTGCAATGCAATCAAAGTTTGCAATTTTGTTTATGCTTGTTGTTGATGTGGTCACTGAGTTAATTTTGGACACTGGTGACTTCATTCTGGTAATCATGCATTTCTTCCCCTTCAGGCTGGATGATTTAATAGTATTATACAATGTATAGCAACTTACAATTTAGAAGCAAGGGCTGGAATTTTTTTTATCTGATCACCTTCAATGGGAAAAGGGTATCCATGGACCATGGAAGAGAGGACCCTCTGAATAGGGTGCTCTGTAGTTGTGAACCTGCAAAGTAAGTTTTTTAGTGGGGAAACATAAGCGTCACTATACTCTTTTTGTTCTTTTAATGTGTGAGTAACTTGCTGCTACTACAGGGGTACGGGAAAGGAAGCCTTAAGCTGTGTTACTGCTGTAGAGCTCTTGGCATGCGACAATCAAGATCTGCTTTCAATTTTCCAAGGAACTGTGTCTCAAATTTACTTTTGTTGTCTAAATCCTAGATTCTCTGTCCTCTTCAGGATGTCTCAGAGCCGAAGGTGGGAAAGCATTTACTTTGGAATCAACACTGTTAGGTGTTTATGAGTGTGTAAGCTGAGAGTAGAAAAGACCATCCCAAACGTGACGTGGTTTTGCCCTCCCGCTTGTGGAGCGGGCTGTGTAATAGGTGACAGGCAGGGAGTCCAACCCCTGTCCCTCAGCCTGGAACACGCTGTTCTGCTAGTTGCTAGTGGAAGTTTTTCTCTGGTGTCATGGGTTAAGAGTTGGTCCAATAGACTTGGAATGCGTTATGCCAGAAAGAACCTTTATGGGCAGATCATGTTGATCTTCCTGTCTCAAATTATTCATCCTTTCTGTTATTTGCTGCTTCTTTTGGTAGGGTCTATGGGGCTACTCAAGGTATGGCGTTTTGAGCTGTGTCCTAGTCCAAAAATAACCTTTCTCCTACCTTCTCCAAAGCTGATGTTTTGGCACCTACAGTTTTGGGTGGGTATGTGTAACAGAATATTCCCCTTGGCTACCTGCCAACTATGGTTGTATTTGATAGGATGAGGTGGTTACTACCAAAACAGACAAGAAAGGAGAAAGGCAGATGTTCTTGTTAGAGCTTTGGGAATCCTGGTTTGACCAGAAAGCCCCCGTCTCCCCTCCTGTTGTTGTCATAAGTGAGGAGGGCTGAGGCAGAGACTTCTTCAGGAGTCTGTCTAGGCAAAGACTGCAGATTTGAGCTCAGTCTCCAAAGTGTTGTTACGCCACAGCCCAGGGTGGGCAGTGATGCTGGAGCCCAATTGTGGCTCCTTTCAGGTGCACCATCCTCCCCACCTAAGGCCTCAGGCCTTGAAATCCCCTGAGAGCACCATGTTAATCTGCATCAGGATCTGCCAGTATGCCTACAGCAGGAGTAGGTTGAGAAGAAAAAACCTTTCAGATCACTGAGTTCATTTTCCCTTCAAGGGCAGGAAATAGACTCTTTGACGTATCAGCTGTTTAACTACTGCAGCTACTGCATTGAGTAAAGATGTTGGCTGGCACTCCTGGTGTTGGTTTTTTTTTGGTTTTTTTTTTGTTTTTAAACAAGCTTAACAGCTTTTATTTAAATGGATGTGCACTTTAGCCATTTTGTATAAATTCAATAACATTTACAAATGGCGAAATTTGTTTTTGCTGCCAAAGAAAAATAAGACCCTAGAGATTTAGATTGTATCAGCACTGGTGTAATATGATAAGGATCTTCAGGCTTGACTCTACCTTCCATATTGCACTAGCTTGAAAACTATAAGGCTTAATTTAATTAAGCTGCCAGTGTCTTGGGCCCAGAAGAACTGGGTTGAGTAAAAGAAGGAATCATGTCCCAGGTAGGGGATGTATAATTCTGTTGTGATATAGCTGTGATGCAGTTGGAATTAATGTTATTTTAAGAGAAGTAACCAGAAAAGGAGATTGTCCTTTTCTTGGTTCAACAGTGAAATTAGAAGTCCATATACAATGTAGTTATGAGTCACAGCATGAAAAGAAGTGTCTGGAGTCATAATGGCCACTTATGTTTAATGAGAAAAACGATTGGCTTTAATTTGATCTGTAAGCTACCAGACAGTTCCTAATACAGGAGGCTAGAACTCTATAGAGACTAATGAGTCAGTGAGGAGTTCTGTCTTTAAACTAAATTTTTAAGGCAAAATAGTCCTTTTTTTTTTTTTTAATACAGACATACTTGTGGTGTTTTGGTTATTCATTCTTTGAATACGGTGATATATAATGCGAAGTATCTTGCCAAGAATACCACAGTATAATTATTATGGTATATTTTTGTAATAGGAATGTGATTGAGATTGCAGGAATAAGAAATCTGCTTCTGATTTGTAGAAGCATGTAACCAAAGTGAATAGTTCTAAAACATACAGTAAATTGTTTCCAGTAAGAAACTCCACATTTAATCCAGCTACAGTGTTGTGCTAACCTGCCCCCCTCATTAATTTCACATATCCGTCCATACACAGCCATGCAGGAAGGGGAGGGCATGTTCACATTCTAGCATTATGTATTACTTTCAGATTAAAAGCCGGAGCAGATTAAAAGTTAATTAAAGCTTCAAACCTATAATTCTGTATCCTTATAAGAATTCACAAAGCACAGTGATTCTTTTGAAAATTTATGAACGCATTAGTATCTGAAAGTTAGTTATATACAATTTCAAAGACTTTGTAAGCCATTTAAAATTGACAGTGTTTTAACCATTAGGTGAAAGAGGATGTAAAAGTAGTTTGAGAGAAAGAATAGGAATTGCTCAGGCAATTAAAACAAACAAACAACAACACAAAAGGCTTTTTCTGATATAAAAACCCACTAGTGTAGTTGATGTACATCAAAACATGCAACTAACTTGATCTGCCATTAAAAGAAAACAAGTTGGTAATTTCGTATAAATGAGGGGATTCTCTGTTTCTTTTTTTTATTACTTTGAAATCCTTTCAGATTCTCTACTATCCCAGCTCCTCTAATCCTGATGACGGTCTCCTGTGGTGCACTTATGAGCCATGCACTCAGGGCAGCTGCCTGTGTAAAGACCCTGGCACTGCCTTTTCTCCTCTCCATGCCTTCCCTCTCCACATGCACAGTCCAGAGATTCCATCGCGGCCCTGCTCTGTGGTTGGGAGTCTTTACCTGCCCTTGTAGAGATACAGTTTTTAAACACAGCAGAAAGCACATGGCTCCTCTTGCTTCATCACTGGAGAGTGGTTGATGGGATACACTCTGCCCTTAACATATAAAGGCTCTTTGTAAAAGTATTTATGTCACTGCAGAGTGAGTTGAAGCTCTGCCTTTCTTTGGCAGATGTTTATATCCATGTGGATGGCTGTGAGGGACTGTGCCCTGGGGCAGGTACTCCTGGCAGAAGTCCTATCCCCTCTTGAAAGTAACTGCACTGCTTCAGGTAACAATCCTCCTGTTGGTGAAGGAAGTCTGAAGAGCTTGTGACACGTGGTTGCTGCTTAAGCTGCAAATCAAAAATAAAATACTTGGTTAGTTTATTTATTTCTTTCTTTCCTCAAGAAAAGGCCTTCTTAAAACATTTAAACTCTGTCCTGGTGTGTCATTGTGAAGAACTGAGAAGATGGGTTTGGTCTCTTTTCCCAGGTGACAAGTGAGAGGAACAGAGGAAATGGCCTCAGGTTGTGCCAAGGGAAGTTTAGATTAGATATTACAAAAAAAAATTCTTCATTTGAAAGGGTGGTCAGGCATTGGAATAGGCTGCTCAGGGAAGTCATGGGATCACCATCCCCAGAAGTGCTTGAAAGGCATGTGGATTAACACTGTGGTTTACTGGTGAACTTGTCAGTGCTGGTTTAACAGTTCAACTCGATGATCTTAGATTTTCCAACCTTTATGATTCTATGTGCATCTTATTTTATAGGGACAAGGCAGCTAGCTCTAGCTCTTACCTAATTTTTTTAGCTCTTAATCTAGTTATTCTTTTAAATGCCTTTTCCTTGTTAACGATAGGATGTTTTAAATTTAACCTCTTCTACTGTGCATGAAGATTTTTGTTCCTGATAACACTGGAGATGCTCATGAGTTCCTCCATTTCTTAAAGAGCCCTCACTCAGTGGTGCCTGTTTGATGGGATGATGTTATCCTCCTCTAGACCAATCCATACTGTTCTGTTTTTTTTTTTCATTTTGTCCTTGTTTTTACTGCTTTTGCACAGATGCCATGTTTAGTAAAGTGAGAATCAACTTCCCTGTAAGTCTTCAGTAGATTTGTGAGGAAGCTTCAGCAGGGATTAAATGGTTTGTAGATCACTTATTATTCATCTGCCAGTGAAGGTTGGTTTTAACCAGCCACCCAGAGGAGTTAAAGACATCAAAATACATCAGAGAGATAGCTTTGGTAAATGTGTTTGTTTCATGAGGGTAACTTCTTGATCCAGGCTAAAGTTTAACCTTGCTAGGATTGACATTAGTTGAGCTTCTCCAATGTCCTGGGTGGTGAGTCTCAGTCAGGGAAATCTGATGAACGTCCCTAGGAAGGGCATAGTCTCTTGCCTTATTGTAACTGGTATATGACCACTGTCCGATGCTGACTGTGGCTGTGGAGCATTCAGCCTACTCATGGCTCTGTGCTTGCTTCCCATCTAGAAGCAAACCTGTAGTTTTAGAGAGTCTCAGCCTGGTTAGTGTGACTGTACGGGAAGCAGATGTCTGACAGTAGCAAAATCGTGTTTGGTGTGTGTTCCCTGCACTGTAACAGTGCAGGAGCCCGTATTCCTTGACTCAGATCTTCCGCCAATTCATAATACAATAATTCCTTGTTATATCTCATATGCAGGCGTAGTACTGGGATATTATTGCTCTGATTCAGTTTTGCTTGCAATATGGTTAGTGAGTCAAGTTTGTACACCTCTGAGAGATTAAGACTGGAAAGGAAATCACCCCTGCAGTTGCTGAGCACGACTTGTATGTGTGCTCATCTTAATCTAAGAAAGTAATTTTCTCGTCTAGCTTTCATCAAGCAGCCTAGCTGTGGTGGTAATAATGAGGGATTATAGGTGGCAGGCGCTTCCCCAGAACGATGCCTGAGCTTGTGTGTTTATTTTTTGAAGTAAAAAAAATATAGGAGAACTTTATGTGGAGAAGCCCCAAGGTGGGGAAATTCATTTTTAGCTCTAGGGTTATGACTGGTGTTAATGGTTGGGTGTGGTGGGGATGGTGGGGTTCCCGAATTAGTATGTTTGTATTGCTGGGTTTTTTTGAATGTGTCAAGGGGAACCAGGGTGAAGACTGAAAACTTCTTTTTTAAGGAATGTGGTTATAATTGAAAGCAAATAAACTCTTAATAGTCATCTTCAGGCACAGTGAGTTGCTTTCTAATTATGCTGATTATAATTGCTGAAAATATTCATAGAAATTGGTTTTGCTCACAAGAGGCATTCATCCCTCTGCATAGGAAGCAAGAAAAGCATCTTGTCTTCTGCAGTGGTAGGTTGCTGTGAGAAAAATAGTGGAAGCTGAACTCTGTGCCCTGCACTGTAATTTCCAGGATTTCCACAGATCAAACAGTGTAAAACACCATGAGTGTTTGGAGCGAGCACAGCCAGAGTTTGTACATGACCACCACCCAGGCCCTGTGTCATGCTGCCTTTGAGTATAAGCTGGCTTGCTCTGCTCCTGCTTCACCAATTGGAATTAGCAGAAATAAAATTGTTTCACACAAGTGTGAAGTAAGCAAAAGGCATGACAGCTGATTTCCAGGGTGATGGTCTTTGTGCAGCTTCATAGATGCCCTGATGGGCTATCGCAGCGTGTGCAGATGTTGAGCCTATCATAGCTTTCTGGATGGCTGGAATGCTGAGAAAAATCCCTTGGGGTTATTGCTATGGGATTTATTGACTGTTCTGTTGTAGTGCAGACTGATTCCTGCACAGACTGAGACACTGTTTTGTAGACATTGTACCCTGAGATAAATTTATTCGTTCACCCATTATGTGGCCTGTATATGGGATCAGACATGTACAATGGACCCTGGTAGCAGCAGCTCAAGCCTTGATGAATTGAATGTCTGTCTTTTGAGTTTCACGACAGCAGCTTGCTCACTACCTACTCTGTTAAAAGGATTACCTAACCATTGCACAATCGCTATGGAGACCAGATGGTCTTTTTGCCTGTTTCTTTAGACAAATTGGGTTCAGTGTTTTCTTATGAATAGATATAAGCCCTTCAAAGCCACCTTGTTGAATGTGCTTTCTGCTCCCAGATGAAGAATTCTGAACATAAACTCATTGCTTGTTTGTGGTCTGTGCCTCTTGGATATAGGAATGCAGTTTTCTGGGTGTTCGCAATTTGTTCAGCAGCTTGGAGCTTAGAAAGTTTGTGTGTTTTCTTCTGTTAACCTTGAATCAATAGTCTTTTGTTCAATCCTAGTTATATATGACACTTTAAAAACTATTTACATAAAGGAGTGCACTTAGCAGCATAGACGAATCAACCCTGCAAGGCAAGCGTGTCATAAACAGCAGCCTTCCAAATTGGTGGAGAGAATAAGCAAGTTAAACAGAACTTTTTGAGTGTAAGATAAAATTTCTGTGGCTCATCTGTCTTATCAAATATCTTCATGATAACAGCTGTGAATTTGTCTTTATAGGTCTGTAGCATCTCTATCATGATATAACTTTTCTAAGTAATTTATTTGCTAACCTTTTTCTAGACTTGCTGTTAAGACTGTTTTTGGTTCTAGTTTGCAGCCTTTACCTTTGTTTTTGGTAAGGGTAGCAAAATACCTAGATTACCAGTGAATTAATTTAAATATCTTCAAGGTTCTTATACAGTAAATAGCCACAAAAAGAGCAAAATCCAGCATGTTCAAATCAAGTAGGTACTCAACTGAAAATTATGAAGAGTAGCCACGGAATGTAGGCAGAAAAGACTAATTTTGATGGTAGTGGATTAAGAATGGTTTCTAGCTGTAATGCATTTTCCAAAACTGAGTCTAAGATCTTGTACAACTTCTTTTCTACTGATGTTTCAATCCCTACACTACTGGTGTGTTCTTTGAACCAGTTTTGGTCCTTTTGCTGTGAGTTGCGTGCTTTGTGTGCTAAGTAAAGAGCTGATACTTTCAGAGTGTTAGCAAGAACTTGGGTCTTGAAACCTTTGGGTGTGTGCAATGCTTGGTGCTGCCTTTTTCTTGTTTTACTGGCAGATTAACTTAAAATCAGAACAAATCTAAGGAGGGAGGTTGCTGGGTGGCTGCTGGAGTGCATTGCATGGTGGCCTTTTGCTGCAAAGGTCATAGTTGGAATCCAGGCATGGGGAAGGATAAACAGATGCTGTAGGACATTGCTCTGATCAGTTTGGTCTGCATTGTAATGCATCACTGCACAATCCTGCCAACTGTAATTGGTCTTCCCAAATGAAAACTGGAGGGGGCTCAAAGTTTGTCCTTACTTGTCAGTGAGAGGGCAGAAGGACAGAATTAGAAAATAAAATACTTACTCAGTGACTTATTTGTACTAATTCAATTCCAGTTGTTAGAGTATGTTTATAAAAATGTGTATCTCAAGTCCAGGAGTCCCCTTCACCAGACTTCTTCATTTGTAACCTCTGTCTGATTATTTTTTTTAATTCATTTTGCTTACAGCTGGAGTAAAATGTAAGTTCTGTTTGACTGAAAACCTTTTTTTGTCTTTTTGGTGTTTTCTAGGAAAGCTGCGTGCAACTCCATCCTGGGTTTGGCAAGCGTGGTAACTGGCCACGTAGACAATGCAGAGCATGCTAACTGCTAACCGTGCCCATGTTTGAATGATCCTACAGGTTTGCTCTTTGTTTTATGCTATACTTTTAATCTAAAAGTTCTCAGGGCTGGAAGTAGGGACATTAAAATGTATACACACCCTAGAAGATAAGACTGTGCTTTCACGGTGGCTTATTTTGATGAAATTTCAGCGAGGTGGCAGTGTATTCTCCTATGAGTGATAGTCTGAGATCCAATGTGTAAAGCAGCATAGTGCCAATGGAAAAAGCACATTAATGTTGTTTCTGCAAGTTACAAACAGTGGAGATTCACTCTGAGTAAAAAAAATAACAATCTCTTTTACTTTGGGGTGCACTTTAAGTAAATTTGAAATCTTCAGTCACCTCACTGGGGCAATGTAACTGCTCCAATGTGTGCCATTCCCTGTGAATTCTGTGAAAAACTGAAGAGCGTTTTACTAAGTGAACTATCAAACTACACTGTGCTGAATGAACATAATGCAGTTTTGTGCTGTAGTGGAAGATGAGGCTATTTGCTAACTGAGTTATTTTTTGTTTGATTTTTGGCATGTTTTCTTTTTTTCCTTTCTCCTAGATTAACTCCATTTAAACACAAAGCTGGGGTTTACTGAACATTTTATTGAGGCAACACTTGGTTGCACAGAAATCAGTCAAACTGAAACTGCAGTGGGCTTTCTTCCTGGCAGAAGGGATTTCTCTGAAAGTACAGTTCACTCTACATCTAGGTTATGATTATCTTGCTGTCTCCCTTTCATTATGCCATTGTTCTTGGGAGCCAGAGATTTTGTGAGTTATAAGGATGTTGCCAAGTGTGTGGGTGGAGAAAGGTGTTGACATGATTTCAATGGAGTTAGATTCCAGCTTTATAACAGCAGGGTAATGAACCATACAGAGAATAGGCTTTCCTAGGCTGCCCTTAAAATAAGTTCAGTTATGAATTTAATGTTGTAAATGGCTATTTAATGGCTTTTTTTGAAACAATTGTTTCATATCATTTTTTTAAATAGGCGTTTTCCTGTGTAAAGGGTAAAAACGGTCTGTTATTTTTTGCTCTGTCTTCTAGCCATTGTTTCTAATGAAACTCTTCTTAGTTTAGTGGAAAATGGGGAATTCAGAAAGCCAGTACAGTCTTCAGGGATCAAAAAATCATGCTGCTGCTACAGCTGGTGCCAAGCAGAAGCCTTGCTCTCTGAAAATTCGCAGCATTCACGCTAAAGATGAAAAGTCTTGCTCTGTGCATGGATGGGGACATACCAGCAGCGGCTCAAACTACAAATCAAGGTCCCTTGCCAGAAGCTGCCTTTCACACTTCAAGAGTAGTCAGCCTTATTCATCCAGACTTAGTGACACTGTGATGAAGGTCTCCAAAAGCAATGCCCACACCAAACACAGGACAAATGCCTCAGGGGACTACTGTCAAGGAAATAATGCAATGTTTTTGCCGGAGAATGGTTTCCACTATATTGGCCTTCAAGCTGGAAGTAATCATGCTGCCTCTCGAGAATGCAATGGCCACATTTTAAATTGCTATGGAAAGAATGAGAGTCTTGCACCAACCTCCCCATCAGAGGACAGGAGGAGTCCAAAAGTTCTCATTAAAACACTGGGGAAGCTGGATGGGTGCCTGAGGGTCGAGTTCCACAACAGCAACAATAGCAAGGTACTGACTGAGGAGTCCAGTGGACCAGTGCAGTTGCTTAGGTATTCACCTGCCTTGGAATCTAAGCCAAATAACCTGCTGGATGTCAGGAGGAACTCCAGCGCGGACTGTTCTTCAAGCCATCGTCTGTCACCTACTGATTCAAGGCTTCGATCTAGTAAAGGAAGCTCCCTCAGCTCCGAGTCTTCATGGTATGACTCTCTCTGGGGAAATGCTGGGGATATTAATGAGCTGGATGGTTCGTATTTGACCAGGAGCACTCCAGATACAAGCATTCATGCCAGTTTCCCAGCAAGTGACAACAAGAAGTCTTTCAACCAAAGTTCATCTCTTTCCTCACTCCGAGATCTCTATAAGGATACAAATTTGGAAAGCACTCCTCCACCTGGGATCAGGCTGTCTGATGAGTTTATTGACACTCCTGGTAGCCTAAGCAACCGTGTCTCATTTGCCTCAGACATTGATGTTCCCTCCAGGGTAGAACAGGGAAGTCCTGCACGTTACACCTCCTACACACTCCCGTGCAGGAAGTCTAAGCCCCTCAGTGAAGATGCATCCAAGAAGGATACATTAAAAAACCGAATGCGACGCATCAGTGACTGGACAGGAAGTCTGTCAAGGAAGAAAAGGAAGCTGCAGGTATGTGCAAACGCCATCCTAAGTGTCTGAAAATTGGTTTGTAGATTCCTCTTGCAAGCATAGTGTTTGCATCATGTTTGTCTTTCTTGCAGGATAATTACTTGCTTGTCTCTTTCAGTAATTTGCGAAATTCTGAAAAGTACTGCATCCCTGGTGCTGTTTGAAATGTTAACAGCAAAAAAAGAGATATGTTTGTATGTGCAATTTTCTCCTCTTGTTTTGTTACCTTCTAAGTTAACTCCAGTCTTTGCAGCCTAATGTCTCTGTGAATTTGCTTTTGAAATCATTGCATTTCTTAAAAAGTGACTAGGGAGCTTTTAAGGCTTCTTTTTGTTTCAACTATGAAAATATATTGCTATATATATGTTCTATGAGTCAGCATACACTGTCTAAAGAGTGTGGAAGGAGTAGTAGAAGGAGGACATTGTAACTATCTTTGCAGATATTCCCTGTCTGTGTTACTGCCTTCACCACTGTGCTGGTTTAAAAGTTAACCAGCAGGGGAAATGAACTCAACTCAAAAGAGAGATTATAAGTCAGAATAACAAT
>JAWMRA010000113.1:55381956-55408793 GCA_035584735.1 Pseudotriccus pelzelni | reverse complement strand
GACTTGTGCTCAAGTCCCTTCACCAGCCTCGTTGCTCTTCTCTGGACCTGCTCCAGCACCTCAATATCCTTCCTGAAATGAGGGGCCCAGAACTGGACACAGCACTCTGGGTGGGTCCTCATCAGTGCTGAGTACAGGGAAAGGATCACTTCCCTTTGAGTTTGCCTTTCTAATGATGGTCTTGCAGTTCATTCTGTTTCATGACCCAGCTTTTAGTACATGAGGGTGTCCTAAAGTGTTCCCTCAATATATCACGGATACTCTACTGATGAGCATGTCCTCATTTAGTTTAATCCGTGCTGAAGTGGCATTGGCGTGATGCGGTATCACAATACACTATGTATGAGCTGCAGGGTATATGTGATACATGTGAGACCTGTGGACAGAATTTAGGCAGACTTGCTGCACAGTCAGATACTGTTATAGGTGGTGGTGGAAACTCAGTATGCACCTCTATAACATAGAGAAAATTAGCAAATTCTGTGTAAAATGAAAATCCGTCCACCAGAAACAGCTACTGAAGAAAGGTTCTTCAATGAACTAAAATAGCCTCTTTATAGGAGTTATATTTGAAATTTTATGACTTTATAATCCAGAGCCCTTAAGTGGTGTAAAGAGAATGTAAAAGAAAAGTACATTGAGTCAACCTCTTTATTTGACTTGAAAAGTGGTATTAGATTCTCCTTTTAGCTTAGATCCTAGTAAATGTAGCGCGCTGCATTGTTTCCTGTGCTGTTCTTTACAGATAATTATTGTATGCGTCACTTTGTCTAATTGGTATCTTAGCCCCTTCATCTTTTGTATTATCTGTAACTATTCCAGAGTATATCTCAAACATTGAGAGATCTCCTTAAATACAGCTAAGCAGAAACAGTGGTAGTTTTCTATTATCTCTAGATTCAACAGAGGAAAAATGGGCAAAAAGTTGCCTGACAGGAAACCACCAGGAGTAGCAGCTTGAGTCAAACCTTTTCAGCAGTGACAGATACTGCTACAGTGACAGCCTCCCCAAGAACCAACAGAGGCTGCTTGACTCTGCCAATTCAGTTCTTTAGGAAAAGAAAAATACAAGTGAAGTTGTCACGGTGATTCATTTTGGATCCTTTTTCCATTTACTCTGCTCTGATACTTCCTCATTTCTACATTTTCTGTGTGTGTGGAGAAAACATAGGCTGTGGATAGTGGCTGTTTATGGGCAGGTTGTATCCCACCCTTTTCATTAATGTTATTTGTTCCAGTGGTGGGTCTTCACAGCAGACACCTTCTTATGTATGTGTCTTGTTTCTCTTACTGGTGCTTTGGGACTGAAAGAAATAAATATTCTTAATAAGCTGCATGCTAATGTTTTCTAGAGGACACCAGGGGACTATTTCCTGGAGAATAGTCAAACAATTAAAATGCAGGATTTTGGCACACAAATACAGTAACAGTAATTAAAACAAGGGTGGAGAAAGCTTTCAGTTTCTCGCTGAACTGCAGATGGCCAGTGCAGTTGTATAATCCATGTTCTACAGTCGCTTTGTGGCATTAACGCATTACACACAGGATTATTTCCTGTTTGCCACTCTCTGTGTCTGTTTTCCTCCATTCACCATACAAAAACCAGCTAAACCATTGATGTTTAGAGAGTTACTCTTGGAGAACTGATTAGCACTCTGAAATAAGATCTGAGGAAGGTGCTCCATTATCAGGAGAACTGGATCCTCACCACCAGACAATGAGCTGAACACCCAGACTTGAAGGAAAATGCACTATAAGGGAACGTGGGTTTCAGTTCAAACTGCCTTTTGTGAGGCCACGGCCAGCAGTTCCTGCTGCTTTAGAAGCGGCTTGTCTGGCATTGCTTGGGAGGGCGTGCATTCTCACTGTTGCTCTTGGCTGTGTGCTGGAGGTCCTGATGCTATCAAAACACAGCACAGCTTTTCCGCTTCAGTTTTGAAGAACATGAAGTAAGAAGCAAAGGAACAAAAAAGTAGTTGCTTTCAAAGCTGCTGGTGAGAACAGCTCACAGGAGACTGGTGTTTATTTACTTTGTTCATGTACAGTAGTCTATGAGCAACAAAATGCTTTTAGAGAAGCAGTCTAAACTTGAAAGTATAATAGCTTTATTATTCCTGAGAGTAATAGCTTCATTTCTTGAGTCATTTATAGCCATTTCTTCTTTTCTCTTCCCTCACACTTTTACTGCAAAAAGCAACACGTTTTTTGTGATTTATATTCTTGTGTCTTGGTCGCTTTTAAGTAGCATTGGCAAAGCTTGAGTTTGGAAGACAGTAAATGGCTTCTTAGGATGGATGGTGTGGTTCTTGACAGTGGAGTTAGTCTAAGGAGCTCTGTCGTGGGTAGTACAAAAATCCTTGTCCGTCACTGGATCTTGGGAGAGTTGGGAGCAGTCAGCACATTACTGGGAAAGGCTTAAGAAAGGAAAGGTCCTATCTGGCAACAAGGTCCAGGTTGACAAGCAGTGGCAAGGAAGTCATACTATCAGGCCTGAGTATTCCAAATAAAATTTGCCAGCCCTCTCAATCCAAGGGATGAAGTTGCACAGTGCATTAGGAGAAAGGCCCATCTGTGCTTGATGAGATAATCAATCTCTCAGGGGGTTTCCAGCAAGTCAGAAAATACTCACCTCTGCAGTCTGGAGACTGGATCCATGCCAGTCAGCAAGCATGCCTTTCTATTTTTAAGTCACATATTCTGTTAGATTAGATTTTAGTCAATTGATCAATACTAACAAGCTTAAAATATTCTTAACTTCTGACCTTTTTTTTGGTTGGCTAAGCACAGCTCATATGATAAATAGAAAATGGAGGTAAAATTAGCCTTGCTATGCTGAAGCTAAATCTAGCCACCTTGCACAAATAGGATAGCACCAAAGTATTGAAAACCCTATAATAATAAAAAATCTGTTGTGACACTATTCCTATTTGGACTCCAATAGGCGTGTAAGCAGCGGTGCCTGGGTTTCAGGTGGAGGATATAGTTGTCCCCTAGAACACCTCAAGTTTCAGCCAGTAAAGCCATAGTAGTCACTAATGGAATTTGAGATTATTCACAGGTGTCAGAATTACCAAAGTGCTCAGACTTAGTGGTTAGGTTTTAATGGGTTTCTGCTGAAAAAATCGTGAATGGTGGCACTGGTGGTGTCAATGGCTGCTGAGGCAATGCCTGTAATGTAATGGTGAAAAGAGGTGGGCCTTGATGAAGGAACTGGAAGTGGCTAAGCATGAAATAAGTTTAATTGCCGAATGAGATGTATCTTTTGATTGTAGCTCTGCTGACCTGTCACTGATAAATTCCTTTTATGCACAGGAGCCAAAGTGTAGAGATGGGAGTGAATACTTAGACAGCAGAACAGACAACTTCAGTACGGACACGCTGGCACCATCACAGCTCTCCACCTTGCTGTGGTCACCTGGCTCCAGCCATGTCCTGTCCCAGAGAAGCGAGTCCACCAATGCGGTCAGCAGTGATGCCTTGAGGCAGAACATTTATGAGAACTTCATGCGGGAGCTGGAGATGAGCAGGATGAACTTGGAGAACACCGAGACCTCATCAGAAACAGAAGACTCCAGTGGCGAGTCCCTCAGCTCTTTGGAGCAGCTGGATTTGTTGTATGAGAAAGAGCAAGGAGTGGTACGCAAGGCAGGGTGGCTGTTCTTCAAACCCATGGTGACCCTGCAGAAGGAGAAGAAGCTGGAGCTGGTCACACGGAGGAAGTGGAAGCAGTACTGGGTCACACTCAAAGGTAAACTATCATGTTTATCCTTCAGCTTGGCAGCAGCAGTCCTTTCCATCATATCTTAGGAGCCTTTCATGAATGCTGGCTTCTGTTAGCAGGTTTAGGGGGATCAGAAAATCAAACCTACCTTTACATGGTCTACCGACCACTGAAAGTGGAGCATGTGCCTAAGCAGGCCACTGAATTGAGGTGATGCTCAATGTCTTGCGTATTGCACATGCAGCCTTTTGTTTCATACCATAGTGGGAGTTGTTCTGTCTGATTTCCCAGTTTGTGTATTCATGCAGAATTGGGGATTTAGAAGATCCTTTTGGATGTTTGGAGGTCAAAGACCAAACTGAATTAAAGCTGAGGAAAATACCAAAGTTATACCTCTGTCTTGAAGGGAGTCAAAATTTAAGGATCAGGAGAAGTCACTGGTGCCCAGTTCCCTGTGACAGACATGTTCCTTCGGCTCTTCTATGAAGTTTTCTTAAAGATAGGGTAGGTTAATTAAAAAAATTTAATTTATTTTGAATGCTTTAGGTGGCAATATAATGAAGATGTGAACTCCACATGCCAAAACATTTATACAAAAACGTATATGGTTCAGGGCAGAGGAGACTGAAGCAACAGCAGCAGGGGAAGGCCTGTGGTGCCCAAGGCATAGTTGCCATGGACCATTCCCAGGGCTTATTGGTCTCCCTCCTTTTCCAGGATGATCTTTCACCTTGCCCACTCCCTGCAATACCAACCCCTTCTGGCTTTTGGCATGCCCAACTTCCCATCTCCCACAGCTACTGCTGCTGTGAAACAGCCCTGTGGGAAGCCAGTCCACTAAAAGGGGTGGCTGCAGATGTGATTGTTGTGCTCGGCTCTGCTCTCTCCGTGTACACTGATGGCTCAGAGTATGCTGCAAGAAGTGCATGGATGTCAGGAAGCGTGAGAAGGAAAATAACATCTATTGTGGGAAGAGTGAGTTCACAGGCCTTTTTTAGGAATTGCATCGAAAGGATTTGGCTTTCAGTAAATATAATGCTAAGTTAATGAGTAGGGAAATGATCAAACTTAATAATTTCCTAGCATATATGGGACCAGAGGAGAGAAAATAACAACTTTCCCACAGGTTGCCCTTTTCAAAATTCTGCGTGGGTGTAGACCTGAAGAAAAATGAACAGCAACCATCAAGTTCTGGTAATGTTGCTCTTGACAGTGCTGATTTAAAAGAAGCAAACTCGCTAGAATGAGGCAATTCTGCCTAATAATTCAGAGACTTGTTATCAAGGGATCAAAATGTAGGCAGTCTTAACAGTTTAAATCACTTACCCTGATCATCAGATAGCATGATTCATGCTTACAATAAGTGTATACAAAGGGAAAAACAGTATCTGAATTCCACCCTCTTACTGTGTGTATTTGTGTTACTAAGTATGAATACGAGTTTGATCTGCCTCTTCTAAAATTCAGTTAGTTTCTAAACAATCCTATCAAAACTCTAAACTGAAGTACATTATATAGTAGTAGTTCACGTATTTCTGGAATAATGAGGCTTTGGCAAGGAATTTAGGTGTTTCATGTTAATTTTTTTGGTATAAAATTGGCTTATTGGTGACCTTGAACAAGTTACATCCCTTCTTGCTAACTGAATTTCTGCAGCTACAGGAGAGGAATAATAAAATCATTTGTAAAAACCTTTATTAACTTCTAACATTTTAAGTGTTAGATACAGTGCTTTTACTTCGGTGGTTGATATGGCTGCTTTCATTGTGCAAAGTCTCTTCCACTTAGTTAGCTGTTTTAAATATACATTCCTCATTTCCTTGATCTCTTACCTTTATTGTCTTGTGGAGAGTTCTGATGCCAAAATAAACTTGCCTGTCTGGATATCAAGGCATAGTTCTGTTTTCGTAATATGCTATATCAAGATCAAGGCACTTGCTTTGGTTTTCCTTATACAAGGTTCTGAATAAATCTGTATTTAATTTGTTCTTGAAGTTTAAATAGCCCAGATATTTTAAAGTGTGACTTAAAATAGCCATATATGCAAATGGAGAACAGCATGTTTCTTTGCAGTCTCTTGAGATGTGTTTAATTATAAATATGTAGAAGGCTTACAACCATCTGGTTACCTGCCAGACTTCAAAGTATGCATGTCCTGAGGCCTCTGCTCTACTTTGAGGGCCACCAAGACCTGAGCTCGAATAGTAATCCTGTACCAAGAAGAACTCTTTTTTCCATCTGTCCTGTCTAATTAGCTTATTTTAACGAGGGAAATTGCTCTCCCATTGCCCTCCCCCTTCAGTTCAAGTTTTGATTAAAACGCTTGGACAATAATCAGTCCCAGAGGGCCTGACAGGACTTATGAAGCTAGCTGCTTCAAGGGATCACTTCACTTGACCTGAAGATATACTTGGAGTGCCATACACTTGAGCATACATGCATACCCTTTGAAATGTTTTATTTATGCTCATGTAAACTATCAGGATAAAATATGACTTATCTTCAGTTATAGCAAGTAGGGGAAATATGGGAGTTTAAAATAGAACTTAATATGCAGTTTCCTAAAATGCAGAAGTGGAAGTGGCTGTACATTCCTGATGCTGCTGCTGAATACAAGAGGAGACTTGGTTTTGTTGGTTTAGTGTGCCCTGTTACATTCAAATGATTACAGAAGTGCTGCGCCTGATATGCAGAGTGTAACAAACCATGTCCTTCTTTTCCAGCTGCAGAGATCTCCAAGTGTTTCAGTGTCATAAAGAAGATCAAGTGAGGGATGGCAAGGGGAAAGGATAGGAACAAATCTATAGGAATTGTTCTTACCCAAAATATTCTGCCAGATGCTTTGGACAGTAATAGGAAAAGGTGCACTTATGTAGTATAGAGGTATTTCTATTTTTTGGATTCCCTCATTTGAAACTTTTCAGTCAACAGATGATTTGACACATCTGATATGTGTTTCCCTTTGTCTTGTAACTCTTGTACATTCATTGACACTGGAGTGTGTGATGAAATCCCAATCCCTCTGATGGATCTCACTTTTCATACACTTTGGATTTGGACTGTATAAAGACCAGTGTATTCCACCTCATAACTTTTCACAGCAAATGTGTCCCATGGACTCTAGTAGGACCAGTTTACCCCCTTATCAGATAGAAGAATCAAAACCCCCCTTGATTTTGGTTCTGATTTTTGATTTTACCTTAGAGGAAGCTCCCCTCAAATTTACATGACTTTGTGTTATGTGTCTGGGATTTTTAATGCCATATTAAGTCTAAATGTTAAAAAATTACTAAAATAAAGGTTGAACTCTGCTTTCAGCTAACTAGTTTAAAAGCACCCACCAAGGAAACATTTCTGTTTTTCAGGTTTAGCTGTGTTCCCTTGATATGTATTTCCTAGGTGTATTTGCATGTGCGTAAACAGAAAGAGTATGTCAGACAGAGAAAAAGCAGGAGCCTGAAAATCATCGAGTCAACCCAAAATCTCAGTTTTGGCTCTGCCCTGTGTTGTGTTGCCTCTGATTTGAAGGAAAAACAACAACAAAAAGAGGGGTGGAGAGATGACAATGCTGTAGCCCTAGCAAACTCAGTCCTTGTATTGGTTGAATTTCAAGCCTTCTACTGGATACAAATAGGTCTTGCAGCAGTAACATATTCATGGATTACCAGTGATCATTTAATCTGACTTGCTATGTAATGCAACCATAGGTCTTCTGTAAATTCATTCCTGAATTTGAACATATCTTTTGGAAAAGGCTTGCCTTGCTGGAGAACTTTCCATTAGCCTCAGATTTTTCAAACTGCTGAGGTTATCCTCCATTTTCAAAATGGTTCTGTAGTATCTATCTGGTCTTACTTCTTCCAGGTTAAACATTCAGGTGTAGTATAGTATTAATTTATCTTCTAAATTTAAAAGAGCACCAGCCCCTCTGCTGTTAAACTGCTGTTTCATGTCACAAGGGTGAAGTGAGGGTTACTTATTTTCTCTCGATGCGCAGAGGAATCAGTTTAGCCTAGGAAATTCTTGAGAAATCTAGTTTATAACTAGGTTATTTTCATAGAATCATAGAATGGTTTGGTTTGGAAGGGATTTTAAAGATCATTTAGTTCCAAACCCCTTGCCATGGGCAGGGATACCTTCCACTGGACCACAGTGATCAAAGCCCCATCCAACCTGGCCTTGAACACTTCCAGGGGTGGAGTACCTACAGTATCTTCTCTGGGCATCCTGTTCCAGTGCCTCACCACCCACATGATTTCTTCCCACTATCAAAACTAAACCTATTTTCTTTCAGTGTAAACCTGTTACTCAAAAGACACAGTTGCATTGGCCAGGAATTGAACCTTGGCCTCCTGCATGGCAGACAAGAATTGTACCACTGAACCACCAACACTGGTGTACTGTATTTGTATTTCAGTAATAATAATTGTATTTTATAATAATACTATAATAATTATGCTTTAGAAGTGGAGTTCAGTCCGTGACTCCTTGAACGGACAAATTGGCACATCTCAGAGGACAGTGGATTATAACATGAGGCAGTAAGGAAAGGCTGATGGGGATAAAGAGGAGGGGCCCTTCTTTAGACAACTTCACTGCCAAAGGCAACATGGCACTGTAGTCATCCTGCTGTGGGCTGGGATCAAGTCTCTTCTGCTGTCCTCCGGAAGTAATTCCGCTTGTAACTTGGATATTGTCATCAGCAAGGATGAAGTTTGTTTTCTGGATGCAAGTTTCGAACCTTAGATGCTACACTATTTGCAAGACTGAACGTTCTCAAACTCAGCCCCTTTTAAACTGTTTTAAATTATTCAGAATTGTCTTAGTCTCCAATTTGCAGTTTAAATTTGAGAAGTTTATTCACTAAGCATGTTGTATGAAGACAAAAGATTCTGCAAATCATTTCGACAAACACAAAGATTTCTTAAATGGCTGTATGAGAGAGTTGGTTCAATTTAATAAAGAAATACAGAAGCCAGTTTAACTAAGCAGAAGTTAATCTCTTCTATGTGCCTTAACATTTTAATAGGCTGAGCTTATTGATAGAATCACAGAACATTTTGGGTCAGAATGGACCAACTCCACTGTTGTGGGCAGGGACATTTTTCACTAGACCAAATTACTCAACCCCCATCCTACCTGGCCTTGAACCTTTCTATATTGAGGAATATCTTGATTTATTTTTTAGGCCCATGGATATTTATTGTGTGTCTATTAGACTTATGTCATGTCTTTTAGTCATATTGCCTGTTTCAACTTTTTCAAAATCAATTGTCATTGATTTTGCCTATTTTTCTGTTTAGAAGGTCTTCCTTTTTTACCTGCTTCAGAAGAGGAACAGAACTGATATTCCCTTTCTCTGAAGAGTGTCTTAATTCACAAAAACATTGATATAATAGAACTCAAATAGGAGATCCAGAACTTACTTTCTCCTTATGTTTTTTTTGTCCCTCTGCGCCGCAAAGGTTGTACTCTACTGTTCTATGAGACCTATGGAAGGAACTCGATGGAGCAGAGCAGTTTGCCTCGATATGCCCTGTTTGCAGAAGACAGCATAGTTCAGTCTGTTCCAGAACATCCCAAGAAAGAAAATGTGTTCTGTCTCAGCAATTCTTTTGGAGATGTTTACCTATTTCAGGTAACAGGATGCATACATAACTTTGTAGTCGTTTCTCTTTTAGGATGTGTTTTTGAGTCTGCACGTGCATGTATATGATTGTATACACGCACACACACACATATCATGCTTCTGCCTTTGACTTAAAAATAGTAGCATAATTGCACTATTGTACAATACTATTACAATATTAAGTGTATGTTTCGATTTCAGGTACGTGATATTACACCAATTAGCTCAGTCAATTATGGTCCAGAACCATAAGCAACAAAGATCACAAATCTGCAAGACACTTTGTTACCTGGTTGATCACAAGATTCTAGACAATCACCTTTATTGTAAATTTGTTTCACATCTATTAACATTCCACTGTTACAGAATGGTTGCGCTCAACCTTAAATCTGCTGGCCAAAAAGAGAGTTTGCTTGAGCAAGATACTCAAGAAAGAAGGCTAAAAATAATCTAAATATCTTGGCCGCTTAAGTGCACCACTGGAAATGTTAATAAAGAACAGTATTATGTGGAACTGCCTGCATAGAAACATGTCGATTCATAGGCACACTTGTACTTATCTCCAGAGACTCTTTGTACAGATTGCATTCTCTTTACCTGGATGTCTTCTCTCCACTAACTTGACATTTTTTAAGTAAGCTAATACCTCCCTTCAGACCTTACATATAAAATCTTCTCTGTTGGACGCTGCCTTCAGAATTGGAGGTTTATCTTTGAAATCTGTTAGGTTTTACTTTAATTATCTGGGGGGATGAAAGATGCAAGTCACATCTTTCCCACAGCTTGTATGGCTCTATGGTGCTTCTGGGGTGTACAGATCATGCACGTCTAAGAAGCAGAAGCTGAAGTTTGGAGACAAGTAGTGACGGAGTTCAGGAAAGCTTACACTTCCTTTATTTACATGGTTCTAAAGAAAGCCCTATTCCACTTGGTTAAGATAAAGAGTCTAAGATGATGGGTACCCCTCAAGCACTCCATATTCTAGAGCTGTTGGTTTTTTTTCCTTGCTTTTGTCTGCTCCTAATTCTGCATCATTGATTGGTTTCACAGGCGACAAGCCAGACAGATCTGGAAAACTGGGTTACTGCTATACATTCTGCCTGTGCTTCCCTTTTTGCGAAGAAGCTTGGGAAAGAGGACACTGTTAGGCTGCTGAAAAATCAAACCAAGAGTCTCTTCCAGAAGATTGACATGGATGGCAAAATGAAGAAGATGGCAGAGTTGCAGCTCTCAATTGTTAGTGATCCAAAAAACAGAAAGGCCATAGAGAATCAGGTACTGGAAACAATATTTGTATGGGAGCATAATTATCATTGCTTCTTGCTTTGGGATCTGTTTCTGCTTTCTTAACCTGAGAGTAATTGTCTTGGGGATAGCTGGCATGGTTGTTGTAATTATTGCCAGGTTTCTACAGCAATCCAGAACAGCGCGGGAGGTAGGCTCCTCAAAGACTGATCTGTTTTATGACTACAAAGCTATTTATTTTCTTTTCTGTAAAAATCGAATTAATGTTCACTGCTTTATGATGTACTTAACTGTTAGTAATATCTAGCTGTTACGTTGCATACCACAGAACATACAGTATGTTCTGTGAATAATTTAATTTATTATTGAATTGCAGAAGAAATTGAAGTATAGGTACTTAGCAATATCCTGCACCTAAAGACAAGACATGAAGAGTACTTAGTCCTTCCTCCAGCTTTATTTGGGTAGCAGCAGACAAAATCACGTGCTTCCAGTTGAAATTTAGCCATGACTAATGATGACCTTATTGTCTGTACAGTAGTGAACAAACATGAAGCATTACTCTGCTCTTACTTCTAGCGTGTGAACCAGGAATCACTTCAGTGAAACCCTATGGAAGTATATCTTCCAGTGTTGATGCCTTGCCCACGCCCCCAGTTTTGCAGACAGCAACTGGCAAAAGATGTATAATAAGACATGCTTAGAGTTCAGGCAAAGACCTCACTACCCAGGGCCTCTTGTGCACTGAGCGTGTCTAGTAGTTTAGCCTAAATACGTCTGTGAACTGAGGTTGCTGTATCTTTTATTTTATTAGGCCATCAACAGAAGACATCTGATAATTTGAACTTACTGACTGGTCTTTGAGTCCTTTCATGCTTACCTGCCTTGCCAGTCAGAGTAACTCTTCCTCTGTCAGTACTTTAGGCTGCACATATGGCCCCTTGAATAGCAATCAAAGTTTATTTCCTTTGAACCAATAGAGCGTAATTACTTTTCTTTGGTTAGTGAAACACTTGTAGTTTCAGAATTTGATGCTTATAATATTTAAAATTCTTACTATACTGGTTTGAACTTGATGAAGAGCAAATTGGTACTGATTTCACTGTCAAGGTCTTGTGGCACACTTCAGTCAGAGTTCAAATAATACGCAGGTTTGTGTGTAGGGATGGTACAGATGTTCATAAGCCCTTTGAGTGCTCAGATGTTCATGATTTATTTCCAGATCACTTTATTTCATGGTCCAGAGCCATGTGAGGTGAATGAAGATGGAAAATGTTAAGCATCCTTTTATTGGAGCAGGTTTTCAGACCTAGAAGAATATACAGATTTCTACAGATTACATTACAGCTTGTAACATGTAATGCATTGAGGAAAAATCCTAATGTGTATCAACTTAATTTATCCCTTCCCCCATCAGATAGTCATACTACTAGTTTATTTGGAGTCAGATGAAGAGTATTAATGATCTGTCTGAATCTCTGCTAATTAGATGTTCTGTCCTTGAACAACTGCTGTTGTTTTCCAGCTCTGGGAGAAGTTGGCTTCATTCTGTAGAACTGAAATCCATCACTGTGACTGCGGAAGATTTATTCCTGTTAATCTTCTGTCTATGCTTGTCTCAGAATATTGAATGGGGGCAAACCACTGACACAAAGAATGAAATAGATCATTGCAAACATCCACTAGTTAGCAAAGAATAAATATACGAGATTTTTCTCCATTCTTGATCTCTTTGATCTCTTTAAAATCTCTCCTTACAGTTGCTGAAGCTTTGTGGGCAAAGTCACTTCAGAGAGAAATCAAGAGATAATTACGTTTCCTAATCATCTGATTTGTTATCTCACAGATTGGCTTTTGCAAAGAAAAAAGAAAATCTTGATTTAATTAGTAACCTAGAATTCTTAGTACGCTTAGCAAGCTAATGATATTGGGAAAACATTATTCCTAAGGGAATAGTTTGCATATATGTAGCTCAGTTATTTAGTAACCGTGGTTGTTTAGTTGTCTTTTGCCTATTTTGAGTATCAAGATGAATATAAATTCTGGGATAGATTTTGTGTAAATTTGATGGTGTTTTCAATCATGTGGCAGTTACGATTCCTCCATTCTGAAGTACGTAATATTGCAGACACTGCAGTTTATAATCATGCCCTGCATTATGTACTGAAAATTTTCACTCGGGATTTATTTTGGGAAGTCAGTGGAAATAGTGTGATTGGCTACAGGAGGATCATGGTGGTTTTTAATGCAGAAAGATGAGGCATATAGTCTTTATTTATTTCCACTGGGAAAGTACCTTGGAAACTGATTTCTGTAGCCTTTCTCCTTTTCCTTCCTCTTCCTCAGAAAAGAAACCACCCAAACTCAGTTGGCTATTTTCTTTCACATCTGTATTGATTTAAAACTAATTTAAAACCAATACTTCTCTGCTGAAGACTTGAGAATTTAATAAAAACAGGGCTTTACAAGCAAGAAGAGATTTTTCTTGTTTCACAGTTACCATCATCTGAAAGACAGTTTTACTAAGGAAACCTGGACTTCTAAAGTTGCTGTAGTTATTCTGATATACTTACATGATTCTTTTTGGTGTTCGGCAAATGGAATGGAGAAGCTCATCTGATACTATCTTGTAAATCTGGTGAGTTTGAAGGATATCAACTGATAAAGCCAGTGCTAAACAGAAGTGCAAACAAAAAAATTACCAAGAAAATGTTGTTTTTCTATGGAAATCATTGTTTTAGAGACTTGATGCTACCAAACTGGTTGGGAAATGCCTTCAACCTTGTGGCTTACATGAGGGATTCTCTCTATCAGGGTTTACTGGTCCAATAATAATCATAATAGACTTAGGTTAGGAGAAAATGGCAGCCCTTCACATGGGTATAGGTAACGTTGGTCAGATTAGAAGAGATCACGGAAGCAAGCATCTGCAACAGCAGAGTATGTACAGCAGCCACTGCACTGGCAGTGTGGCTGGAAATCTCAAGTCTGCACATACTACCTACAGCCATATATGTTTTTATTAGTATGTGAAATAAGTATGTTGTGGGTGGTGGCATTCCCCCAGCGTGTAACTTCTCCCCTAAACTCAAGAGAATTAGGACAAAAGGTAGCAAGTTTGAAAATCCCCTGGTACTGAGATGAGCTTCAAAGTCTGTCTTTAAAAAAATTTTAGTTTTCCTAGATATTTAACCTGCTAGAGAAATCACAGTATTTGCTGTGAAATAGGGAGTCCTGTAAAACTCGTAGGGAAGTTAGTGTAATGGATTATTAGCGTTTATTCAGAACTCTTTTAACAAAAAGTTGCACATTAAGTCAAAAGTGGAGCTGCCTCTGCCTGTAGAACTGGTTTTAGTGGGGTGGAAAATCTCACAGTGAGGGCACTGTAGCCCTGGGTGTACTTCTTTATGTACTTGGTAGATAAGTCTATCCTGTTATCTCACTTTAGAACAATAGTATGGATAATAGTTGCTTGAAAGCATCTGGAGTTTTCAGATTTTAAAATGTTGGTATAATCATGTTTTCCAGGCTATTTTAAATGTTTCTGATGTGATTTGTATTTTCTGTGCAGATGATACTTAACTTACTGATCAGGTGGGTTTTGAACATAGGTATTTACTCGCAGGCACTGAGATGGTGAGGCATAAATGAGAAGAACAGGCACATGCTTGGAGACATATTTTCTGGAAGTTTTCATATTTGTCCTCCACCTAAAAGTAGTTGCCAAAAAAAAAATAAAAAGGGGATCAGTAAGATAGTGGTCTCTTTATTATGGGTAGTCATTAAATCCACTAGTACCTTTCTTCTCTTCCTTGTAGTGGTCTTCAGCTTTTTACAAAGAGCATAACTTCATTACTTTTTTTTTTTTTTTTTAATTTACTTGACTCTCCCTCTTTTCTCTTACATTTGAAGGATGATGATTGGAATATGTCTGAGAATTTATTCTTCAGGCTCCACAAAGCCCAAATTTCATGTCTTAACTTTTTATAAAGCATCTGATGAAATACTGTCTGACATTGAGATGAAAATTCACAATAACAACACTCAAAGAGAATCTTCTCAGGAAACTTTGCTAGCACATGGCAGTATTGCCACATACAAATTCAATTTGAATTATGCTACACAGTAACTTTTTTTTTTATTTCATATCCTCTTAAACTAAAAAAATTGTCTAAACTTGTTAAAATTGATCTTCAGTTTGTGTGGTCTCTGAACTGCCTGAAAGCAGAGCTCTGCTTTCTGAGAGGTTCAGTACGGTTTCTTTTCAGGTGTCACTCTCCAGTGAGGATGGTTCTTCCCTACATAATTAGCAAAATACTGCTCTTTACTGATAGTAGACTGAGAATGAAATGAGTAGGCAGTCAGAAAGTTAGCGGTGTTCATCTCACTGCAGTGTAGTTACTGTTTTACAGATGAGTGAAATTCCATCTTTGTTTTGCAAAGATTTGGCATAAAATAATGAAAAATCAATAAATTATAACTGAACTTGGAATTGCGTAGCATTATCTCATGTGATGAAGCTGGTGGGGGAACATGTGCAGAAAGGGCTGGAGATCTGGGCTTTGGGGAGAGGCAGATGGATAGTAAAATCCAGTGGCTTTCTTACTTACATCCCTAGCTGTAGACATACATGTGGTACCACCAATTGCAACTGGATTATCGACAAAAATGTAAATTAGGTACACATGAGTGCACTTTTGTGCTATCAGTGGTATTGGAATAAGATTTCCTCTGCCTTTTTCAGTTAGAAATTATGACAATTCTGTCCTT
The DNA here is from genome assembly GCA_035584735.1 of Pseudotriccus pelzelni. Lineage (NCBI taxonomy): Eukaryota > Metazoa > Chordata > Aves > Passeriformes > Tyrannidae > Pseudotriccus > Pseudotriccus pelzelni. Next base: position 55,393,428 of record JAWMRA010000113.1, on the reverse strand, counting down.
CCAAAACAGCCAACTAGATGGCATTTATTGGGAAAAAAAGTCTTGTTATTTCAGAAAGATTTTATAACCATTTTTTAAGTTACCAGGTAGAATGAAGAATAAAGTATTTCTAATTGTACATCAGTGTTGCTGTACTCTTTTATGTTGCCGTTTTTATTTCTTTGAGCTAAAAGTTATGACAGTATCTCAGTGGCATTTTTAAAGCAATGGAATTTCTGGGAGAATGATGTTTTTGCTTCTTCGAGTTCCCTTTAGGAAGTAATGACAATAAAAATCTGTTCCTTGTCCCCAGAAACCGAGTGACTCATTTTTCCAGATGGGTACAATATGAATTGTGTCTGAGAACCAGGGAATGGAATGCAAAGAGCTTGGTGTTGTTTGTAATGTGGTTGAAAAGCTGTGCATATAAAACGGCAGCAGTTTCTTTTCAATCCATTGAGTTCCCTACATCAGCTTGCAGAGACACTTTCCATCTGGAAATAAGATGTTGTATAGGGAAAAATTCTGAATTTTTATTGCTATAGATAGTGAATTGTGTCATCAAGGCAGTCGTGTTTCTGCATGGTATAAGAACTTCTACTAAATAAAATCAGTTTTGAAGGCTTAAGCACTGAAAGAAGGACCTCCTCTCTGTGCATCTCTTCTTTTGTGCAGCTTTAAATAGGTGCCAAGTGAAAAACCAGTGTGTTGTTATCAGATGAGCTGTCCAGGAAGTTTCTTCCATCCTTCTTCTAGGTCCTTGAAGTATTGCTACATTGAGTTGATATGGTGTCATTTCTGGCACTGCTTTACGTCATTCACATAACGGTTTGGGTTTTATCACATGGAGTTCTTTTTACTTTGTAGAGAACATGTGTTTGAAAATGAGACAATTCTTCCTCAACCCCCCCAAAAGATCCTGTTTGTGCTGTAATGTATGAAGGACAAGGAGCCAGGGAATGTCCCTGAACCACACTGTTGGCACTGCCTTCGCTGGGACATTGAGGCCCTCTGTTCTGCAGTCTGCAAGCCCTAAAAATGTTCCAGCTGAGGTGGTGGTGTCACTGTAAATGTCAACTGCAGAGACAACTGTATAGCACATAGGAGCTGTGGATACTGTCATCTCTGGAAACCACTGGTCTGTATTGTCTGTTCTGAGTATATTTACCTCTTGCCTTTTCCAAGCTCCCACTTTAAAGTTTACCTTTAGAAAACCTAGTGGGATTATTGAATTGAGAGAGACCTGTTTTCAAGCAACTTCCTTTAGCTCCTCTGTTTCTTGGTTCAAAATGTAATTAATCCACAATTTTTTCTCAGTGTCTGAATAGATTTTTCACTAACGTGGAGGAGAATTGACTATTTATGTCCTGAAAATGATCACTGCTGCTGAAGTACTGCCAAAAATACCATGCTGATGTTCCCTTGTGTGTTAACTCTTAATAACTCATTCCTGTACTAAATCTTTGAGGCAACAGCCCACCCCCTCACATAATTACTGTCTTGTCCCTGCACCAGACTTCCTTGCTTAAGTCTTCTGGTGTCCCAGGCTAAATAATTCTCAAGGCTTCCCACACTTTACTCCTTTCTACCACAACTTCCTTATTCTCTCCCCCTTACAGGATCCTATTAAGTTCAATACATTTATTTAGATGGCCTTTCCATGCCTTTCTTCCAAGCTCTTTCATGCTGCCACTAAAGCCACAAACCCTTGCTTAACATTTCCCTGGACTGAGCATGACATCCTCCCTTTCCTCTGGAAAAAGCCTTTAATGCTTTCACATTTCATGTGTGTTCGCTTGTTTTGGTGTACCTTACGCCGGGCCATATCTCTTATCTCTTTGCGGAATAACTTCATGCTGCTGTTAGCCTTTGCCACCCATTCCCGCTCCTGCAGCCGTCTGCTGCATCCGCTTTTCCCTGTTTGCTCTTGAGCAGATTTCAAAAGGGCCGTTTTGTCTGTGCATGATGAAGTTAAGTCCTTGAGCCATCTTTTGGGCAGTCCTCCCACGTGGGGCAGTGATTTGCCTCACACAATAGCAGAATAAGGCTTGCAGCAGCTAGTCTACAGGCTGTAAATTAACTTCATGGACCGGGTCATACTGTGCTTTGAAGTTGTTGCTTTTTTATTTGTGTGCTTCCCCCATTTAGTCTTCAAGAATATAAATCTTTAGGAAGAATTATCATCGTTTAAAAGACTTAGACAAATAGCAGCTGGTATTGGTTCATGGTCGCCAATTGGTTCCAGACATCCCTGGTTTTGATAAGACTACAAGACAATCTCAGAAATTCCTTGCCTATAGCTTTTGCTAATGCCATTAAATGTAACATTGTGATTACCGATGCTTTTGGAGCTGATTAGCTGGTATCCTCCGTGCCTGATAAACACTGTAATTTAATTATTTCTTCAGCATGCCCTCATGTTGTACCCTACTCCCCCTTCTTTGATTATCTTTATTTTGGAACACAACTTAGTACAAGTGTTTAATGGCGATTTTGAAGAAAGCCTAAGAAACACAAGTATGCCTGTTCAGACTGTGCTCCATGGGGACAGGATGCTCTACTCTAGCAGTGCCCAGAACAAGTCTTGCTCTGTTCCTGAGATTAAAAATCGACTTGGCACTGTACCCACAGCAGTGTCATCTCAAAGGGAAGGGCATCACCTGACCTTGTTGCTTTTGGCTTTGTGAAAAGCTCACAACCATGTTTTCATTCTAGTTGGGTGTTGACACAGAGAAGGAGCTCATCTCACAACCTCCTTTTGGAGTTGTCACATGTGTAAAGTACTGGCAAGCAGAAAAATGCTCTGTGAGGAGTGCCTGAGAGCACAAAGCAAGCAAAAAAAAAGGCAATGATCAAATAAACCCAAGAAAAAAAAGATTACTCTTTCTGAAGTCCAGAGGATGCATGTTTCGAATATCTGTGGTGAGATTAGATGAGGCATCTTCGTTATGTGTATGTCTCTGTCCTTTCTCACTGGGCTTCTGAGAATTGCTCTCTTCATAAGCTTTTGTAAATTCTTTCTTTTGCTTTTAAGAGTAATTCTTTGAAATGTTTTGTAAGTATATTACAAATTTGCATTTGTAGCTGTACAAAACGTAATATTTTATTCCCTTTCTTCACCCTACCTGCCAAATAAGAACACCTCTTACTTCCAAAAGGACAGCCATAGCTGATGCCGCAGTTTGTGAGCTCATGCTCCCAGCTGGACTAGGAAGGGTCTCTATCAGTTGTAGCACAAACCTTAGCACTGTTTTGTTAACAGGGCCTTTTTCACCCTTTCATTGCTTACTTCTTCATTGTTTAAAGTAAAGAGGCAAGATACTTGTTTAATTTTTGTGGTATTTGGCAGCATTATAAGGAACCTGAACTGATTTTGCTTCTAGATGAGCCTACAGGTCATAGTTCACCTGAGATTTTTATATTTGTTGGTTTGTTTCCTGAGTCACGATGATGCTTGTCCCAGCCGTGGCTAATGTCAGTGTAAGGTGATAATGTCCTGTGCAAGCAGAGACAGTCAGGGTGCACCAGCAAAAGATATGAAGCCAATGCTCATTAGAGAAAACGTGATGAACTTTCTCCACAGCCCTTAACCACCTACACAACAGCAAACATGCAGTGATTGCAGCTGACATTGGAAGAACAGCATTGTCAGGGATTTTAGCAATCTTCAGTACATGAACTTGGTGTGTGATAACCTAACGGACGTGGCTTTTCTGCCCTGAGTCAATGTGCTTGCTGCCTTTTATTTATAGGTACTATTTATAGGTATTAATGTACGTTATACATTAGTTGTACAGTCTGCAGATCAGATTGTAGCTGCAACTACCAGTCTGTAATCTGGGGAAATGAACAGCAAAATTTGACTTTGACGCAATGTAGAAGAATATGTGTTTGTTTCAGTGAGTGTGTATTTACACAAATATTTAAAATCTATCATCTAAGCCTTGGTACAGAATTTTGTCTAGTGAATATTCGAGTCTTCGCTTTCCTAATTTTATGTTGAAACTGGAATAAGTTGTTACATCTGCATGTAGCTGGGTTAGATATGTTTAAAAACTGCATATATGCATTCCTGCTTTTGATCCAGTGGTCTGTATTGAGTCTATATAGCTGTGTTTTTGCAATTTGCCTGAGTGTAAGTGTGTCTTACTCTATTAGGAAGAACAAGAACCACGAGTATTGTCTCCTGTTTAAAAGTTAGGGAAGCCTAGGATATCAGTAAAGAATGAGCAGGACCTACCATTGTAGTTACTTTGCTTTGCACTAGCAAAGTGCATTAGCATAGAAATGCTACTTTGCTTTCAGCCAGCCAGCTTAGACAATCAAAGCTAAAACAACCACGGCTAATTTCCAAAAAGGAGAGAGAAGAGTAGGGGGTGGAAAAAGGAAGAAAAAAAAAAGAAGCTTTCACGAACCACAAGGTTTTTTATGTGACTGTTTTTGTGGCTATCAAACTACCCGAAGTTCATGGTATGTTCATCTTGTCAGTGTGCATTTAAGACCACCAGCTTCGTTTTATTTCCAGTCATCTTTTGGGTTGATGTAACACAATATGACTGGATGTGTTTTGGCAGGGAATAACTAATCTAATCCTTACACTACCAGATGAAAGTAATTTACTATGGGCTTGGAGAAGAGCTCAAATTTTCAGTGCAGGCTACAGAGATATTTTTCCCCTTTTAATTGTCCCTTCTTGTATCTAAACAGATCCAGCAATGGGAACAAAACCTGGAAAAATTTAACATGGACCTTTTCCGAATGCGATGTTACCTAGCCAGTTTGCAAGGTGGGGAGCTCCCAAACCCAAAGAGCCTTTTGGCTGCTGCCAGCCGTCCTTCAAAATTGGCACTGGGGAGGCTTGGCATTTTCTCTGTCTCGTCCTTCCATGCACTGGTAAGTCTGAATAAACTTTTCATGGGTGTGTTACACAAAGCCATCATTAATATTGTCCTTAGATGTGGAATTGTGCTGAGATAATACATGGCTGCACCCACATATGTTGCTCAGACAGCCCTGTTTCTTTCTCACCCTTTCTACCTGCTCCTTGTCTGCAAATCAACTTTCCTCTGCAGGATAAGGCCATGACAGTTTTTTTGGCCCCTGAGGAGTTCAGAATTGGGAGTCTCTCCTCAAAAGAAATTCCTGGAATAGGCTAAAGCTAGAGACAATTCAACTTATAAGTCCCATTTTTAAGAACTGTAGGCTGTGTTTCTAAGGAAGAATAAGCGAGATCCTCATCTGCTTTTGTCACCCTGTCAGCTTTAAGGGAAGTATAGCAGTAGCAGGTTCACCTCTGCTCTTTAACCTTAGCAGGGCTGCGAGGCTGATCTTGGCAGGGAGATCTGGACCACATTTCCTGCATGTGAAGTCTGAATAGTGGTACTGAAAGTCCTGCCAGGGAGTGTGTTTCTCTCTGCCACTGTTTTTATCTGTGTGGTTTGTACCATTGCTTGTTAATAACTCAATGCCACAGCACATTTATCTCCTATGTTTGGCAATTTTGAGAATGTCTTCCTCTAGCAATTTTGTATCTGAGTGATAGGTTATCATTCTTCTTCAGAGCCTTCTCATTAACTGCTTTTTACAGAGCAATATTTTCTCAGTTCCTCCTTTCCTATGACTTCTAATTTTGCCCCATGACAAAAAATGGCACTACCACACCACTGGAATAACAAAACAAGCATCACTGCTGAAGGTTTAAAACATTTTCCTTGTACCTCGGCGTATTACATTGAGGTGAACTGAAGTAACCCTCATTTGATACCTCAGGTTTAAAAAACTGTCAATATTTTGCTGTTATGAGAATGATACAGGAAGGCCTGTCTCTGTGTTTAAACAGATCTGCTCCAGGGATGAAGCTGCTCTCAGGAAACGTACCCTGTCTCTGTCTCAAAGGGTTCGAAATAAGAAGGGTTTATTTTCTTCGCTAAAAGGACTGGACACATTGGCAAGAAAAGGAAAAGAAAAGCGACCTTCCATAACTCAGGTAGGTCTTACTTGCTGCAGAGAGCATAGAATGGCTTGTTTCTCCTAGAGCTCATTCTGCTGTTGGTGCATATGGTAGAAGATGTCGGTCCATCAAACCTGCATCCAAGGTTTCAGTAGGTGTGGCAGAGGTGCCGTGGGATCATCACTTGTGAAGTGTATATATCTAATTTTGAGTTTCTTTTTGATAAATAAGATGGATGAATGACAGATTTTGACCCAGTAAGCTAATTAGCAGCAGACCATCAGATTTGAATTTGTAACAAAACTTCTCTTCTGGCACATTGCAAACTGTTTGAAAGTAGGGTTTCCTTGGAGATAGCCTGTATGCACAGTCCTTAGCACAGTGTGTGCTTGTTTGTGACTGGGACTCTGAAGTACTGTTACCATTTAATATAGAGTAACACAGATGACTCTTCAAGGAGAAAGGTGGAGAGACTGCTGCAAAGACAGCCATCCTTGACATTGGCCTCTCAAAGCAACACACACTGCTTGGAGGTACATTTTAGCTAACAGGAGAAGACTTCTGTCATGCAGGAGGTCAGCTGTTGGTGTAGGCAGCTGACAAAGAATGCCAGGCCAGTTTACGGCAGCTGTAGGCTTGGTGCAGGCTTGATGTTTCTGGGTCAGGCTGGCTCTTGGGAGAGGGGCTGTGCTGATGCGTGCTCCCACCAAAGGGCTGCATTGCTGGTGAAACCACAGCATCTCACAGCAACTTTTTGTCTTTGTGAAACTAATGGTCTGTGCACTCATTCAGTGTAAACCCCACACTTCGGGAGTCTGTGTTTTTCTCAATAAAAGCACAGCTGTATGTGAAACATTCACTGCCTTTTCTCTGGCAAAAGGTAAATAAGAGCAGAAACACTTCTTGACAGTGAGGCAGAAGGCATAGAGGTATACCCACACTCAGATCACTACTGTTTTCATTAGCTTCTGCCTTGTCTGCTGTTACTCCTGCAAAGTGATGTTTTGTGCATTGTTCATTAGGTAACTTTGTTCCTATCACTCCCTGGCCCTTGTATTTTGATTTAATTAGACAAAGATCTATGATTAGCACTTGGAAATTGGGTGTTCTTGCTCATCTGGTAATCTGTTGTGGAATATTTAAACAAGCCTATCTGTACGCATCTTGCAGTAGCCACAGAGCTGATGCAACAGATTCAGTGTTGCAAAATAACATCTAAGGATTTTCTGGTCTAGTGGTTTGTATTTTTAATAGGTAAATATCTATGTGTTACACAGGCATTAAGCTTCTTTAGGTGGCTGTTACACATTTTAGCATATTGATCAAGATGTGTTAACATGGTGAAATTGATTAATAAAACTTGAGTCTGTCTTACGAAAGAAGGAACTGAAGGAGAAATTTTCTCCAGGTCATCCTTTTCACATAATTTTCCTTGTGCTCCCTAGCAAGTGAGTATGGTCTGTGAGTCCTGGACCTTTATTTCTTTGTTAATACAAGCCCTGAGGGAAGGGATGTTATGCCCCTTAGCTCTGTTCCCACCAGAGCTGATACCTTGCACTGTTTTTAACTGGGTAATACATCTTCTCACAAGCTTTATAGCCCATGAAGGGGATTCTAGGGAGTTCAGGGATGGGGAATCCTATATCTATGGCAAGGAGAGGAGGTTCCTGCTGCCCTGCCAGTGCTTTTCTGAGCACAGAGAAGGGGTCCCTGTCACAGGCAGAGGTATCCCTAGTGAGTCTTCACCCTTCTTATTCCAAAGCTTGCAACCAGCTGGCTCAAAAATGTATTCATTTTTTTACACAAGCTGAGGTTCTTGATTTTTTTAATTCTTTTTTTTTTTAATTAAACATCCTACCATACAATTAAGGAACTGTAAATGCTGAGTGTATATGAATAGCACCATGCAATGACTCATACCCATAAAAGTGAGGAATTTTTAAGGGCATGGCTTGAAAATTGACCCACGAACAGAGAAGGTGGCTGAAAAGAGAGCCATGTCCTTGCTCAGACTTGGGTATATGCACATAATTCTATATCAAAATCAGAATAGGTCTGAGGCTGACTTTCTTGTCTCTTGCAGCCCACTGGGAAGCCAAGTTAATCAGAGAGGTGGAGTTTGCTTCTCTGCTCACTGTGTTATGATGTTTCTGCCAAACAGTAGATTAAAAAAAGTCTTGCTTTCTTGGATTTAAGTTCATTTGACTGTAGCTGGTATGTTTTAATCTGATGTACCTTAGCTTCAAAATCAGATGGTATGTTTTTCAACATCGTTGGGTCAGAGAATTTTTAAATTTTATCTTGTTTATTTTTATGGCATTAATAAATAATGTTCAGAGTTTCTATGCACAGAGGCTTTTGTAAACATTAATATAGTGGCTCAGTCTTTTACAAATCAGTTAATAAAACTGCACTGTAACAGATGGGGGATGTCTAGGCTCACATTATCCTCAGTTTCTTAAATGCTTATCTGCTTTCTTATGTCTAAATGGTGAACTGTTTTGAGAAATCATAAGCAATAAAATACTTTGATTACGTCTGTGGGTGAGACAAGGAAGTTCAGAAGTGGTGCCCTTTATTTGCATCGGCAGACACTGGCTTTTGTATGAAAACTTAAGAGAGAGTTTATTGTTGTCTTGGATTATCTGAAAGGCTTTTGCTAGTACCAAAAGCTAAAAAAAAAAGCTCAGATGTAAGTCTGATATTGTCCTGATTTTTTGTCTGCAGAAGGAGTTAAAAAATGCTTTTTATATTTGCACCTTGGTAATGTTATTATTTGTAAATCTCAATGTCCTATGTAAACTGTGTAGATCCATCCATGTGTTTATACCAGCCTTATCACCAAAATACCTGATTGTATCTATATCCATTTATTGGATTTTAAAAATTTTCCTTAATAAGTCTAATACCTTTGTGAGATGCTAGTAGTTAATCTTCCAGATGGGCAATGTACATCTCAGTTTCTGCTTTCATCACTTCCAAAGCAGACACAGTAGTTAGTCAGCTATTTTCATTACTTAATAGCGTGGGGTTTGGGTCAAGTATGCCTTTAAAGCTAAGCTAAAAGTTTCAATCAATAGTGTCAAGCAAACTGCTTGGTTAGAAGAGTTGAAAAACTGCAGGGTAGGAGGTTTTAGAAACCAGCAACGATGGTTTGAGATAGTTCATTGAAATCATGACGAGATTTGTAGCTGCACTTAAAAGTATTCTGAAGGTGAAACATCTAATTTTCAGTGTAGGGCCTGAATTGAAGATAAATGACTTTAATCCTATTGCTAAATAGTAGATAGGAAAAAAACACGGGCATGAATGTTTTTATACATATTGGAATATGTATGTGTGCATGTAGTTTGAAAGAGAAAATCTGCTTAAATTTTCTTTATAGAGAGAGATTTGTACTTATTAATTCTAGTCAGAGTAAAGCAATAAAAAGTACAAAAAGATCCCCTGAGTTTAGCAGGTTTATATATATTTATTAATTTAATTTGTAATTTTTATTTTTTTCTAAGGATTTACCCAACACAGATAAGAAGTAAATGTGTTTATTTGTTTAACCTACTTATTTATCTGTAATATTTTCAATAGGTTTTTGATTCAGCTGGAGGACATGGATTTGCTGGTGTCCAGAATTCAGCCAACACTGCTGAGGTAAGATATGCCTATCCTCATTCCACATCATCATGTTTCTGAATTCCTGAATGTATTTCATTAAGTGTATGATTGGGCTGGTTCAGAAACCCCAAAGAGGTTAGTAAAATGTAGTTATTGTTAGATGACAGGATTGTAATTGTGCTAATGAAACCAGTCTAACATAAGTTTCTGAACATTCATGTAGTCTTTAAAAAACCCAAACAAACCCAAACCCAAAAAAATCCTCTAGAAGGTTCTTCACAACACTAATCTGTACAGTCTGTACACTGAGAGAGATTTGGGACTGAGCTTGTTCGAAAGCATCCTTCACAGTATGGCAAATCACAGAATGGTTTGGGTTGGAAAGAACCTTTAAAGGTTTCACCTAGTCCAACCCCCCTGCAATGAGCAGGAAAATCTTCAACTAGATCAGGCTGCTCAAGGTCTCATCCAATCTCTCCTTGATGGTTTCCAGTGATGAGACGAAACCCAAGGTATGGTTTTCTCCTTTGACTACTTCAACAGAACCTTTGTATTTTGAGTATAATGGCAATAAAACCTGTGTAAAGTCTGCGGAGCATACTATCAGGGAAGTGAGCATTAATGTATAGCTGGAGATTGCCCAAGTAAAGGAAGAGGATGCAGCATCCCCCCAACAGCATTATCCAGCTGTGACTGGTGTTCTCTGATGCCCAGAAAAGGAGAGCTGCTGCTTGTCCCTGCCTGGCTTCAGTCATGATCCCTCTCCGTTACTGCAGCCTCCCTAGGGGATACCACCACCATCCTCTAGCAAAGCAAGACACTTCAAAAGACATAACTGCTTATCTGTAGGAGCAGTGAATGTTGTCTGTGTGCTGCAGGGTTTCTGTAGACAGTATCCTCCCTCAGTAGGCTTGTGCAGACTCCAGATAAAACCATCAAATTAAGTCTGTTTTCTGAATGGTATAGCTGGATTTCTTTAATAGCAACATGTGTGAGACTCAAAGGGATATTTTTTTCCCATCTACCCTTTGCCTCTTTTCCTCCTTTGTGCCCTGAACCAGATAGCTTCTGCTGCAGTTTAAATCTTGAAAAATTTTTAAAAATCATTCTACAGCACTGTTCCATTTCAGCTGAATTTGTATAGCGGCTATTAGACAAGAAGCCAAAATCTGTGTTTAAACCGCAATATTTCTCTGGAAAATGATTAACTGTAATGGAGAGGTGTAATGAATCTTGTCTCCCATAGCATACTCCTGGAAAAGCTGCAGCCCACGGCCTGGACAGGGGCACTCTGTGCTGGGTTAGGAACTGGCTGGAGGGCCGGGCCCAGAGAGTGCTGGTGAACGGGGCTGATCCAGCTGGGGGCCGGTCACCAGTGGTGTTCCCCAGGGGTCAGTGCTGGGACCAGTCCTGTTTAATATCTTTATCGATGATTTAGATGAGGGGATTGAGTGTACCATTAGCAAATTTGCAGACGACACCAAGTTGGGAGGGACTGTTGATCTGCTGGAAGGCAGGATAGCTCTGCAGAGGGACCTGGATAGGCTGGAGAGTTGGCCTGATTCCAACTGGATGAGGTTCAACAAGGCCAAGTGCCGGGTCCTGCACTTTGGACAACAACAACCCCCTGCAGCGCTACAGGCTGGGCACAGAGTGGCTGGAGAGCAGCCAGGCAGAAAGAGATTATGCGGAGTCCTATGAGGAGAGGCTGAGGGAGCTGGGGTTGTTTAGCCTGGAGAAGAGAAGGCTCAGGGGAGACCTCCTCACTCTCTACAATTACCTGAGAGGAGGTTGTAGCCAGGTGGGGGTTGGTCTCTTTTCCCAGGCAATCAGCAGTAGGACAAGAGGGCACGAACTCAAGCTCTGCCAGGGGAGGTTTAGGTTGGATATTAGAAAGAAGTTCTTTACAGAGAGAGTGATCAGGCATTGGA
>JAWMRA010000113.1:55359897-55381856 GCA_035584735.1 Pseudotriccus pelzelni | reverse complement strand
GCAGGAGCAGGGCAGTGATCCTTCCCCTGTACTCAGCGCTGGTGAGGCCACACCTGGAGTGCTGTGTCCAGTTCTGGCCCCTCAGTTCAGGAAGGATATTGAGGTGCTGGAGCGGGTCCGGAGAAGAACAACGAGGCTGGGGAAGAGACTCGAACACATTTGCTGTGAGGAGAGGCTGAGGGAACTGGGGTTGTTTAGTCTAGAGAAGAGAAGAGAAGGCTCAGGGGAGAAGTCATCACTCCCTACAACTCCCTGAAAGGAGGTTGTAGCCAGGTGGGGGTTGGTCTCTTCTCCCAGGAACCAGCAGCAGGACAAGAGGACATGGTCTTAAGCTATGCCAGGGGAGGTTTAGGTAAGATTTTAGGAAGACATTCTTTAAGGAGAGGGTAATCAGGCATTGGAATGGGTTGCCCAGGGAAGTGGTGGATTCTCCATCCCTGGAGGTTTTTGAGATGCAACTGGATGTGGCACTTAGTGCCATGGTCTAGTAACCATGGCAGTAGTGGATCAAAGGTTGGACTTGATGATCTCAGAAGTCCTTTCCAACCTGGCTGATTCTATGATTGTGAGGAAGGTTTGAACAAAATTCATAATTTCTCATAGGTTTTTATGTTTGGGGTTTTTTATCACTATGTAGTACATGGTTTATTTTCTCATCAAGTGCATTCATTTAATGCCTAGGTAAGAAAGAAATATAACAGAAATAACAGGAGTTATCCTACTGAGAGAGGCATCTGCTGACAGCACCTAGTCCTATAATGCTGTTTTACCTCCTGAAATTATCTTCACATTTTGTCTGTTCTTTGAAAAAGTGTATTGAAACACCTGAGTTCCTTTTTTTACTTGACCACTTGCATGTTATTTCCTGGGGTAGGAAAGTACTTAAACTAAATCACTCCTCTCTTTTCAAAATAAGTTATAATTATGATGTATTTCTGGTTGAAATGATCTCCTGTAGAGAACACTTACAAATTCCTCCAGAATGTAGCTTTAACTGTGGTGTTAGATGGCATCCATATCCCATCTCAGAGACAGCAAACGCAGTTTGTTCCTGTTCAAATCTGTTAAAACATGGAAAGGTTTGCCGCATGAGAAGTGGCAAAATCTTGTGGGTGCAACCCCTGAAGGTTTCTCCTGAAGAGTTGTGACACCAGTCCCTTGGTTGGATGCCGACCCCCTTGTGTCTGGGAGGATAAGGGAGCTGCCTTAGGCAAGAGGGTCTGCTGTGGATCTCCTATCCCCAGGCCTAACAAGGACATTTGCTCTTCCTGAACCCTTCAGAGGAGACAGAGAAATGTTTTGAAGGCACTAGGGAGCAGGCAGAATGAAGTCCTCTCCCTTTAGTGCTGTGTTGGTGAAGAGACGAGAACTGTCTTCTTGTCCCAGCTCTAGATAAAGCAGCCTTCTCCAAACTCAGGCAGGGGCTTACAGCCCTGTTCCCCAGGTAGAGGCGGACCAGCAGGAGGGTAATGTGGCTGCAGGTTTTGGGCCAGATTTTACAAATTTAGCAGGGTTATGTTTCAAGACTAGAAAAACCCACCGAATTTAGGTGCTGAGCAGAGCTCTGCAGCTAGAAAAACATTATTATTATTATTATTGTCTCAACCCTATTTCTAAAACCTTTTCTCAATGGGTATTAAATATAGCGTAGGCATTTTTAAGATCCTGACATTTTGATGAATCATACGGCAACTCAGAAATGATTCATCATAATTCTGAAAACCGTTACTCTGGCATCAGCCTGGTTTCACTGGCTAATTTAAAATAGAAAAAAACTCCACAATAAAAATCCAACAGAAACAGCATCGAAACTCTTATAACATGCTGCCTGAGGAGGGTAGTGAATGATAAATAGTGGAGTCTGCTGGGGAGGCTGTAATTTCCCTGACAAGGATGATAAAACAGAAGCAAATAGTGGGAGGAAATGATGAAGTAACCTATTGGTCCTGAAGCAGCCCTGTGGCACAACGTGTGACAGTCTGCAAATCCTGGCGCCTCTTGCTGGAAAATTGGACGGGTTGTTATAACTTTATGTGGCGATGAATGAATGAACTATTGTGGAATTAGTCACTGCAAGCATAACAGGGAAAAAAAATATCTCTTTTCATGTCAGATTTTCTGAGACGGAAAATGTGGATGAAGCAATGGTACCTTGAGTGCAGTTAAGGAACACAGTCATGTTTAGTAACAGAGACGAGTTTATCTCAAGCTGTATGCTTGAGTATCAGTGTACATGGCAAGGAATGGATGTATCTCACATTGGCTGCAGACCTTTCTCTCCTGTCTTAAAAGCTTACATCAAAAGGTGGCCTTGAAAGTTCTAATCACCTTAATCCTCTATGATTTGAGTTTTTTTGTTTGTTGTTGTTTTGGTTTTTTTTCATCTCTGGCAATAGTGAGATTTATTTCATTTAGGCATATTTGAACAGCTGCTGTTGCAGTGCAATAAACCATTGTGGTAGTTGCAAACCTTTGAGCTGCTGGGAGCATCTCCCTCGTTTAGGCAAGCATAGCATTGGTTTTCCCTGGAGGAAGCCGTCAGGGAATTCAGTCTGTACTTTACTCTCACAGCCTGCCTGCCTTGCCCCCTTTCTCCTTTCTGTTATTTACACCGTGGAGGAAGGTCAGCTTTTATTCCCAGGCACTTGATTTAGTGCTGAGAGAACTATGCTTCTACTGAATTATCATCTTCAATATCACCCGTGTTACGAGCAGTCTGCAGCTACAGCCACCGAGGTCAAACTTCATCTGGTGGAGATTTCATCACTGCATTAGTTGCAGTAGCATGACGTGATTCCTGTTTTGTATAAGTAGCAGCTGAATTTTAGTAGGATTTCCATGCACCTCTGTTAACTGAAATTTCACATTCAACTAGTTAAAAAGGACAGTTGAACAAGACAGACAGGATTCATGAATGCCACTAGTTCATTAATATTATTCCACCAAACCAATGTTACTCTGGCATCAAATTATTACTATGCCACACTCTGGGTCGGCTGCAACTTGAATTTCTGCATTGTTTGGTAATTACCTGGATAGCATTGCTTGCTTCATCATTTTCACAGCCACAGTTGCTATTTGGAAAAACAAAATAATATTGGTCTCTGTTACTACTGGTAGATTGTTGTCAATAACTTTGCTGACTGCAATAAATGAAGGAGCCTTGTGCAGTGATTTTACAGCAGCTTTTAACTGCAGTGCACCTCTGGGCTTTTGTCACTATGGAGAGGAGGAAAAATTGCATAATCAAGGGTCTTTATGTAGGCAACAACCCCCCCCAATCCAACAAACCAACCAACCAAAAATACTAAGAAAAAAACATCAAGGAGGTAGGCACTCCGGAGAACAGTTCAGGATATCTTAAGATATGTCTTGGGTGGCAGTTCTGCCACTTCACGGGGTTATTGTCCCTCTCCAGTGACTGCATGGGGAATCAAGGGACCTTATCTGCATAAACTCAAATATCTTGATGTGGATATCTAAGTGATGTACTGAATAGGCAGACCCAAATACACATATGAAACTTAAAATTCTGAACAGCTCTTGGTGTTTTTCTGCTCCTTGTGTGGCTTCCTTTGAAATATGCAGCCTGAAGTGCAGTACAGGAGAAAGTGGGAAAGTAAAGGGTGAGAAAGTGACAGGGAATTTATTCAGGGTGGGTGTTATTTGATCAAGCGGAGTGGCTTTGGAATGAGAGAGGATGTTAAGCAAAATAGTAAACAGGCAAATACTGTTGCCTATGAAACAATATGTTCTTAAAGTGTAAATAGAATAGGAGTGCTTTATTTATTCCTGCTTTAGTACTTTATTAGGTTATGACTAGCCTTGCTCCACAGTGCTCTCTGCTGGAAGTTTAGTGTATGACAATACATTTTGTGTCATTTTCTGTCAAAATTACAGTAATTGCATTTATTGATTTATTTAGTTATTTATAGAGTTATTTTATATTTGTTAACTAGGTGAAATTGTAGTAGTCAATTCTTCTTCAAGATTTACTTCCACTGTGATATAATACCAGGTAATTACATATATTCACATTGAGTTAAATCAACAATTAACATGAAATAAAGACATAAAATCCCATAATGAGTATGTACAGGAAGTGCAATCCGAGCTCTAGAAAATAAGATCTTCTATAGTGAATGAGAGCAGTTAACAGAATTCTTTCCCTGGCTTGCCATGTTGGAAATTCACAGTACTGTGTCTAAATTCATAATCAGTGCAAACTGCTAATGTAATTGTGCTTTTGCTTGTTTGGTTTTGTGGGTTTTTTTTAATATCCACATATGTTGTACATTTCTCCCTTGTTTCAGCACCAAGTTGATGATTATTTGAATGTCTACTGTTCCGTGCCAGAGAGCATCCAGAAGGAGAACGCTTGGGAAACACAGACATACGTTCATTTCTGTGACGGCCAAGGAGTGGCACTGACACTCAAGCCAGAGCACAGGGTGGAGGATGTTCTGTCTTTGGCATGCAAGGTACTTACTTTTCAGGCACAATTGCACCTTATTAATAGCTGTGGACTTGAGCAGGAATGTACTATATCGGAGGATGCCTAAATAGTGATAAGATTATCACTATTATGTAATAATAATACAATAATGATATAATATATAATATTAATAGCACATAATATTATAATACCAGCATCTCCCGGCCACGGTCTCAAGGCACATTGCTCTCTTTCCTTTAGTTGTGTTATTTATATGTTGTAGCCAAGGTAGCGGGTTTGTGGAAAGGTTTTCAAAAGGTGTTGCTCAAGGCAGTGCACAGTTGATACTTAGACAGCAGAGGAAGTTTGCCAGGTAGTCAGCTCCTGAGGAATCTCAGCACATGTCCAGTCTGTGTTGTCCTTGCAGCAAACCTGGTTGTTCTGTGCAAATTAATCACAGAGGAGCTAAAGGGACTGGTTGAGTTAATGCCAGGAAATTAAGACAGTTAAGACTGTTGTGACAAAGGCTATCATATGTTTTTGCTTTTTAAAGGAACTTTTTAAAGCTTTTAATTAAATACCGGCTCTATTTTTGAATTTCAAAGCGTGAATTCCCTTCTGAAAGTCAGTGCCAGAACTTGAGAGGGATTACTATAGATCATGGGACAGAAAACAGTCATAGGTTCAAGTTAAAATAGAAATGGTAGTTTTAATTACAGACGAAACACAGCACCTCTAGAACATCGAAATGTACCTAGCACTTCTGTCTCCACACATGTCAGTGCTTGAATTTAGCTCTAATTTCAGGATTCAAGTCACTTAAATTATGCCAACAAGCTTTATTGGAAAAATTAACTTTTTACCCCTGAGTTCTGTTTTCTGGTAAATATGTTTTATTTCACAAGGGGAAAAACAGGAGAAAAATGAGCCCTGTGCTGTACAAGATCCAGCTGTATCTTTTGGCATAGGTTAGGGTATATTTACAGGTGAGCTCATTCAACTGGCTTGAAGTTAATACATTTTGAGGCTTCTAATGAAGGAAAGGATCCAATTTAATGGCTTATTGCACCTGTTAATATTGCAAACAAATAAACAAACCCAACTAAGTTATTACAAGTTTTTAAAAATCCTCAGTAAACTATGGCTTTAAAAATCAGAATGAGGACACTGATTTAGCCAAATCCCAGTGTGTCTCCACGGCATCACTAAGAAGAAATTTTCCTGTGGCTTTTCCTGGTGGAGACTGAATCCTGGAGAAAACGTTAAATGCTTGCCTTTTCTTTTAAAACCCTGTTAGGCAAAAGGGAGTGTCTGAGACGTGATTTGGCCACCAGGTGGCACGGTAGAGCTGAAACAGTTTGAAGTCCTTAAAGTGACATGCAAGATCCCTAAAGGAGGGAATAAAATTAAGTAAAATTAAGTTGAAAAGGAAATTCCTTACCTCTCTTACTCCATCATTCAAAAATATTTGTAATTTTAAAGCTGACTTTTAATTTTCAATGTCTGTATTGCATGAAAATTTAGTTTTAAATTATTTGATTTTTTTTCTTAAATGTCTTTCTGTTTTATTTTGTCTTTCTATTCTGTGTGTAAAGCTTTTCATAAGCATTCTCTAATGCTGAATACTTTCTGCTCATCTATCCTGGTTCTTTTCCTTCTTACATTTTCATTCTGCTCTGGTGAGTGTAAGGAATCTTTCTTCTTAACAGATCATGTTTGAATGTTATGTGGATAAGGATGAAGTTCAAAGGGGTTGTTGATTTGTTTGTTGGGGGTTTTATCCCTTCACCCATGCTTTATGGGGCTTCTACTTTTCTCATTTCTGTTTTCCATCTGAGGTTTTTGGATAGCATGTATACAGAATCTTGTGCATTGATATTGAATTGTTCAGGATACAGAACACATGCAACACGTAAACTGGAATACATAATAAAATGTTAAGGTAATTACTATTCACTCAGTAGGTTTAGATTTTGTAGCTGCAGAGATGCATTAAAGGGGTTAAATAACCCCCAGAGAGCTTTTCGTTCCTTCTCTTTCAGAAATGTTGCTTCCTCTTGTTTCAGCATTACTGCTCCATTAATATGCTAAAGTGAAATGTTTTGTGCCATGGTCTCACCAGTATCCTGATTTTCCACAGCCTCCCATCAGGGGCTCAGCACTTTCAGACTAATTTCCTTTGGGAATATTCATATTTCCCTTTGACTTCCTGTTGAGATAGGATCTTTGCTTTGACCTCATGGTGAAAAAAAAATACGTGGAGCTCTCTGATCATAGATGAAACCCAGCAATAAAAATAAAATCCAATAAAGGCAAACCCTTAGGGAACCTACTTGCCATCCCACCCCCTCTCCTAACCCTCCATACGTGCATATACATTTTCTATATCAGAAGCAAAACTTACTGAACAGAACTGAATCATTAAAAGTAGTCACAGAAGAAGGTGGCTGTGAATGTTAAGTTCAAAAGGACAGAAACCAGTTGTGATATCTTTGGGAACATATATTCCTGCTCAGTTAATCTAATAGCCAAGACACAGTGTTTACAGAAGGATCTGGGAGGATCGTAAGGCAAAATGGAAATTGCTCTTGAACCTTATCTTTTAAGCAGTGCATCTGGTTTTGTTTATACCACAAAAATAGTTGCAAAATGGCTTTTGAGGATTGCTTTTGCATGATTTTAGGAGCTTTTTGTGTGTACGCGTCACTTCTTTGTGTTCTAGGATTCTGGATATAAATAACAAATTCCAAACTCTATTATTTTTCTTCCTTAGATGAAACAGCTGGAGCCAAGACACTATGGCCTTCAACTCAGAAGACTGGTTGATGAAAATACTGAGTATTGTGCTCCTGAACCATACGAATACATAGTAGACCAGGAAAGTGTGACTCCTTTTAGATAAAACTCTGTCTGCAGCTGCAGTTGAATTGTCGCCTACAAATATGTGAAATTTAGATCTCAAATAAGGTTTAAAGCTGTCCCCAGACTGCATTATGTCATCCTTATTCACACGTTTGGGTGGCTAGGCACTGCAAACACTTTCTTCAAGAACTGTTTGAAGATTTGAGTGAGGCTTTTTGTACAAAAGCAGAGTGTCAGTCTCTGCTCCAGGTTGGGATTTTGATCTTTAGTTTTAGTCTCACTGATAGCAGTGATGCTTACACAGTAATTCCCTGTGTAAAGACAGCAAGTCTTGTTGCAAAGAATAATGTGCTTGTTTCTCATGCTGTATCTTTGGGTTTTGATGCTTGTGTTTTCATAATTTGATGACTTGTGTTACTGTCTTTTTTTCAACAGGTGTATGATGAAATAGAAATTTGTCCATTAAATGTTTATCATGTTCATCTTACAAAGACTGAAAACATAAGTGATTATGGTAAGCTGTCAGAAATTCCCTTGTATTCATCTCATTGCTTGCTTTCTCTCTTCAGGACTTTTCTATCTCTGAGAGCAGGTAGAGACATCCTTGATAGATCAGAGTGTGAGTCTTCATGTGCATTTCTTATGTTTTGGAAGGGACCACTATCTAATTTTGCTAAAATAACCAAATAATTCAAGCATGGACTTGTCAGAAAACAAAAGTCCTTTGCCAGGATTAATAAAAGCGCTTTCAGTCAGGCCACGGTCAAGGTCTGCCATTTTTTGGTAGTGGAATCCTCTGTTGGCACAGTATCAACAGTGTCCTTTGGAACAAGTTCTGACAGGCTTTTTATCTGTGGGAGGCAGTTATGCCTAGGAATAAATATATACCTTGCAAAGATACCCTTGCAAGGCAGCTTTGTGCTGTTTTTTAGCTGCAAGTCTGCAATAAATTATTCCCTTCTGGGCTGTCCCACTCACTGATCTGTATAGTTTGCTGCTTTAGTTTGGGTTTCCAGTTTTTGGAACTGTTTAAGACACCTCTTTGTCTGACGGACATGCTGCAGAACTCTTAGCATAATGCTGAGCTGTGCTTGTTGTTGAAATGTCATATGGAGTTGAGGTAGAAATTATTTTTTTGAAATGTGATGTCTTTTTTTACAGCAGAGTATGACATTTCTTAGGAGTGGACAAGTCCTATTAATTTTAACAGGCCTTACAGTGACTGGGAAACAATGTAATAATTTCTGTATGCTCTGTGGGTGCGTTCTCATGAGAAGTATCTTCCTTCTTGTATAGAGTCTACTAAATACAGAAAATAAAAGGGAAACATTCCCAAGGAAGTTTATTTGATTTAAACCTCTTTTACTTCAGGCTTTGCTGTCACAGCACAAGTTGCTGAAAATGAGCATCTCACCCATATCTTTGTAAGTGATGTTCTCCCTGATGGACTGGCATACAAGGAAGGTATTGTATCCTGGTTGTGTTTAAAGCTATTCTTCATTATTGTTTTAAAGTCCAAAAACTTAAAGAAGGTTTAGTAAGGCTGTCTGAAATGGTTCAATTGGCTTTTGCTGTTCACAGTTTTCTTTCCTGAAGACCATGGAAAGTATGTGACACAGGAAAAACAGTGTATACAGTGTAACTAAATTATCCTTTCGATAAAGTGGAGAGAGTTCTTGTTCAGCCTTGGAGACAAAGTCTATGTTCAGTCATCCAAGCACTTTTGCACAGAGGAACAGACAGACTGGAGAAAGAGTTCATCTCACACTAGGGAACTTCACGGGCTTGATCACTTTCTATGACCCATCACTTCCACCTTTTCAGGAAATGAAAAGTAGCCTTCCTCCCCAGAATAGTTTTCTGCATATATTTCTGTGAGTAGCTTCTCCACAGCACTTCTCAGAAACTGTGCTTCTCTTCATCAGCACATTTGAGGATCACCTGAGTTCCGCTCTTTGAAAAACAAACCTAGAGAAATGGAGACAGAGATATTAATTTACTACTTGATGGTGATGTCTACTTAGTTGTTGCTGACATTGAAAGACAGCATTTGCCACTGTTTAGATTTATATAAAAGCTGATAAAACTTCATCCTTTGTTGTTCCAGTTTTGCATGAATAATTTGATCTGCGTGACTAATGTCATGCTATTCCTAGATAATGAAATATGTGTTATGGTGCTGTATACTGGTGGTATCTGTTTGTGAGAGGTGGCTCTATTCTAATCTTCTTGAAAGCTGTGCTGCCTTCCCACCCACCCATTTCTGTAGCATCTTTAAACAGAAACAACTTGATTGCTGTACTGTGTGTAACACCTATCAAAGTAAGCATGAGGTCAATCTATACAATTATAGCACAAATAAAGCTCCCATTGATTCTAATGGATTTGTGGTAGGATTTGGCTGTTTGAGTTCAAACCAAAAAAGTAAAAGGTGAATCAGCATAAGGTTTGGTTTGTGTCCCTTTGTGTTTTACATTACCTCTTTTTTTTTCTTCTCTGCTTTCACATGCTTCTAGGGCTCCGAGTAGGCAATGAAATCCTGAGCATAAATGGAGAGGCTGTGTCTGATCTCAACCTCAGGCAGATGGAGTTACTCTTTTCACAGAGAAGTGTAATGCTCACAGTGAGAATGAACCACTGTGGGACCCAGCAACCCTTATGTGTATCCTGGTCAGATGGTGACATTTCCCGGGATCCAAAGAGTTTGTTGCCCCCTCCAAACCAGTCACAGCTCCTGGAAGAGTTTCTAGATAACTTCAAAAAGAACACAGCAAATGGTAAGAGGCTGACAATAATTCCATTACTTTCACCTCACTTCCAATATCACTGTTTTTTTAAAACTCAGTTATGTTTAAAATTATACTCTTGCCTTAGAAACACAAGTACAAACTGTTGAAGTTCCATTTATGCTCAATATCTGTCTGTTATTTAATTGTTTTCTAGGGAGTAGAAGTGGAAGAGAATATGATTATGTCTGCAGGGAAATGATATTATTTTAATCTGTTTGGCTGCACCATCCAGTATTATCAATTGCTCTCTTAACTGTTCTGTGTCATCTTGGGTACCTCCAACATATCCATTTCATAGGCACCAGTGGTTGAAACGATGTGATGGTTTTCAGAGGCAGAGTGTTGTTCTGTGTTTACCATGGTTTACATGTTGTAAAGTAGCATATACATTAAGGGTACGTTCAATGCAAGAATCATCATCACATCACTGCATAGAATAAAGCCCATGAAAACAGCTTTCATAAGGATTGTCTTGCTACCACATGCTCATATTTCTTACTCAATGTAACCACTGTATTAAGCATTGAATGGAGGACATATCCTAACTGTTGTGTCAGGATGTGATCCTCATGGGTTTCTGTGTGACGAGCACCAGGCAGGGAAGGTGCCTATGCGATAAGGATTGCTCCTGGATGACATCACAACCCTTTGGCCCCAGGGAAGGGCCGATGCTCACTTCTGAGTTGCCTTTTTGGCTGGAAATAGGAAGTGGCATGTCAGGGGCCTCTGCGGTGCTGGGTGGAGGTGAGCGTGGTCACCCTTCCCTTCCTTCAGCTGATCTTGCTTTGCTGGAGAACTACAACTTCTGATACCAGAATGCTTACAAATGTCTGCCTGAAACAGAAAGTGCGTGGGGTTTTGCTTACCCTTCTTCCCATGTCTTGACTATTTTTCAAACAAGATAGAAGGAAAATTAACTAGTTTTTCATTTTGAAAGGTGCAGTTTCCTCACTGTACCTCTGGAGGATGCTAGTAAAATTGTGCAGCAAAGCTAGCCAGGATGCACTGCTGTGTGAGGGGAACAGCAAGAGGTACAAACAGGGATCACTGATTTTTGTGTGTAATTATGGTGGCAAGTGTTTTCTGATTGGAAATTTTTTTAGTAATTAAAAATGGGAGAAGAGAAAGAATCACATAGGAGAAGTTGTTAGAATGGATTTAATTATAAAAGAATTTTACTAGGTCATCTTTTGAAATTAAAAGAAAACTGAATACAAGATTTGTGATTCAGTAAGTAGCATCTCTCTCAGGGGCCTTATTTCAATTTAAAATGCCATTAAATTGACTAGTGGCACATAAAAGTTAGTGTCATAAACCAAAAATTATGATAGAGCTAATTAATTACATAATTATACCAGGGCTATCATCCAGCTTATTGGCTTGATATCATAGGCCAGCACTACCTGGAGTATTCAGTGTAATAAATGTATGTGTCCATTCACTAGATTCCTCATTCCTCCGGGATAAATTTGCAACCTGTGCAAATATTCCATTATAATAGGAAATTACTGGAGTATGTATTATACTTTAAGCACTGGCAGATAAAGGGACATAGTATATTTGCTTTTCTGCTTAAAAGCAGTTAAGAAAGATTTATTTTCATCTGAAAGAGAACAAATAGTTCTAAATTAGGCTTCATGAGAAGAATTTTTATGTTTATTGAATTCAGTGGTTAGTGTCTGATCACCTGATCAAGTTCAAATGGAAACAGAAGAAAATGGCATTACTTTGAATTAATAGATAATCATAAAGGGTTTAACTGTTCTGTGTCCTGTTACTCACTCAGGAATTGAATAAGATTTTAGATAAGCAGAGGGGGGATTTAATGATCCAAGCAGGGATATGGAGGCCAGGGACTCTTAAATTCATATCTAGTCTTTATGAAATCATAAAGTCATTAAGGTTGGAAAAGACCTCAGAAGTCATCGAGTCCAACCTTTCACCGAACACCAGCATGTCAACTAAACCATAGCACTCAGTGCCATGTCCAGTTACTTCTTGAACACCCTCAGCGATGGTGACTCCACCACTTCCTGGGCAGCCCATTAACCACCCTTTCAGTGAAGAAATTCTTACTGATGTTCAGCCTGAACCTCCCCTGGTGCAGCTTGAGGCCATTTCCTCTTGTCCTGTCACTAATTCCTAGGGGAAGAGGCTGACCCCCACCTTGCTACAATCTCCTTTTAGGTAGTTGTAGAGACTCTGAGCCTCATTTTCTCCAGACTAAACAACCTCAGCTCCCTCAGCTACTCCTCATATGCCTTACTTTCTAGACCCATCAACAGCTCTGTTGCCCTTCTCTGGACACACTCCAGGAACTCAATGTCTTTCTTGAAGTGAGTGGCCCAGAACTGGACACAGGACTCGAGGTGAGGCCTTGAGTGCCGAGTACAGAGGCACAATCACTGCCCTGGTCCTGCTGGCCACACTATTCCCGATACAGGCCAGGCTGGCCTTCTTGGCCACCTGGGAACACTGCTGGCTCATGTTCAGCTGGCTTTCAGCCAGATCCTCTTCCCCTGGGCCGCTTTCCAGCTGCTCTTTCCCAAGCCTGCAGTGATGCATGTGGTTGTTGTGAACCAGGTGCAGGACCCAGCACTTCACGTTTTTGAAACTCATACAGTTGGCCTTGACCCATTGATCCAGCCTGTCCAGATCCCTCTGCAAAACCTTCCTGCCCTTCAGCAGATCAGCACTCCTGCCCAACCTAGTGTCTCCTGCAAACTGACTGATGCTGCACTCGATCCCCTCATCCAGATCATTGATGAAGATGGTCCAACAGTACTGGGTCCAACACTGAGTCCTGGGGAACACCACTCATGACCTGCCACCAGCTGGATATAACTCCTTTCACCACCACTCTCTGGGCTCAACCATGCAGCCAGTTTTTTACCCAGCAAAGAGTGCACCTGTCCGAGCCATAAGCAGCCAGTTTCTCCAGGAGAATCCTCTGAGAGACAGTATCAAAGGCTTTACTGAAGTCCAGGCAGACTATATCCACAGCCTTCCCCTCGCCACTATGTGGGTCATGTGTTATAAAAAGAGATCAGGCTGGTCAAGCAGGACATACCTTTCCTAAACCTGTGCTGGCTGGATCTGATCCCCTGATTATCCTGTTTAATACTGTTCTGTCTCCTTTGGTAGAGTTGTGTGTGTCACTCTTAATACCACACTTTTCAAATATAATTTCTAATGTTTGTTAGTCCATATTGAGTCTGTTCTTCCAAAGCAGCACCTTTGAAAGTCAGTTGGTGCTAGCAGAGAGGATCAAGCACAATTTGGCTCAAGGTACAAAGAGTTGAAAACCTTAATGTTTCCACTGTTGCCTCCCTGTTTTTATAAAATTTACTCTGTCTTTCTAGAGTACTATGAGGATTAATGTGCTAACATTAACAAGGTGCTTAGAAAATGGAAATTCTTCAGTACCAAGTCAGACAGTAATGCCCTGCCTAGCGTTTAGTGATGACCACCAGACAGAAGCCAAACAGAATTTTCTTTAAATCACTGGCTTCATATAACTTGGGTGGTAATAGTTTGTGCACATTTGTTTGCAGTTGTGTAGCTGCTTAGCATAACTCTGGTCAGTGCCTTTTCCTACATATTCTGCTGTGCTGAGGATATACAATTATACCTTGTGGCAAACTTTGGCAACCTTTACTATACAGAAGGGAAGTGATTGACTTTCTCCAAAGCCACTAACTCTGCCACTCCTGAAAATCATTCCTAGGGAATTTTCTGAGAGTGATTCATTTTCTCCAAGAGGTTGTTACACCCTTGTAGCTGTATTTTGGACCTGCTGTGGTTGTGCCATTTGATCTGCCACATGGCAATGCAATGTTCTTGCTGCTTAACTGCTTGGCTAGTCATAAGCTTATCCTGGAAAAGAAATGAGATGAAATACTTCTAAAAAATGCACCTATAAATGTGGAAACCCAAATAACAGAGCAACTAAATTTGCTCCAAGCTAAGTGCTAAGTAAATTAAAGAAGTATTTAAGTAGAATTAAAAAATGAGGGAATTGGACTGGAATTCTTACAGCTATGGAGGAAAAAATGCCTCATTTTAAGATGGCATGGGTATCTGAGGAATAAACAAGAGAGAGGGCACAAGAATTGATAACTGTATATTTAGGGCAATGCTGTGTGGGTTTCTGGTATATCTATGGAGTGCTGAGGCAGGAGGTAGAAGCATTAGTAGGTGTGAAAACCCATTGCAGAATGCGAATTGCTGTCAGAGTTGGGCAGGGTTTTTTTTCAACGGCAAGTGTGTTTTTGCCAAAAAAAAAGCTGTCATTTTGGTTAGCTGACACTGTTGGAATCAACCCTAATTTGTAAATAGAACTCTGTGATTAAAAGCAAAAAAGAAAAAAGAAGGTGGGGGATGGCAGTTCCATGCTGAAACACTTTCATCTGTGAGGGTTAGAAAGCTAAATGGGAAAGAAACGATTTAATAAAAAAAAAGTAAAAATTAAAAAATGAATGAACATACTTGTTCCTGTGCTCTGTGTTGTACTCCTCATCTGCGGGGTAGGGTGCTTACCTTATGTGCAGGGTCTGGTTTCCTGTCTGGCCCACCTTTCTAGAGGTGTAGTCCCAGGAGCAGTGAAGAAGGCTTGGGTGCTGCTTACAAGGAGGACACTAGCTCCTCCTTCTCTTCCTCTAGCCTTCCTTTCAGCCCCACAGCACTCCTCCCACCCCTGTGCAGCAGCACTTGCTGGGGCCCTTGAAGCTAATTAAGGAGAAATCTTTCTCCTCCACCCCAACCCCTGCAAATTCAGGGAGCTGACATGATGGGGGCAGAGTCCTGACAAGGGCCAAAGCCAGGTAAGGAGGAGAAGGAGCGGGGAGTAGTCAGGTGCTGGGGGAGAGCTGGTCAGCTGGCAGCAAGCTCTCCTTCAGTTGACCTGCCCACAGAACACCTCTCTTGCCATTTTGGAGCATGGATTTTGGCTCCTCTTGCACTAATCCCTGTGCAGCAGTGTGGTCTGGGACATGCCGATTTGAGTCTCTCCTGATGAAGCTATTTCATGCTCTATAAGGTATGGCTGGAGTCAGGGAGAGACAGGCTTTGTGCTGTTGGACAAATGGCTGGGCTGTGTGCTGGAGAGGAGCAATTACACTTCAGCTCCTGCTCTGCTAAACACTGAAATATTTTTGTAAAGTGCCACTGCTTCAGAAGGAGGATCAGTGGTTTGAATCCTCACATGGAAAAGTAACTCTTCTGTTACCAAGACATGAGCAGCTTCTGATTTTAATCATAGTAAGCACACACAGAAGCAAAGCACATCAATTGCCCACAAGTGTAATTTTGATATGACTAAATTATTTGAAAAAATATATTCTTAATAATAACTGGTTTGGATTGAATTCCAAGGCACCTTTCTGTTTCAAATGCAATTTTCTAGGTGGCTTAGGTGCCTCTGTAAAGTGTAACTACAACTCACTGCTTCTCCAGAAAACTCCATTCAGCTTCATCAGATACCACTGAGTTAAGGGAGGAAAAGAAAGGGAGAGATCAGCTCTGCCAGCTGGTTCTCTGCATGTCACTGTGCACACCTTTCCAGGTAGTAGTCCCTACATCCTCTGTGTGTACCACTTCAAGGAAGGAAGAAAGTCAGGAGGATGTAACACTAAGGTGGTCTGTAGCCTCAGACAGCTGTGCCTAGACCACTGTCTCAGACCACTCTGCTTGTTGCTGTTTGCCTATAGTTTTTCAGAAACATATTCAATGTAATATTAAAAGCATTTTGTAATCAAAAGTAAAACTAAAACTTAACTGAAAAGCATTTCTAAAATAACTTCTACTTTTAGTTCTGCCAAATCAGGCCCTGTTTGTCTAGCTGCTGTTGCAACATTTAAATTCTCTTCATTGTGCGGTAGGGCACATCCTTCATTGTGCTTCATGTGTGAGTAATCAAAGAAGTCTGGTTTTATTCTTTCACAAGAAATTCTTCTGAGCTCACAAGACGTGAATATTGCTTCTTAGCTTCCCGAGTCCTCACAGTCCTTCTCCTTCCCAAAACTCACGGTCCTGTTAGATATGGGCCCTGATCTGTGTTAGTTGTGCAGGTCTGCATACATTGCTACCTCTTGCCTACTGGATCTAATCCCAACTATCTGATGGTTTTGTGTGATGTTTTGCAACATATTAATGCCTCTCTTTAACACAGATATGTAGCTGTCTATGCAGCATGACTGCTTATCTGCCTGAAGATGGATGACTCTGCTGGGTTTTCTTTTTTTAGTCATTAGCCAATTCAGCAGGAAGCCACATAGATGTGATAGAGCATGCTCATCAGGGCCAGCTTAAGAGGTGAGGTGTGTGTTGACAATACTCTTGGACAACTGTGGTAGGTTGGCTCCTGCTCCAGCTGTTTGCATGCTGTTAACACAAGTGTCTTTGTCCTGCCCTCTTGTGAATCGCTGGGAAAAGACTAGGTCTGGCCTGTGATAGTACGTGGGACTGTAGCAGTGTAGAGGTTAATTCAGAGAAAGCATTTGCCTCTTCAGAAGCTGAATCCACAGGAGCATTTGTTTCCTATGCGTGTTTTGCAGTACAAGTGTTTCCCAAGAGTGGTGGTTTAATGAACTCTTGCTGGCGCTTGACAAACTGTCCTGTTGCCTTTCTGCTAGATGTGTGTGCTGCAAATTAAAAGATTGCTTATGCTATAGAATGGGACAACCTTAAATGCTCTTCCTTGTGCTTTTCTACTGACAGAGCATTCTGTTCTGCTTTGCTAAATGCTGCTATGATTTAATCCCTGTGAAGTCAGCGGGCCAAATTGTTTTTCTTTTCCTGGTGTAAACTGCATTAAACCCTGTATAGCTGCATCTTCCGGCTCAGTGATATGTAGGCATAAATCATCATATTGCCCTTCCTACTGAATTCTGTAGAGTGACAATATGGATAGCAAAAAGATTTATTAATTGTGATAAAGTTAGAGACATCCACATATAGCTTAGTGCCTTAGGCATGATTTGAAGCACATCAAACAGTGGATGTTCTGTGTTTCACAGAGGAAAGATAGGTTGAGTAATTATAAAAACTGTCTAAGCTAGCCACAGATTCTTGCTAAACTATTAGGTAACTCTTTTTTCCCCTTTTTCCTTTCTGTTTTCATTAATATGAATCTGAGATGGAGAAGAAAATGTACCACTAAGGTGGTACACTTGGAACCTGGGCAAGGCTAGCTCCATTAGCTTTCCAGCTCTTCTCAGTGCAGATGACCTCTGACAGCAGCCAAAGATATCACACATGAACAATCCTGCAGTAGCAGCAAAAATGAGGAGAGGGACCACTGACAGCACCCCTGAAGGTCTAGCAGTAGCAGCCTGGAAGACACAATGGTAGCAGTAGGTTGCAGCCTTTGCTGACTTTTGAAGAGGATGGTGGTGACCTAACATGGGCTCTGCTGTGTCTTTGTCCTCTGTACTGCAGCCACAGTCTCCAGTTGTTGAACTGGAATAGAAGGGTGAGGCACTAGCTGTGGCTAACACTGGCCTCCAGTGAGACTGTATGTGAGAAGGCATTTGTTAGGAAACGAATGCATTTAGGTAAAAATTGGAGAAGCTAGTGTGAATTGTTCAACTTAAAACTGAAAAGCCGGAACAGCTGTCTGACTGGCAGATACTTAGACAGAGAAAGTTTAGAATGTTAAATAACCCTGTAAAAAACGTACCACTGAGATGCAGGGGCTAATCTGGCATTGCTACAGAAGTACAGGCAGCTATTTCCTATTATGCTGCTAATTTGTATCTCCTGTTGATTCCTAAATTAGACAGTGAGTCAAATTACTTTGCCTCACTATGAGCAGTTGATGGACAAAGGAACTTCCAAAGAATCTAAAGGACTCTGCTCCAGCTTCAAAATGGATGTTTCTGTAGATATTCGGGGGGAAAAATTATAATTAAAAAAAAAAATATAAAGAGTATAAAGCGGCCTACTGAAAGTCAAATTTACACATGTAGGTGGCTGACTGGAGCTAAGCCACTGTTCAGCATGTGGCTCAACATGTCCTAAGCAAGCTGTACAATACAAGAATATTTGCATTAACATACTGGCTTTTTCTGTACTTAAAATTATAAAACATTTGAAGAAGCATCACTTTCCTCACTGACGGGTGAGAACAGTGGATAAAGACTTGGCCTGCTTGAGCATTTCAGATCCTAGCCAGAAATATGAGTTTCTCTTTGTCTAGGCAGTATCACATATGCAAAAAGAAGCAGCCTAGTTGCATTGTACATTAGGAAGTATGTAAAGCACCTTCTTGTATTTCACAGTTTGTTTCCTGAAGCCAAAACATATGGATGAGAGGGGCCATGCAGGGAACCTTCTTGTCTGGTCTATAATTGCATGTCTTGTTTGGTAACAATTATTCTTGTTAGTGGCAGGCATCTAGTAATTCTGTGTTTAAGAATCCTATCTAGGAAATCTGATGTTATGACAGCTGTATGCTAATTTTTTTTCCAGATTTAACAGCTTAAACGAATTCCTGAATGAGTTTCTAGTGATGCCAAAGAGTCGGTTTTTACAGCCTTGAAGATAAGCTGAGAACACACTTTCCAGCCAGTCCTAAAATACATTACAAAACACCCAGAACACCACAAGTGATACAAGCCAAAATATCTCACAGAGATTTAATAATTTCTGAATCAGTGAATTTAGTTAATTTTATCTGTGTTTCTCTAACATGTTTAGTTTACTAGAAACTGAAGTTACTCGTACTGGTAGACTCAAGTCATGTTAATTTAGCAATGAGAATTTGAGCTAATTGTTATCTAAAGTGAGCTTAAAGCCTTTCAGAAGAACTTGAAAATTTCCTAAGCAAAAGGAGAAAGGTTTTTTTGAAATGATAATAAATTTAACATTTCACTATCTTTTAAACAATTGGTTAAAGCAGCATGAAAGCTGTAAACCCCATACAGTTAACCACAGATAATTTTGAGTTTACTCCAGTATTGGAGTGTTACTGCTTAAGTATTAATATTTGCCTGTGAGTACCAACTGTGGGGAAAAAAAAATGGACTGGCACTGTGCAATAGTTTAAAACTTACATAAGTTCCATTAATTGATCTAACATCAGCATTCACTTAAATCTGGAAAACTTAACTGGAGATTAATAAGCATCTGCACTTGGGGTCTATTGTACCTCAGTCCCAGATTCATAGAGAACCTCAATGAAGATAAAAAATGAATCAAATTGCTTTGGCTTTCAGTTTGAAGTGGTAGAGGATATGGTCTGTTTCAGTGGATATTTCTTATCTGTAGCTGCAAGCTACCCACATTCCCTTAGACCTGTTTTCTTAGTGCAGAAGTTACCTGGAGAGTTTTTGGTCTAAAAACCATAAATCCCCTCATGAATAAGCCTTGTGTGTAGCTGTCATTTTTCATATATATTGAGGCTTGTACTAGTAGGATGTAAGAGTCCAAAAATTGATTTGTTTGTTTATTTATGTGCTGCTATGACATGCGAAGGATTGCCCACTTTTCCTAAGTGGAAATTAAGCTCCCTGTGTGTCCCTTGAGCTGAACCATTCCTGTGTTATCCACTCTGAATTTTTCTTCAGCTGACGTATCGTATCGCTCTCTAGCAAAAGGGAGTTTAGAGGAAAAGAACTGCTTTTCTATGAAAGCCTTGAAGAACTCTATGCCTCCAAACACCTCTTGATGTTTCCTGACCTGGGCCTTCCTGATGAAAACCCTGGAGCAACTCCAGTGTCCTCCTGTATCACAGCTTTACTAACCCTTACCTAGCTGTATCCCCACACTTCATCTTCGAGACCCTCCTCACTCTAACTAGCAATTTCTCCAGTGCAAATGGCCACTGTGAGTCAGTTAATGAATCATCCATGGAATCTTCTATTGCTTTTCGTCTTCCTTACCACAGTAAATGTGCTTTTTGCAACCTAGACAGAAATCTAAAAGGCTGTAGAAATTGTGTGAGCTCTGTCCTAAATCCCAACTGCTGGGTGCCCTTTCCCTGCTGATCCCAGGGATAACATGAGCCAAAGAATTGAAAGGTCTGATCCTTATAAGCAAGACATATGAGTTATTCATAGCTGAACTAGTGAACCCAGAACCCTTCATATCTCTGGTGAAACTTGGATGCCTTCTTTAACAGAGACTGTGAGAATGTCTCTTGAAAGTCATTCAATAAATTCCTTTGGATCAACTGTTACTTTTTCAAAGCTATTTCTTGTCTTTCAGAAAGAAAAAGGCTACAGATGGAAATGCTTACAGACCTATTTTTTCTACTTCATTAGAAAATGAAAACCTGAATGTTAAAACCCTGAAATATATTTAGTTGTATTGAACGAAAAGAAATAAGCGCATGCGTGTGTCCTACCTGCCAGGTTGGACTGTTTAACTGAAGCTGCAAGTGCTGGTCTCCGAGGGAGCATTTTTAGAGCTCACTACACTGAAATTTCTCTCCTCCAGGCAGTGCTGGAATGGTTCACCTACCACTCCCTGTTGTTCCGTAAGTCTAAAGGAATTAAGACCACCAAAGCTTTGTTGCTTTCTGAGAGTTGGCTCAGAATTTGGTATTGTTTGCACCAGGGATTTTGGAAATATTTGTTATCTTCTCTTGGAATTTTACTTTTCTCTTGGTAGTAACATTGGCTAGAAAAATATGTGAACTGTAAGCTTACGATAATTAACTGATCAGTCTGTAGAATTTGCACAACAACGAAAAATGCAGCTTTCCATACACCTGGCTTAACTTTATTACCCAAATGTAAGATCTCATTTCCAGCTAAACCATGCAGCCGTGCTATAGAAACTCTGTAATGGGGAGAGGGAGAATATCTATGTGCTGAAGATTGGCTGTGTTGTGTTTTATTTGCAATTTCTAGAACGTTTCGGAATTAGTGAAAATATTGAATACAGCCTGGACCTCTGACAATTCTTATAATTGTTGATCCTTTTTTTTTTTTCAAGTGAAAATTCATATTGATATTCCAGACATAATGCCCACTTTATTGCTGTTTTACCACATCTGTCTGAAATCATTGGACAATACTAGTGCTTAAAAATGCTGTCTGTTGCTCTGATCTAAGATCAGGGTATCAGTCTTCTAGATCAAGCCCATCCTAACTGTTTGAAGCAATGTGTGTGTGTTGCCATATCTGAAACATTTAACTACTGCAGATTAAAAACTGCAGCAGAGAAAGCAGGAAGTGAGAGCCCTGTTTCCCTTCCAAGTGCCAGAGAACAACAATAAGAAAAAGATCAATTTGTGTAACCACTGGAGTTCTTAATGAATATCTGAGGCAGAATTAGCAAGCAGCTGGGATGTAGGACAACTGCCAGGGCTCATCACCCACGTGCACTGGTGATATAAATATTCTCTTAGTCATAAACATTTTTTGTGTGGATCTTTATATACCAGTTATTACGAAAATTAAAATATTTGTCGTGGGCTTTTCCAGGGACAATTTTTTACCACACCCCCCACAAATTGCTCTAAGGTGAGAAAAGTTTTATGCAGACAAAGAGATCTGATGGGAGAGAAAATAATATTAGGATTTACTATTAGAAAAATAAAAACTAAACAACTACAATTACAATAATTCTAATTCAGTAAAAGCACTATATATTTACAGAAACATCTCTCCCCCCTTTGTATCAGTCCAGGAGGAAGAAGGAGGTTTCCACTTTTAAAGTTCCAAGTCCTCCAAGCAGTTCTGCAGCATTTTGTAAGTTCTTCTCTGTTATCTCTGGGACGACAACTCTGACTCATTGCAGCTGGAACTGTTTCTGTCTTCTTCTCTCTTCTATGTTGACCTCAGGGCTGGACCTACCTCCCTCCTGGGATAAGGCTGGGGTTACCCAGGTCCTGTAAGGTCTTCCATGGACTACAAGGGGACACTTGC
>JAWMRA010000113.1:55277774-55356096 GCA_035584735.1 Pseudotriccus pelzelni | reverse complement strand
GATTTTTTAGGTGAGACACAGTGTGCGCGGAACTGAGCCCACCCTTTAATCCTAAGGTTCATCTGCCGGGCCAAGCAAGCTTGGACGGTGGCAGCGAGGTCCTTAGAACGTAGGTGGATTGCCTTACAGGGCTAACGACCTCCACCTGCCCGGGGAGTGTCCCTGGCTGGGATCGAACCCTTGGCCTCGGCAGTGAAGGTCCTGCAATCTACCTGTGTATTTTTAAAAGTTTAGGGCAAAAAAGACCTCCAAACAGGAACCTGATGAGCTGGAGTTTTGTCTGTTTGTTTTTTCCTCCACTTATATCTCTTGTTCTCTGAGAGTTTGTTTTGCCTTCCTCCTTCAGTTGTCTGAGATGGCCACTGAACTGGCAATTGCTGTTGATATCTGTTAAGGTGTATCTCATAAAAAAGGTCCTGGGACATCTTCTACCTAAAATTAAAGGGGGAGAGAGAATAAAATTCACACATTTTGCTAATGGCATGAACTAATTTGGAAACTGTTGGTTAAAAAACTCACAATATGGTTGAAAGTACATTCAGAAATATTAGGTGCCAAAGGTAAAAGACATGGAGAAAGACTTAATGAAATGTAAGTCCCTGTGAACTCCAGTTACCAGCTGCTATGTCATCACTCTCAAGAAAAGTGCAATACTGACACTCAACATTGAACAGACATTTCTATTTTCTTAAAAATATGTCCAGACAATTGTAGGAATAATGACCTTTCATTACTCCAAGAACAGTGTATATTTATAAGTCTTCTTTTCTCTCTCCCTACTTCAATTTTATACAAAGACTAATAATCCAAAAAAAAGTCCCAGAGTTTGAATTCCTGTCTCAAACACCTTTAATAGATGTTTCATGCTTTTTTCCCACCTGTAGTAGTGCTTAAAATGTATGGAAAAAGAGGTAAAGAAAAATTGTTAGGTTGAGGTGATCATCCTTGTTTAGTTCATATTCTGTTCAGAGTCTGAGTCCATCAGAGATTCTACCCAGTACCTTCCCAGAATACTACCAGAATACTAACAGATACTACCCAGAAGCAGTACCTTCACAAGACTAATTGTTCCTTCACTTAATATCACAGCTGTTCTGTGTGTTCTCACTGAGCACATTTGAAATTTGAATAACTTCTGTAAAATATTCTCATTTTAAAACTCTGTTTGGGTTATGGAAAATGATCTTAGCAAATAGCTGATGTTGTTTTCTGTGAGATTTTTGCCTTTAGCCTGTAACACTTGGCACTTTCACAGTCTAAACATCTTTTCCCCAGATCATCTATTTTTTAGTTACATATTTCCAACAACTTGAAAAGTTTCTTTCGACTTATAAGAGGAATTTGACAAATTTATAGAAAATGCAAAGACACCAAATCAGCCACCTGTGGAGCTAAAATTTGTTCCCATTTGTTCATGCAGATTAAAATGCTGCGTTCAGACAGCTGTGCCCTTGCTGATCTATCTGGAGCATTTTAAGAAATTAAATTGCAACAAATCTTTGTTTCCATCTTCCCATAATTTACATAATTTCCCATAATTTCCTTTTTCTTGTCACATCAGAATGAAATAGATCACTATAAAGCCACCCCCAAATAACTGAGTTGGAATGGAAACTCTCAGGTGTTTTAAAGTGTCATTATTTTTGTATGTGTTTATTAGGGAAAAGGAAAAGAAATTAGCGTACAACTAATAATGTTTCTAACAGGTGTATGTGTAACAGGAATAGAATACTCTGTTTCTATTGCAGCACTGATATAAAGAAACAATTTTGCAGGTGCGTTTTTTTAGCTTTATGTGAAATAAATGGAGGGAAAGAGTAAAAGGAAAATACAGTTTGTCAAGATGAACTGGTTATGCTTTTTCTTCCCAACAAAAATCTGCAGTTCAAATTCCATTTACAATAAAATGTGAAAAGGTAAAAGTTAAAAATCTGTGTTTAATCATGACTTTGATTTGCTAAGGGAGAGGGGAAATGTATAAAGCACAGAGAGGATGAGTGTATTTAGTGACATGATTCATACTTGGGTATACTATCAAGTCTTTTTAAATTCAACAGAGATAAACCATCAGAATTATTAACTATTAAAAAGTTAAACTATTGAGTAGTGTTCAGCAGCCTCATGGAGTGGAAAAGGTTCTAATTCTGCAAACAGCTCTTGCTGCAGAGCTCTCCCAGAACCCTGAAGGTTAATATTTTGGTCACCTTACAAGTAAAGAAGCACAGAAACCAGATGACTTGTGTGAGGTCACCTGCTCCTCTCTGGCTTCAGGAACAGTGACATTGGCCAGTCTATTTTTACTTTGTATGTTAATCTCTGTCTGTGATTATCAGGGGAAAGGACTGAGTGTATCAACTTGAGATGATGGCTAAAACCAGTCCCATTCAGAGACTGCCTTTTCATGTCTTTAAGCTGTGTTTGCAGTTTTCTGAACTGAAAGGGATTAAACAGGGCATATCTTTGTCGGATTCTACTGGCATCAACCAATATTAAATTACGTGCTTGAATTTTTAGTTCACCTTTCTTGAGGTGAAATTTGGGCTAATAGAGAATAATATCTCTTCTTTTTATTCTGAAAATATTGTATTGGGAGGCATATTTAGAAAATGAACAGCATTTTGTAAGAACTGAAGACAGTATGACCTGCATTTGTTTTAAACACACATAAAAAAAAAATCTACATAGGAAGAATATACTTACTTTTTAAAACAGGGATTTCAAATGTTCCTCTTGAGTGACTCTTGAATCTTTGTGTGTTACAAACCACTGAGATGATACTGATGTTTTTCCTGTTTTTCAACTCTGCACAGTTAATGCCTCTTCTTTCTGGATCTAGATTTCAGCCGATTTTTAAGATTTTGAGATGAAAATGCTCCTCTGTACCAAATTTAGATGTCACAATCATAACTCACAAAATGTCCATGTAATCCCCCCTCGTCAGTTTTACAGCAGTGATTGTTTGCTTAATTACATAAAGAAACAGGGCTTAACCTTACAAAGCTTCCTCATAAACAAGAGGAAGATGAGTCTGATTTTTGCCTCATTTTGACAAGTTTTACACCCGTTAAATGAGTATTTAATTGCCTTAGAAAAAAATGGAATTATCAGAAAAAATGTTATGTTTCAGCTTCACTGTCATCTTCCTAGTTTTGGACTTTTTGAGTACACCAGGACACCCGTGCTGGTCACATCAATGTCATCAAAAGAATTGTAGGTTTGAACTGTTTAGTTTTGTTGGGTCTATTTTCTAGACCTCTAACCATTCTTCCTGTCTCCTCTAGATTCCTTCCAGTTGATTAACCTGTTTTTTCACAGGATGTTAAGAGTGCTGAATAAAATAAAAGGCTTGCTTCAACTGACTTGCAAAAAACTTTACTGATCTAGTAAGATATTAACCTATTGGAAAAAAAAAAAGGAAAGGGATAATGCTGATTTTCATTTGTAGTGTGCTTCTTTACTGACCAATTTTGCCTTTTCTATATTCATGAAAATAAGTTTTCACTGTTTCTTTTTCAGCCTGAGCACAGTTTCTTGGGCTTCAGTCAGCCCTTAAATATACCACTGGTTTATCATCTTGCAGAAACATAATTCCTACAGTGTTTTATGATTAACCAACAAAGTCCTTAGATTCTTTTTTAATGTTTCTAGTGCCAGGGCCTAAAAACTTTCTGGGAAATGTCCCATTGCTATTATATATTCTCCTTAAACCCCCCCAAAACCTAAACTGGTGGTTTACTTATGAAAAACCAGAATATGCTACTGCATGTGTAAATACAGCTATGAATTCTTGCAGGAATCCTCCTAACAATTCTCTCCTCAACACTTCCAAATTTTTTAACTTTCACTAGTTTTCCCACTGAATGTGTCTTCTTCCTGGTGAACTTGTATTCAGCCGTTGTGCCTTGAGCATGCAGTTGGTTTGACATTGGAATTAGACAACCTCTAATTAGAAAGCTGAACAAGTTCATATCATGTCAGCAAGTTATTAAAAAATACTGCTTTTACAGCTATATTTCCAAAGATCATAGATTGGTTTGGGTTGGAAGGGGTTTTAAAGATCATCTTGTTACAACCCCTTGCCATGGGGAGTATTGCACCAAAAAGGAAGATGGATGTTCAAAACTTACTTTTTATTACTACAAAATAATGATAGTTAAAAGGCAGACACGTGTCTTAGCCATCTACAGAAATACTTGATTTGCCATGAAAATGAGGACAGTTGTTTTATATCCATCTTTTTTATCCAACTCTTCTGCAATTCACATCAATATATTTTAAGAATAGAAGAAATATGTATGGAGCATATTTAATATTTGCAACTGTATCAGTATTTTTATGATTTTATAAAACATTAACTTTATTACAAATTTTTTCTTTAGGTCTACAGTGCAATATATCTGACTGACCAATGGATATTTACTGATGGATGGATGGACTGATTTTTGTTTGTATGTGTGATTTTTAATTCTCTAACGATTTACTTTCAGAGGAATTAAGGATTGGCCAACTGGAGAGCTGATATGAGAGGTGTGGGCGTAATTGTGCTAGAGAAGGATGGAGATTTACTTCCTTAGTTCAATGATATCTGCATGTCATGCCATGTTAATGCCAAACGCAGGATGACCAAGGACAAAATTTTGCAGATGATTTGCTCTTTGTACTATATAGCAAAGTTGGGACATATTTGGGACTCCACAAAGTGGAATATATTTCCCATATTTTAGGCTGCTCTGTTTGTATAATATTGCATTATGTAAGGGTAGTGTGGGGATCTAAAAAACAGTTGTTAGACAGGAATAAAGAAACAGAATGTGTCTTTTCTGAGTGGAAAGGGGCAAGGCAAGGGAGTGGTAGCAAGGCAACTAAGGCATGGGAGGTTTAGGCAAGGCAAGGGAGCAGTAGGGAAGGCAAGGCAAAGCCATAAAAGAATATCACTCCTTCAAGCTGTCATTACTTTCTTTTTAAAAGTTTCATAATTATCTCTTGCTGTTTCAAGTTCCTTGCCTTCTTGTTTCAATTTTTCTGTATCCTCATAAACTTCTATTGAGATTTCATTTATTTGAAGAGGCAAATGCAATTGTCATTTTAAATTCAAATCCTACTATGCCAGCTCAGTGGTGTTCAGTGTTTAGTGCAAAACTGCACTGCACTGGAGGATACAGACAACTGATCATCATCTTGTGTTCCTACTGATTCATAAGGAAGAAATTCTTTACAGAGAGGGTGATCAGGCACTGGAACGGCCTGCCCGGAGAGGTGGTGGATTCACCATCCCTGGAGGTTTTTAAACAGAGATTGGACGTGGCCCTTAGTGCCATGATACAGTAATTGGAGTTGGTTCAGGGGTTGGACTCGATGATCTTGGAGGTCTTTTCCAACCCAATCTATTCTATGATTCATATGATGTAGTTAAGCTTTTCACATAATGGCTTCCCCTCCCTCTGCTTTTCTGGGAATTCTAGCATGTATCTGAGGTTGCTACTCTTCTTGTTTGTGGATTATTTTGATTTTGTGTGGCAGGTTCTTGGTAGCAGCGGGCTACAGAGGTGGCTTCTGTGAGAAGCTTCTAGAAGCTTCCCGTGTCTAATAGAGCCAGTGCCAGCTGGCTCCGATATGGGACAACCATTAGTCAAGACTGAGCCCATCAGCAACAGTAGCTCCTCTGGGTTAACATATTTAAGAAGGGGAAAAAAACTTGCATGATTGCAGCTGGACAGAATTAACCATAAACCCCATTCCCTGTCCCCATGCTGCTTAGGATGCAAAGGGAGAGAAAACTGGGAGTAAAGTTAAGCCTAGGAAGAAGGCAGAGATGAGGAGAAGGTGTTTTTTAGGACTGGTTTTATTTCTCATTATCCTACTCCAATTTGATTAGCACATTAAACTAATTTTCCCAAGTTGAGGCTGTTTTGCCCATGACTGCTGAGTGATCTCTCCCTGTCCTTATCTCAACCCAGGAGCCTTTCATTATATTTCTTTCCCCTACCCAGATTAAGAGGAGGGGTGATAGAGCAGCTTTGGTGAGCACCTGGTGTCCAGCCAGAGTCAAACCACCACACTGACTTGGTATTTTAGCATCTGGAGGCACTCCTGTTTGCTAGACCAGAATAAAGAATCTGCTTAAGAGGTTTCTGTATCCCAGATGGGAGTGATAGACATTTCAATTCATCAAACATGAATCTGCGTGTGTGTAAACAGGACAGAGAGGTGTACTGCAGCAGAGAAAAAAAAAATTAAAATATTTAAACCATGTTTTGTTTAACTCATTATTATCAGTCCCATTTTTCTTCCAGACAGGTTGATCACAAGTATGTCAGTAGAATAAATCAAATGTACTACTGTAATGGAGCTGCATGGGCAGACGTAGTCACAATATGCTCCCCATTTTCTATGTTGGAAAACCTCTCAAGCAATGTTTCCAGCAAAGTAGTCCATGATTGCTTTGAGTAGACAGGCATGTAATTCTAGTGACATCAGAGATAGCTTGAGGCTTTAAAAAAAAAAAAAAAAAAAAAAAAAGTCAGGAAGTGCAGATTTGACTTTGAATTTGGATGACTTTTAGGAATATGTATCTGCTTGCATACCTTTGCATGCTCATTCCCAGCAAAGATCCAGAATGTTATATACTGAAACAAATTTGTTCTTGCGTGATAACATTTTTCTGAATTCTGTGCATACTCTCCACAGTTTTGTTTCCAGTTTTACCTGAAAGAATAGTGGTTATCCAGCCTCTGAGATAACAGTTTCGTATTACTATTGATGAATATCTTTGATAATACAAATTCCATTGTAGGGTTAAATCCAATTTTTATGTTTAAAGAAAATACATTTTGTAGGGATTGGCTTTCTTACTCCCTTCCACTTAGTACTAGAAGTAGAAAAAATTTAAATATTAAATTTGTTGCTGTGGTTATGTCCTTAGGCTTTGCATTTGAAATTACTCATTCTCTAAGGTACTACAATATTTTAGTATTTCCCCCTTGATTTTTAATTTTTTTTTAGCCATGCAGCTATGATGATGCTTCTATGCTCTTTGGGAATGGTTTGTAGGAGCACATCCAAAGGAAGTCTCCTTCCACTGCAAAAGAAGGAAGAAGAGACAGGATATGGATGCTAAACTGAACAACAAACCATACATCCTTCCTTCCTTCCCTCCCCCTGTTAGTTCTGCATACAATGTGCAGCAGGATGTCTTTTTTCACTTTGGATCCTTTCCGTGTAACTTTTTTAGCTTTTGCTATTTAAAATAGCATTTACTGTTGGTTCCCCACCACCAGCAACTCATTCTGCTAACAGCAAATGCTGTAAAAATGGGCAAGACTATATAGATCTACATCTACCGGTCCTACAGATTACAAAGCAAAAAAAAAGATGAGGGGGAAGGAAGGAAAAGACAGGTCATCTGGAGAAAACAAGACAATATTCTGTTTGCTTCTTTTGGTGTTGTTATCCTGATTTCTTCTGCTTGTGTTGTCTGAAGATTGTTTTACCCTATTTTGCTCTTCCCACATTTATGCTTTCTCCTGATTGCTTGTGTACGTTTGTTTTACTGCTTTGTAAAGGACAAATGTGTTTAATGGTCACTTTGTCAAATCAGGGAAAGGACATAGAGCTTTTTTCTTATTAGCTAGCTACCTGAGATCAAACTTGAGATCCTTTATGCCATATTAAAATCTATCTCAGGTGCACATTGCTTCGAGGTATGGGGGGAAGAAGGGCATTAAAACCCAAAAGGCAAGTAAAAAGAGCACAACTGGAAAACAATAGGAAAAAATACCCTTTGCATCACCTTACCCTGAAGAAAATGTTACTTAAAAGTCACTTTAAGTTTTAAGGATTGGCTTACCTTTTGTACACCCAGGAGCTGACAGTGGTGGAATTCAGTAGGCATTCATGTGTACTCATATACAGAAGAGGGACTCAAAATTACTTTAGAAGTCCAGAGGGAAGAAGAAAATTATAAAGGCTTGGTGCAGGAAGAGAGGTAAAAGCATAATAAAATAAACAGACAAGGCAGACTCTATGCTAAGGTTTTAAAGACAATGGATGGTTGTTTGATGGGGTTGTATAAAATGTGCTTTTTCTGCAAAAGCTGTAACTCTTGGGGTATTGCATGTTATATAGACTCTGAAATATCAGGAGCCACACCTGTCTCCAGGAGGAAAGGTAAAAGAATTCCCTCAAAAAAAGAGTTTGAGGGAAGAAAAGCCTTAAGGCTTTGGTTCTGCAAAGGTAGAGAAATGAGAGAGTAATCAAGTCTTTGGCATCTGGATGGAAAGTGTCAATCTTGATACTAAGCTTGACCTGGACACCTTAATAACATATTGACAAACTAAGTATCAAGATGAAATCATGCTGAGTTATTCCCATGTCTTTCCCTGACTTTCCTTTGGAAAAGGATGCCATGTTTTGTCTTCCCTCCCTTCTTCAGTCCATGTTGGTCAATTCTTGCTGAGAGGAGCTGGTGCTGCTCTGCATGGGCAGGACAACAGCAACACCCAGGCAGATGCATTGTTGTCCTTCACAATTTATTGCTAGCTGTCATGATTTTATTGCAAGATGGGTGGTGTTTGTTTTAATTACCATCCCAGTTGCTGGTGTCAGTAATCAAATGAGAATCTTAACTTTCACTTAAAAATAAATCTCCAGCATTTGTAGGTGTTGAGAAAGAGTTTGAAAATGTGGTAATGTGGTGTAAATTATACTCGAGAGGCTTAAAGGCTAGGAAACAAAGCAGCAAATTCTAAACCCCCTTTATTTTATTGCTGTTTTATCATCTTAGGTTGCTTAAAATCCTCTTTTTTTTTTTCTTCTTTTTTTTTGTGGATCCTTAATGAGTTTCAACTACATGGATTGATAGTACTGCAGATAAAAATCTCTTCTTCACTTCTAAGAATTTTAATTAGAATTGCCATGTAAACATCTCTGCAGATTTTAAGCAGCCAATTGAGGTAACATAAAGAGAAAAAAACGTAATTTTTGTATGAATTGTCACCATTGTTGGATAGATTTCGAGTTTACACATAAATGTTATTGAAAGGTGTAGTCTGTCAGTAAGTAGAGCTGGGCAGTGCTGCCTCTGGTTTTTACACTGTGCCACCTATTATATAGAAGGACTCTAAACTTAGTTAGAAGAAGTATTATGAATTGTGGTCTCTGTTCCAGGGCAAAATTATCTTTTCTTCTTAAATCTTTAAGGGATTCAGGACTAAGTATTGAACAATGGTGTGCTCATCCAGGGAGAACTGCTGAGTGCATGAATTATCTTCACTGGTTGTCTCAGCACAGGCTGTGCTGATTATAGACAGTGCTGCCTTCAAAGCAGCTTTTAGCAAGCACCAGTGTTAGGTTTACTCTGGTAGATCAGATATGCACGTTGCTTCAGGCATTCTCAGATGTCCATCTGCTGTTTGGAAAGCAGAGTTTCCAAGCATAGTTGCTCCTTGCTTTGACCTCTCTGTTATTTTCTGAGGGGTGGTGAGGACTGCAAATTTTGTATTCCTTCTGGGTGTGGCACTTACTGCCATGGTCTAGTTGACATGGTAGTGTTAGGTCATAGGTTGGATTTGATGATCTTAGAGGTCTTTTCCAACCTTATTGATTCTGCGATTCTATCCCCCTGTTGTAATTCTACCAGACACTGAAAGTATTTGCAGGTAAGAGCAAATACTTGTCCCGTTCCTGTCCTATAACCCTCTAACTTATTTATTTGTTTTCTTTCAAATGCAGATTTTAGTAATGTGCCTGATGTCACATCCAGTTTGAAAAGGAGCAGTACTGATGGCACTCTGGACCAAGTGCCACACAGGGAGAAGACTGATCCACCTTTCAGGGTAAGAACATGCTGGACAAAACAATCCTTATGAAGAAAAACATAGTGTTGTAGTGTTAATGCTTTGCATTTTGTTGAAAAGAATTTAACTTATGGCACTAATTTGGAAAATTTTGTATGTATATTAACTGTACTTAGTGTTTTATTATCTTGAGGTCACCTTGGCAAGTCAGCAAGATACAGCACAACTGCTGCATCTCGAAGAGCAGTGTGATAGGGGAAAATGACAAACATGTGGAGACTTGTCAGATTTATCTTTCTATGGCACTTGAACCCTGTTTCCACAGAGAACAGTAAAGCTGCTACAGCTATCTAATTGATGCTATTTGGTTTGTGTTTTCTTTTTGCTGATAATTCCAAGACTTGCTGTTAAGATTGTATTGACCACAGCAATACTCATTTAATGTCAGTGATTTTAAACTGGACTGCAGACTTGGAGAAGTGCACTGTTTGAGAGCCAGTGATTCCCACACTCTAATTTGGAGAATCTTATGTGTCTGCAGTTACTGTTTGACTTCAGCTGGAGTAACAGATGCTCAGACCTTCTCTCAGTCAGGACTTTGGAGGCTGAGGCAGGAAAGCACTGAGTTAGCGTCCACCTTCAAATGCACTGGACTAGGAAGAGCAATTTTTTGTTCATTTTGCTCTGAGTCAGGCAAATTGCAACCTGTGCCCAGCTCAAGTGCATATTGTTTTGAACCTCCCAACAGCTAGCGTGGGTAGTGTTTTCACGTTGGTGGCTGTGAGTTTACCAGGCAAAATTCTTTTGATGAGTTGATTGTATCTCCAAGCAAATTTGTGATAACACTTGTGTTACACTCTTGCATAACAGGAACGAAGTTAGAATTTGTATCATTCTGGAATATATTACTGTTTCATACTAGGTTGTATGAAAAATTGGTGGAGATGAGGCAGACTGTATAAACTCCTAAGACTGGAACAGAGAACATATATTGTGCCTCTAACCATACCTACTGAGAGGAGCTATTCATCTCTTACTTTTTGAAGTACTTGCAACCTATTTCAGTCCAGTATAGGTGACTTTATGCCATTTCTCTAGAAA
Source organism: Pseudotriccus pelzelni (assembly GCA_035584735.1). Taxonomy (NCBI): domain Eukaryota; kingdom Metazoa; phylum Chordata; class Aves; order Passeriformes; family Tyrannidae; genus Pseudotriccus; species Pseudotriccus pelzelni. The sequence goes on along the minus strand of JAWMRA010000113.1, from coordinate 55,345,201 downwards.
CTAAGGAGAAGCCAGGTGATTGTGGGTCTTCAGCCCATCTCCTGCTGCACAAGGGGATTGCCACGGAGATGATCCATATCCTGTATATCCCATTGCTTATGCTTCCCAAAAGTCTTTGCAACCAGACAAGAATAAACTGTCCCACATGCACTGTGTGGAAATATATGGCTGACCTGTCCTGTTGGAGGGGAGTAGATTCAGGGGCATCAGCTTTGCTTTAGCAGAAGAACAAAGCCAATCCTGATCGTCTGTGTTAAATACACCAGATGCCGGAAAATTAGTTGAGGAGGACTTAAATATACAGACAATTTATGTACACTAGTTGTTGTTCTGAATGCACTAAATTTGCTTCAATGCTTTGAATTACATGCTGCAATTAAAGGTCAAAAAAGGAGGGGAAAACAGCCTATTCCCTACTCTCTCTCCAGCCTCAAATCTGTCACATCCAGCAGTTATTATTATGCTTTTGCATGATTTGGTGAAGTAACTGCCCATGCTGTATTGAAGTTCACTTCTTGGGTTGACATGTGGGTCTGCTAGTGTCATTCTAAAAATTACCTGAGGCTGTCCTAGTTTTGTAGATACAAGGGGGGAAAACAGCCTGGCAATCAGAGGCAGTCTGACTTGGACTGCAGCTGTAAAGGAGTCTGTGACAGCTCTACAATTTCTGCAAATGGTTTGTAATTGATTGCTGTCTTTCTGTTGGAGGGTGCCTATTACTGTCAGAGGTTTTTGTCTGACCCTTTTGATTTCTCCAATAGATATAGAATTAAAAAAAACCCCAAACCTAACGGTAAGTTTAGGTGGTGTGTTTTGTATGTGCTTTTGTGATTGTGTATAAAAGCAATTAAAATTATTTCTGTTTTCATAGCTGTGATTTGGGACTGCTCACCAGATGCACAATAGCTATTGCTAATAAAAGCTAGTTTGAGGAAATTGTGCAGCCTCGAAAAGCATAGCATCTGGATTTGGGTTTCTGGGGTTTTTTTCCTTTGCCTTCTATTTCCTGCATATGCTGACTTGACCTCCCACGCCTGCAGGACAGCAGCAGTGCAGACACCTCAGCAGTAGGCAAGTAGGCGATGTTGCAGAAGTATGGGGGAGAGGAGATCTGTAAGCACAGCCCTGTGGAGGAGACGTTGCTGGCGCTGAGAGGTTCTGAGCACAGCCTGGAACAACAGGCAGTTTGGGATTATTTCAGGGGAGACACAGCTAGAGATGCTCACTTTCCGGTTGACAGCAACTATAGATGTAATTGTTTGGCTCTGAGGGGCAGGCTCCTTTGAAGTTTGGTTGACTTTTGTCCTATAACATGTAAGTAAATAAAAAACAGTCTTAAAGCTTTGGATTTAGTGGTTGCATGTCTGATTTCTAGATTTTGTGTTTCTCATTTTGAGCATTTTTCTTTCTTTTTTTTTCACTGTTTTCTTCATCTCATACCAAGCTAAGGTTAGGCATCATCTTAACTGAAAGTACAATAAAGCATTTCAGAAGTGCCTTGTAATCTCAAAGAAATAAGTGTTTTGCTGCATGTGTACTACATTCAAACATGCATCCGTTCAGTCATTCATTGATCTTTTTTTTGTAGTCTGAGAAATGAACGTATTTAGGATGTTACATGTTTGTCTTTCATCTGAGAGCTAACAAGTTAATTAAGAGGGCAAGAGAGGATCATATCATTCCAGAAACAGAAGCTGTTCTTTAAGTTATAAAATATCATTAAAAACACATGGATATCAATAACCATCCATTCCAGATGCTCATTAGTTCAGACAGCTCTGTATTCTCCAGGATACCCCATTTATATTTTAATACCTTTAAACGTTATTTTCTATCTTATTTAACAAAGATAGATATTACAATTCTAACACATTCTGTTGCAGTACATTTTCAAACTGTGTTAAAATATTGTTTATGTGGCAGCAGCATCTCATCCTTGCTATTGTTCTTTAGTATGTAGGCGTACTGTTGACAGAAGAATAGGTGACCTCAGAAAACTGAGAATTGGGTATGCCTGTCAGTGTAATTAAATTTAGTTTTGTTTAATCATTTTGATAACTAATAGTCTGTGCTCCTAGTGCTCAGTTAAATCCTGGTGTGTTGACGGTTGCCAAGAATCAAGCTCTCTGTACATCAAAGTAGCACAAAGTCGAATAAATGAAAAATGCAACTTTCCCTTTAGCTACTCATGATTTCTAATTGCAAACTGTATTGGCTAGAAACGTTTTCTCCAGCCCACAGTTTGTTTTAAGGTGAAGTTTAGTAGTCTGTTACTAACTTGCTTATCTTTATTTTGTATTTTCAGTGTATTAAAAATGCCCTTTTATGAAAGACAAACATAGCTAAAAGGTGAAATTTTACTATATAAGTAGTTATTATTCTAAGGTCTCTTGAACGAATGCTACGATCTGACTTCCAGTAGTCCTCAATCTTTTGAGTATCATCAGAGAGAGGTATGTCTGAAATCATATTAAATATCTAGAGACAGAAAGAAGCAACTTCATATAAATGCATGTGTGAGAAGGGGTAGATATATTTGCACTTTAAATATTTTACAGATCATAAGAAAAAACCTTAGAGTATACTCTGCAAATATTCCACATAACTTCATTATACTCCTAGCTGTATCTTAGAGGTCTTTAAGAAACTCAAGAAACTCAGTAAAATTAGCTAGTGTGATGCTTTGTAATCATGCTAAAAATAGTCAGTGAATGCAGAATGGTTTTATGGTAGCATCTTCAAAAATTAACATTGCAGATGCATAAGTGGAAGCTACTGTGATGAGAAACCTTGTATGTTAACAATAATTTGCTTTCTAAAGAATGGCCAACTAGTTTGATTTTGCAATGCTTTTGAAGTGGTGCTATATTTCTTTCAAACAATGAAGTAAAACTGATCCCAGGAATAAGCTGGGTATAGAAACTTAGGGAAACTGCCTTTGCTGTTGCCACTTAAAGTAGTCACTTTACTCTCAGAATGGGTTATTGATCATGCACCAATGTGTGTGTATGAAAACAAGTCTATCCCTAACATCTCTTAATAAAAAGTAAATACAAAATTCTATGCAGTGCAGAGACAGAAAGTGAAATTTTTTCCCGCCTTTGGAATACTATTCTTAATGCAATGAGCAGAAGTTATGGTAAAAATCTCTGAACACCTTTCCCTAACATGATTTTATTCAGATTTTCTCAACTTATTCACCCTCCTCTTCTGTTTGACAACCATGTTCAGTTTCTCTTCACCTTGTAAAGACAAAAAGAATTCATGACAAGTCTGATCAGCAGAGTTCATGGCACCTTTGGCAAACACAAATCTGCATCTCCTGCAGGATGGAGCATTTTCATCAAATGCTTTCAGCTTTTCATAGGGATGAGGTGCAGGTCAATATAATGGCCCTACTTGAAATGTCCATATTTATAGATATAGGGGAAAAAAGAAGGTAGAAAAAAACATATGCTCATGTGTTTTGGAAGTCTGATTTTTGGATCTTTGAGTTTCCTATGTTACGTCAAATCCTCCTTCCAGTGCTTTTGAAGCTTGTGTATTCTGTTTTTGTGATGCCAGCTGTGGACATTCCTGCATTTACCAGAAAGGAGCTTTTGCCAGTGCAGTGAGAAGTACTTGTTTCCATTAAGTCTGCATGCTTTGGACCATGGTGAGAAATCTGGTCTTTGGTCTCCCTGCACGCAGTGCCGCTTCTTATGACAAGGAGCCAGTGTGCAAATGTGCTGGGTCAAAAAGCAAACCCATCTCCCAAGTTCTGCATCATTCAGCTACCTCAACAAGCTTCCCAAAACAGTGCTTTCAATAGATGCAAAATACATGTGTTGTGGTTTCAAAAAGGAAATTCCTCTGTTCCCTGTTAGCTGATTTCACACAGATATTTCTGTAATGAAAATTAGCAAGTATTGTAAAGAGTTTGATGTATTTTGTGATTTTGGCCTTTTGTATATACAGCATAGTGAAGTAATGGAGAAATGGTTTTCATAAGTTGAAGAAATTAATATTTTGTCTTCAAGCTGTCTAAAACTGATTTCAAAACCTCTTCATTAGCCGCAGCACTACATCCATCAACTTCTTATGCAGATAGAATAATTTAAGGGCAAAAATCTTGAGGTGCAGTCTACATTCAGGTCTAGGTTCAAACCTGGATGAAAGACTGTATATCCCATTGCTGGTCTGTCTAAATGCTGAATTGTTAAAGGTTTGATCTGGGGGAGAGGAAGGGTCAACTGTTGTCATGGAATGGTACGATGGGTAGAAAGTAGTAATCATTATGCATACAGTGCAATCCCAACAGAAAATGTATGCAATTGTTCAGTCTTTGTGGATGATTTGAATGGTATTTTATCTTCCAGAGGAATGCAAGTGGGTGCTAGGAATGATTTATTCCTCTGATTTATTACCTAGAAAACATTGCATAGTGTAATCTGTAAAAGATGTGCAATGGAGTAGTTCAAGGCACCCTTATTCAAAACACACCCAACAGCCTTTTATTGGCACTGTCAGTAAATGTAATCCTATATATTTTCTGAATCATATATGTTTTTTATAATATATAATATGTTATATATATATATAGTGGTTCATTTATTTATTTTGACCTGGTGATGACACTCCTTCACTCCTTCATCTCTAAGAGTGGGGTCATCAGTCTGAGTGTGTGTATATAAGCAGTGGATAATTGTCTTTTAGTGGGTAGATGTCAAGAAATGTTTATTCTTTCCCACTGAAGTTAACCAGTTTCCTAGTATGACTTCTCAGTGAGAAAGTTAAAGATTTAACAAAATATACTGAATTAGAAGGAAGATTTGCAATTATATGGTGCATAAAACATAAACCCTGACAAGCATGATTTGTGTTTTGATTACATTTAGAATGGTATGGTTATGTATGTATGTCTACATGTGTCTGCTAGATTTCAGAGCTGTATTTCTGTCATTTGGTATAAGTGGCATCATTCTTGCTAGTCAGTTAGTGAGCCCTACCCTCAGAACATCCCTTAAGAAACATAAGCATTGAAATAAAACAGTGGGAAAACTAAAAAAAACAAAACAAAACAAAACACCAAAAACCCCCAAATCAAACAAAACCAATCAAACAAAAAAACACCAAAAATCAACCAACCAACCAACGAAAAAAAAAAAAAAAACCACAAAAAAACCAGAAAAACCCCCAAACCAAAAAACACTAAAAAAAGACTTCAAAAAAGTGGACCTGGAGTAATTTTGTTAAGCAGACTGTAAAAATTAAAAATCTTGGAAAGTGAATGTTATTACTAATCAAATAAACACCAATTATTTAGCTACGTTGAAAGAAAGCCCAGCAGAAATGACCAGAAGCTCAACAGAGCCCCAAACCTATTTCTTGCATGGAGGCAATTCCAGTTAAACATTGTGATAGCTTCTCATTAGCTCTGTTTTGCATTGCCGAGGCAGCTCCCCCTTGCACAGCATGTCATTAATTGCAGGAGAACTGCCTGCCTGAAGGTTACTCAGCATCCATAGGACATTGAGGATCTTTCCTTTATTTTAATCGTGAGAACTTCTCTTTAGCAGCTGATGAGATCCAAAAGCTTGGGGAGTAGTCTGCAATTAACATCCTTTTTTTTTTTTTTTCTTTGTTGGAGAAGGATTAACAACATGGTACTCTCAAAATCATGTATAGCCTCTGCAATCCAAGTGTCATTTTCTTCCAGATGTGACATGCATTTAGGGAATCTTGGAGCTAACATGGGAAAATAGCAAGTTTCTCAGCAGTGGTTTCCTTGATTCATTTGTGCCTGGAGGGGACAGTTCTGCATCAAAAGCATGACAGAAGCCTGTGGGGAGCTCTGTTAATTATTGTGCTTCCCTTGCAGATAGCCCAGCTTGTGGTGAGCCCAACCAGAATTGCTGGGTCCAGTAGTGTGGAGCTGCCGCCAGACCCCTGCTGTCTTCATGTACCATTTGCGAAGGGTATCAGTGATATGAGTGAAACTGTAGCCTGTTAGAAGTCCATAATAATTTTTCTAATTAATCTAGGTTTCAGAATATTAATCTATCGCTCAGAGAAGGCACCAGAACTGATGGACTATAGGTTACTGAAAACTTGCTGTAAGCCTAACCAGTGAGTGCTACTGCCCAGTCCTGGTTTTCACTTTGTTGCATTAATCCTGCAGTTCTGCATCCCTATGGATGGCCCAAAATACAGACATAGGAGTTGCCTGTCTTGGCTAACAGAGTGAAGGAGCTTCAAGTCCATAATGTATGGAAGGTGCTGTATCTAATGTGAACCTGTAACCAGACATCAGGTCAAGCTGTAGATGGAGACCTGCATGCACAGTTACTCGTAGGGAGGCACAAGCACAGCAGGAAAGAAGACCAAATGGAGACTGTGCAGTTCTTGCATGCAGAGGTGTGACCTTGTGGTGCTCTGTTTTGTGCTATTACATTGAGACACTGGGGTCTGGGGGGGGGGGGGAGCTGGTATTTGTTGTCTTTCCTCTGACTGAAGGAAACGTCCTCTCAAACGTACTGACACAGTTTTTGGTGTAAAACATGCAGATGGTTTTGATCAGGAAGAGAAACTGTGTTGTGTTGATGCTTGCAAATTAAGGAAGCCAGTGGGAGATGACTTATAATGCAGCTTTTCTTTGTAGTCGTCTGGGAAAAATCCATAAGTCTTACCTGCAGGTGAAAAGGGAATCATATGACAACAATCCAGAATCGTTACAACAGGATACGGTTAGCAGTGGCTCTCGAGACGCCTGTGACTTCATTGATGAAGGGCAGGAAGCTGCCTGGGAGTCCACCACCCTGGGCCTCCAAAAGCAGCCCCGGTCACCTGCAGTGCAGGATATGACGGCAGCATTTCACTTTGCAGTGAAAGGCAGAGATATCTAATCACACTTCTGATAGGCACAGGGAACTGTGTATCCTCTCTACCAGCCGCAGAATATTTGGAGAGGTATTTTTTAATTTAATCAAGATACTGTTCAGTAACAGTGCTTACAGTAACATATGTGTTTTTTCCTTGCAATGCAAAAGCATTTAAGCCCATTTTTAGTGCATGCCGAGGTATGTGATGTGCCCAGCAGTTACTCATAGGACACAAAGTCTCTTTAAAGTTGCAGAAAGTTTCAATATAGGATTTCAGACAAATACTGCATCCTGGGTACCATCATACACTTTGGTGAAGCTTCGATTCCTATTTTGTTCTGTCAGGAACATGTAATGATGAAGGTAGACCTGAAATGCCAAAACTGAAAAAAATCTGCTACCTGCAGCAGATTCTGCAAAATCCAAAAAACCAAAAAGATACCTGAAAGGATGGAAGAGGTAGAAGAATTATGAAAAATTAAGGGGTCAGTTGAGTCCAATGCACAGGAGGTTACACCAGATTTTCATGTTTTGTTACCTGTTGCCTCTTTACTTGTTAACATACTGTGGGCAGACATAGATATCCTTTCACATGGTATTTATTTCCTTCTGGCACAGCAGAATCCTTTTGTAGTGCCTAAACAAAGCCTTGCCATAATCAGGGGAGAGGTTGATGTGGAGTTCAGAGAATCTATATTTGTCTTTACAAGGGAGTTATTGCATCTTTTAACATTTGAAATGCAATATGCGGCTACTAACAAGAATAGATACTAATTGCCTTCTCTGCCTCCAAAGGTGGCACACTACAAAACTGTATTGTGAAACATGAGTGCAACTGCAAAGATAATGTTGCCATAGTTTCTAATTCAACACTTGAGAAAAGTTTTTGCATTCAGTACAAAACACTTTGGGTGAGAATGTTACAAACAATATTTAAGATGCTTAAAATTAGAATTAAAACAAGAATTCATTTTAGACATTTGGAATGCTAACTAATATTTTTTAGTGCTGGAATTAAAGCAAGTGTCTTCACTGTGGTCAGTTATGTTTTGAGATAGATTTTAAAGGTGTTTAAAACCCATGTTATTAGTATAATAAGCATGATAGGAAAATATTCTGAAAAATCATCCACCCACAGTTATAAAAAGTAAAAAACAGAGTCCCCCTAGATCACTATCCTCTATGTATTAAGCCTGAGCTTATAATGCTTGGAGACCACTAATGTTGCAGAGCTCCTGCTGGTCCGGGGTATGTATGTACTTATTATATATATTTATATGTGTGTCTGTGTGTGTGCACATGCGTGTGTGTGTGTGTACACAGATATCTGTTGTGTATATCAGTTATGCTTCTGTGTCACCAGTGGTCCAGTTGTTACAAAGTGCTCAGAGTCGTCCTGGAGGCAAGCCACTGTTTCCTTTCATTCAGTGTGAGCAAAATTAGCCTTTTACCTTCATGCATTAGGGGCGAAAGCAGGATGGGAAATGAACTTTATGCAGATAAGCACACCTACACGTATCAGGACAATAGAGGGAAGCCTGTGTTATGGAGGATGTTACTGTTATGGTAACTATCAAGCCTGGTGCCACTGAAATGGAAAGATGAAAACCAGATGTCTGTAAAGGGAATGTGTGTTACTGAAAGTACACAGGAACAAAGAACAAGGCTATGTTATTTTTCCAGCGATCTTAAAAGTATTTCAAGGTGATGGATAATTTTACATGTAAATTTTACATTGGAGAGATTTTTGAAGAGGGCTTGAGTGTTTGTTGTGTGCTCCTAGAGAACAAAGGCTAAAGAAAACACTTTCATTCATTTGGCTTATTCTAGTTTGTGTTGTTCTCTTTTTTGATTTGTCCAAGTTCCTCAATAAGAGTTGGAAAGATTACTAAAACATAATTGTCTTTTTTCTAATGAATACACATTTAAAAAAAGCTGTTAATTGGTAACATCTTTTAGCTGGCATATGGCTAGCTAATAATGCAGGCTTAATTAGCAAATCTGGGGAAAGAATAACTTCCTAATATGGAATCAAAAAGGCCTGTCATTGTTTTTCATCAAGATTGATGATATGGCTTGAACCTGAAATTTAGCAACCTTTTCCTTTTTTGTTTTTTTTTTTTTTTTTCCTCAGTCCCACTGGATGAACTCTGTTTTAATATGTATCTATTACGAAGACAGAGCTTGAAAGTGCCACAACTAATGCAGATAGGAAAGGAGGAAACAGTACCTTTCCAGAAAGTATAGTTATACATTTAATAAACATAGATCTGGTGATCTGCCCTATGTTATTTTAAAATGCCATATGCAGTACTGTAAATCTTTAATTTCCACAGAATGCAAAGGCAACTTCGATTAGTGTATAAGAACAGTATCCTTGTATATGCTACACAGTAGTCTCTGTAATTGGATTTCTAAACCAGGCTGTACATCCCATGAAAAATGAAATGTTAGGGAGCGGGCAAAACCTCTCTCACTCTTTTGAGACTGTTTCCTCAGTTTTCTGTTATACAGTCATCTCACACATTGCACTCAATATCTGCCTCCAAGAGAAAGAAAGAACATAGCTAAACAAGAGGTTCCTACTGTGATGCATTCTGTGTGCCTTATCAGCAGCATGTTGTTTCAGGGCTCCAGAATCATTTTTCCTCTGATAGGCAGCCTCTCAATGACTGAGTTTGGCAAATGTTGAGCTGTCAAGTTGTGCTAATGATTTGGAAAGAGATGGATGTAAGTTTAATTGCAGTAATTAAAGGAGAAAGCTATGTTATTCCCTTGCTTGTATGAAGGTGAATATCTGAATATCCTTGAAACCTCTGAAGCAGTGCACACATAACCAAAGCTACAGATATACCCAGCCTTAGGGGGTCATTTGGATTCAGAGAAGGGTTTATTAGAGAGCAGAAAGTGGTGGCAAGGGCAGTGTTGAATGAAGCTTCATATAGCTCAACTTCCTTGCACTCTAGGTGTGCTGTGATAGGGGCAACAAGGGAATTTGATGTGTTTTACTATACCACTGGTATAGTTCTCCTTTTATTAATGAATTGCTTCTCAGTCTTTTATCTCTTCAGCTCAGTGTTGTCATGTCTTATAATATTTTATCAAAACTTACATTGTTCTTAATCTATCTGTAGACCTGATTGGTTTTGTGTAAATATATCCACATCAGGACTTTTACTTTCAAGCCTGAATTTATTAATGAGCCCAGTTTAAATTCCTTTTTTATTGATGTAAGTATGGCTAAAAAGTTCAAACAAAGGACAAGCAAAATTATGTAAAGAAATTGTCCAAAGAGCTGCCTATTTGTATTTCATTTTATCATTGAAAGAGCATTTGTATGCCACAACATTTATCAGCATATACCCTTGAGAGAGCATCAGTCCTATTGATAATTCATGTTGACCTTCAGGGCAGTCAGCACCCTCTAGATATTTTTAGATATTTGGCTAACTTTCTCAAAGCACCTGATGTTTTGTTTATGCAGTAAATTTCACAGGCAGGGAGGCAGGTATATTTCTAGAGAGATCAAACCCATCTTCCCTGCCATAGCTGCACTTTGTCCTGCACTCACTACATCAAGCTATTTATAAAAAAACCCTCATCTGGCACCTTTTCCCTGCATTTGTAGCAATAAAGGGAGGCATGGCAGGTCTGTTTGTGCTCTCATACGCCGCTTAGCCCCGTTGCACTGGGATGTTGTCAGCGCCTTTGATTTTTGTTAATCGGCACAAAGGGAAACTTGTGCAGCTGAGCTCAGAGAGAAGGTGTGTTCGTGGGGGATCACAACGTTCGTGGCTTCCTTCCGAGGGCCCTTTTCCTTTGGCAAAGTTTGTATTCACAAGCCACAATGCCCGCCTTCAGGAGGAGTAAAACCAGAGCTAAGAGTTTAGCGTTGGCTCGCAAAACCCAGCAGCAGGCAGCAGCAGCTTACGGCTCTCTGCACAGGATGTTTTCTGTGGTGAGTTCTGCAGCGGCGTGGGTTAAGCTGGGGGGTGCTGCTTAATCAGGCTAAGGTGATGGGGCTGCAGGAGCATGCCAAGCTGCCAGTACTTGATAAATAGCGACTATCCCAGTAATCAAATAATGGATTCTGGTAACGTGTAGTTGGTGGGTGAGTTTATACCAGTAGTCTGCATGGGAAAAGGTTTGGGCTTTGTGAAGTTTGGGGGAGGGAAGGGTGGGTTGGTTCCCGGCACTGTTTGCTGTCGGGCTGAAGCAAATCGTTGTTTCTTGGATCTGTCAGAGAAAGGACTAAGTAAAATCCATATTTTGACAAGAAGTGGGATGGTTTTAAAAAGATTCTTGAGGGAAATTTGGAAGTAACTGTAGCATGAAAGTTTTAACTGTTTCTCTGTTTTTTCACAAATAAATTAGGATTGTGGAAATAGGGACGGAAAAAATATGATCTATAATCAAGATATTGCTGGGGAAATATAAGGAGGCTGAAATATGTTATCCAGATGGTAGAAAAATACATGAGCCTTCTGCAATAAAATTGACAGCTTCAGGATAAGGACGTGGGGAAAGAAGAGCTGAATGTTTTCACTAAATCAGGGTTTGGGAAAATTTTTGTGTGCTCTGATATTACCCGATAAGAGTATTCTTTTTGTGACCGGGATTTTAGGATTCCTCTCTCTTTGTTTTCCTAATGCTCATTCTTAAATTTTGTATAGTCAGGATTTAATGTTCTGCAAGGGAAGTGACTTTGTTTTACTTTTGACTTTGGTGTGAGTTGGGTCAGATGACGTTGGGAACTGATTTTAGAGAAGCTGAGCACAGCAACTGTGACCTCAGTGGTTGCTGCTAGTCCTGAGGACCTGGTCGATGCAGGCTCTTGGGCCCAGATTCCTGCTGCGTGATCTGGTTTATAACCAGAGTTTCAATCAAGTACTTCAGTCACCACTGGTACTTCTTTTGTACTCAGGGAGAAAGATGGGCCAGTGAGAGGGAAGATTTCCCACTATGAAAATATCAATAGCTCAGGCACCACATCAGGTGGGTTACATCTTAACTGTTTTACACAGCTGTATGTTCAACCTTCTCTCAGGCCTTTGTGCTGTCCAGAAAGAGTTACTGGGTCATCAACCCTTCTTCTTATTGTACTTGTGATTTCCAAATGAGGTTGGTGACATCTACTTGTGTTACCAGAACAGGGTGACTTTGCTAACATAAATCTCCCTGAAATTGGGAAATTCTAACTCAAAGACAAAACTTCATTGTTAATTCCTCACCTGTTCTATACTCTGGTAGTGTCTAGCAGGGCACCATCTCATACTGCGGTGTGTAGGGGCTGCTTCTTCCTCCTTAAAGCATAACTCTAACTATGCTTCACTTATTGCTATGAAGGCTCTGAGTGGACATTTTAAAAAAATACCCTTCTTTTAGCAAAGTTTTAAAGACTTCAATTAAAAGACATGTAAGAGATACAATGAAACAAAACAGACGCATAAAATTTCAGCAGTGTCAATCAGAAAGAGTTTCCTGTTCTGAATAGCCTTGAAATTGGGTACAGAAGGAGAAGGAGCAGAAGATGAGTGATGACTGAGGTGACTGCTTTGTTTTAGCTTCCAAAAGCTTTGTTTTAGCTTTGTTGCTGCTCCAAAGCTGAGCACTCTATGCTGAAAATCCCACAAGGTATTTTTTAGTAAAACACTGCTGACATTTTTCAGTTTTAATGAACAAACTAGAGGAGTGATGTACTGTATTGATGTGTAACATAAAGCAACCTTTTTCCGTGGTCTTTAAGGAAGCTAAGGCCTGTAACTCTCTAGCCTTTTATGTTGCTTGGTTACACCTCTGAGGAGAAGTCAGACATGTCCACAGAATGTTGCAACCACAAAGAAAGGAGGCTGTTAGGGCTATACTTTGTTCTGGAGAGAAGCACCTTCCAACAAAGTAAAAGTGATGGACATTTCCAAGATGTCCTTTTACTCAGAGTGAGGGATGTAAAAGCATCTCTGGCCAATTGTTCATTTCTCAAAATTCTGTGTAATTGTATTTCTTCTGCTGACTAGTGCATTCAATCTTCCTTGAATTACCTATATCAGACAGAGCTGAGCTGTTAGCTGTTCGTTTTTAGAGGGCACAAGTCTAATCTGTTTCTGCAGGATTTTTCTGACCATGTTTCCTCTTTAGGGTAGGACAGGACTGGTGATCCACCCCATAGAGATGTGGTCAGTGCCCTGCACAATGGTACAGAAACCTGAAAACTCTTCAAAGGGCATGCATGGTTTTCACCTCACCAAGGAGCCTTTCTTAAGCTATATAAGAGTTTTCGAAGACTACTCAAAATATTCCTTTCCATCACTTTTCAAACAAATCCTAGCAGACTGATGGAGTACATGATATGTATAAATCAGGGTAAAGTAAACAGCAATGTGCAGAGACACCGAAACACTAATTGACCTTGTGCAGCATTTATGCTCCATCAGGATCATTTGGTAGAAAGTCACAGGGTAGCCATGAAATCGTTGTGCTAGTCCTTAGCCACTGCTGATTAATGTCTTCTGCTCTATCACTGATTAATTTTATGGAGTTTTGTTACTCTGGTGGGGATAGCACGGCCTCAAATGATGATACGCTTGTCTGCAAGGACCAAAGCAAATCTGTAAGACATCCTTGTAAGAGTATCGTTTTATTCTCTTTAGGGGAATAATCTGTAATATTTCATATCACAAGTATTACTGAAAATGGAACGTGCTTTCGTGTCCATCTGACAAGCTGAGCACCACTGCAGTGGTTGACTGCTGCAGGTCAAGGTTACTACTATGTGGGCTAGAACTTTGACTTCTAAGGTAACTATAGGCAGTCCACAGTCACAGGGAATACTCCCTACAAAAGGATACGGGACCTAAGTGTGAGTCTCAGACATGCAGGGATGACAAAACTGTTTCTCAAGGCTACTTCTAAACATCCTTCTATTTTCTTAGAGGCCAAGAGAGTATGGGCAGGAGGTTGCTTCCCCTGACTGCTAGATGTATGGACGGGTTTATACAGCTTTGTTGGAAAATCTTTGATTATGGCCAATAAAACGGCACAACGGTGCTTAGCTTCCTTCTACTTGAAATGCTTCGGGTTTTTTCTATAAACCCTGCATGAACTCCATTTGTCTTTCCCTACTCTAGCACTGTTAATCTAAATTTTGGATATTTAACCTTATCTGTCTGCACTGCAGTGCCAAAGTAAGCTGAGGCTGCTTTCAGTCCCCTATACATCCCGCTGAAAGTGGCATACATAAGCTCAAGTGATGGATTTTTGGATGAAGTTTGTTACTTCCACTGTACTCTCTTTTCAACTTTTATCTGTACACAACTACCTTGAAGCTTTGTCCACAGTCATTTGGACTTTTCTTTTTAGCAATTTAAATTTTTTTACCCTAATGAGCTGCACACTAAAAAGGCCAGCATAAATACTTTTTTTACAATTTACTAAGTACTGGCAGTCTTGGTCTTGTGCAAATAAAAGCAGCAGCTGTGTGCTCAAGGAATTTATCAGTTGCATGAGAGTCAAATCTGCCTGTGTTAGACATTGCAACGTCTGTCAGGACAAATTCAGGGTTAATTCCTACCTTAGTTCAAGATTACAGTGGATATATGTAGTATCAACTGGGGGGGCCTCTTGAGAATTCGTGGCTTAAGGGCACTTGATTGCCAAGCTCTAATTTGACATCCAGGTGGCTTTGAAATCCCAGCTCCAGTCACTAACATGAAATCTTGGGATGAAATCCCATCCCAGCGCAGAGGCTGAGCCTCCCCTGCCCACGCATGCAAGATACAAAAGAGATGTTCTTTGGGGTTGTCACTAGAGTCGTTCTAGAGAAGATCTGTTTCAAACAGTTTAAAAGAGCAGGAAATGGTTTAGTGTCAGAGGCAGAAAGTAGCATCCAGGGCAGTGGGGAAAAAAGTTAGAGATCCCAGCTTGGGTGGTAAGGGAGTTTTGGGAAGGAGCATAAAGCAAGAATTGTTTTTATACCTACTTACTTATTACTATGAATTTTCTCATTAATGCTATGCTCTTTGTCAAGAAAAAGTGCTTCCACTGGCAAAAAAGGTTCCTGCATCTTCTATGGTCCATGCAATGTGAATGAGTGAATGTAAAATACTTTCGTCCTGTGATCAAGCAGCACTTCATGCCTGCTTTGACCCAAATGTAAATACAGAGTGGCTACAAAGGGTGAGGTCTGGATATTGCAGTCTAGAAGCCTCACAGAAAGGGAAGGACAGAGAGCAGCAAGACTTCAGGAAAGGACAAGATCCTGTGAGCAGCATGGGAGGTCAAGAGCAATACTTTTAATGCCAAATTTGCAAAAATTTTCAGGAACATATTAAAGTTTATAAAAATCAGTGCTTGTTTGCCGTACCTGAGAGGTAATCCTGTGTTTTGGAATTAGACAACTTATACAGAACAATTTCTGACATCAAAATTGTGTTGCTTAGGTGATCAAAAAATATCTATGTTGAGGAGTATCATCTATTTCTGTATGCCTTCTTATCCAGTGTTTCTCAGTGACAGATGCAGCTCTGACCCCAAAACTGAAGGGGATGTTCCCCAGTGTCTGCCTGCTCTCTATGTGAAGGTGGTTGAGGAGAAATAGAGGACTTCTAACTCCTCCTTGTAAAACTGTGCATGATGATGATGCTTATGACTTGCTTTCAACAGGCTGTTTTGCATCCTTGATCTTGGTGTCCTTGATCAGTCATCGGACTGATGTAAATCAAGCTGCCCAGGTAGCTGTAGAGAGTGTAACATCTGAGACATTCTGATGCAAATTCAAACCTTTCTGACATCAGAAACAAATAAAACAAAACTGAAGTACTTTGGCATTCAGCTGTTTAGAAGTTGCTTTAAAATAACATAGATACACACACTCCTCTTCCTAAATTAAATTGTGATTTGTTTCCAAACCAATAATTAATTTTAATTTCAGTCTGACTCTGATTTTCAAATGTATTTCATCGGTGTGCAGCTGTAATTCCAACAAACACAATTCAATTTTTTAGGTTGCATTTTGGGGTCCTAATAAGTGTTGAAAATACTAAATTTATCTAAATTTTGTAGTCCTGCAAGCTGTAATTATACAAAACTGTGAAACTGGTTGCATGTATTGGTGAGGAAAGTAACTTAATATTTTTTAGAGTGGTGGCATTATTTAAAACTGGAAGATGTGAAGCTACAGAGTAATATGGACTACATGGCAAATATCTGAAATTTTAACATTTATTTTCATCATGTAGGTGTTTTGTAACAGGAATGTCTGAGATTAAATATTGCAAGTTCATCTAGCCTCCACCCTACTGAAGGCTTTGTATAGCTCAACTCATTTGCAAAATAACTTTTGCACTCGTTCATTTGGTGGCCTAGTATGTTGGTTACACAGTGGTGAACCAGGACACCCAAAAAGGATCACTTGAAACAGCAGGTGAAATAAATTACTACAGATTACTACAGACAGTTCTGAAATGCACTCATGTCCTGATGTCTTCACTGAAACAAGACTTACACTTGATATAAATCCTTATTTGAATGCATTTGCTAAATACAAGGTGATAAATGGAACAACATATGCAACTGTCCAGTTTCTTAGTGAGTATCTTCATGACAGAAGCACTGAAGAATTATGCATGTAGTATCAAGATGTGAATACCAAGTGCTCTTACCGTAAAATTAGATAACATTAGTGATATTTTAGCTTTCAGAGAAATACTATGTAAGAAAAGAACAGTGGAATAATTTTCAGATTAAGCATTAAAGATTATTGCCTGAAAAAGTTGCTCTTGGATATTAGTGGTGGTCATACAAGAGAAAATTACACATCTATTTCATAGTGTCAGAAATATCTCTTTCTCTTCCATCTTTGCCTTACAAGATTAACTACTGTTGTTCTATCTTCAATTCCTACCTGGCTTGAAAATTTTCTGGTTTTTCTTTTTTCTCATTTTTCTCATTCCTCTAAAGAATCTCAAAGATTTAGGTTTCCATTTGCATTTTTTTAAAAGCAAAAAATGTAGTTGACAACTTGGAGAGAAAGCATCTGAACATCTTTTGACAACCCAGGAAATTGGAATTTGAATCCTCAGTTCCACGTTTCATTTAAAAAGCAACAACAAAACACACAACACAATATAGGTAGCAGATGATAAATAAAAGAATTGTTCTTGATGCTTATAAGATATTTATCTACTAATTCTTTCTATTTTGATGCAGTGAGTGTAGCAAAATAAGAGAGATGGAAAACAATGTGAAGCTAGTGTCATAAGAATATCTGCTCTCTCATCTTTTGCATCCCACAAACTTGTCTCTGAAGACTGAAAATAATTTGCCCTGGAAAATCACTAGAAAAAATTAAATTCATTTTACTGCTGTGATCTGGATCTGCTATAAATTAAAGCTGTTCAAAGCTATCAAGATACACATCAGACAAAAATTAGTGGCAAGCTCTGGTCCCTGAATTTGGAACAAGACCAAAATTGGAGGAATTTAGAAATGATTGTAGTAGAGCTTGTATTCTGAAAACATTGGCATTTGTCTCTTTTTTCTCACTTAACAGAGCGCAGAACAGATAAGTGCATTGTGCCGGAACTTCCAAGAAGTCCAAGCAAGCAGTATGGAAGGACAGAAGGACAACCAGGATCCACCTCCACGACCACTGGCTCGCCACCTTTCTGACGCAGATAGATTGAGAAAAGTCATCCAAGAACTTATGGACACTGAGAAATCTTATGTCAAGGTAAAAAAATAATAAAAGTCTGGCTCGCTACAGGCTTGTTGTTGAGGCTGACCATAACTTGTGGACGTTCTTTAATATTTCATGCTTATCTTTATATAACCAGCCCTCAACAAGGGCCACAAGCTACAAAGTGCTACAAAGTCGGCCTATCTAATTGTTCCTGTTGTTTTCAGCAGGCTTGTTCCTGTAACAGACTGCAGCATTTGATGTAGTACCATTAGTTCTAGTCAATTTGTAGTTACATCGAAGAGTGGTTATTTGTGGGAAGTAGATACCTGCAATACAAAGACGCGTTTTTAGGGCATGTTTCCCTAGTTCTCAAGATGAAAATAAATCTCGTAGAAGAACAGATCAGTCTCCTACAAATCAGAAAAAGAGTTTAACTGTGGAAAATAGCTAAAAGTCATAACTCCAGTTGGTTGTAGCATCGCACGTATGTTATTTCTCTTCTGAGTTCATAATTTGTTAGATATATCTCTCTTCTTTTTATAAACCCCCAATTGATATGATATTTGGATGCCAAAAGAAACATGAAAACATTGATTTCATTGAGCTTTAGCACAGAGGAGTCATCCTCTTTACTGGATCTCAAAACACGTATTTACAGATGTCACACTTGCTGCAATAATGTTTGCAGAAGACAACACACTTTGTACATCCATGAGTGGCTATTTATATGGTTCATCTAGCATACATAATTAAAATATTTGCTGCTTTTTATACAGAGAGACTCAATAGAAAACCATCGTCTGTAACATTTTTTCCTCATGCTAGGGTAAAATACAATTTGTTATAATCAAGCTGTAAAGCTTTAAGGATGAAACAAAAACATTATGCTGAAATCAATTTGTGTCTAATTTAGCAATAACTTCAGTGCTAACAACATGCAAGTTATTTTGTTACTGAAAACTAATTTTATCTCTGTTTCATTCCCCAAACCTACCCCTATCTCAAGGTCATATAAAGAGCAATTTCAAAATTTTACATAAAAAGTGAACAAATACTCTTTGTTGCAGGACTTGAGCTGCCTCTTTGAGCTGTACTTGGAGCCCCTTCAAAATGAAACCTTCCTCACTCAGGATGAGGTGAGGCATAACTGAAATACATGCTTTTCATTCTTTTATGGGTTAAGACCTTGGCACTTGGGTTTTTCATTGCTGAGAGTATGATAGAAAAAGCAGACAACAAAGATAACAACAGGAATTACACAAGTCAGTGCCTTTCTGTCTCGTGTGTGCATCACTTCTTTTTCTTAAAGGGTAATTGTTCTTCTGAATTAACTGCTAGGAAATCTTCACTTTTTGCATGGATTTTTTTATAAACCCACTTATGAAAGTATTAACAAAGACACTAGTGGCCTTCGCAACGTCTTTGTGTCTTACATCTCCTTAGTCCCCTGTTTTCATAAGACCACTCTTATGGAGTGCTGTACTTCATAGCCTGATGTTTTCCACAGATGGAGTCCTTGTTCGGCAGTCTGCCAGAAATGCTGGATTTCCAGAAGGTGTTTTTGGAGACCCTTGAAGATGGAATATCTTCTTCCTCAGATTTTAATACACTGGAAACACCATCTCAGTTCCGGGTAAATATTTTGTCATTTCATACATTGTAGTGTGCCTGAAAATGTTTGTGAAAATCTGGCTTTAAGAAGCTTCTGTCTCTAAGAAGTTTCAAATGGCTGCTTTTATGTTTGAAGCTTTACTTTGGCTTACAGACTTCTATTCAGCAATGAAAGAACTGGGCTATTTTTCATGGTTTTATCTTCCCATAGCAGAAGATGCAACATGGGAAGATGCAGAGTAGACTTTGAGTACACTATAAACTAGCAGTGGTTGTGATGCAGAACTGCTTTTGTAGAAAAATTGTTGTTGCTCTGCTGCATTCTGCCCTGCCCGTGCTTCTCCGTAATGGTCTCGTCTTACTTGCTACAGGCTGAGAACTTTTCTTATGTGAGGTCCAAGAAAAAGGGCCTACAAAGTGTAAATGGCTGTAGCACCACCCTGTACCTGCCCTAACTGGAAATGGAATCAGTGGCTCAGGACTCAGTGAGACTGCTGGCAGGTGTCCCAAACACTTGTTTGCTCCACAAAACGCAGCATTGACTTAAAAGAGGGGAGAGGGCTGCTCTCCTCCTCCTCCACTACTCCTATTTCTTATATTTGCTTTGGAAGGCATTTTCTAAAAACCTCTCTTGTGATTCAGTCCCTCCCACATCTTCCCAACCTCCTCTTCATCCAAGAACATCAGAGATGCCCTGTAATTACCACCTGCCTGAAAAAAGGAAAACAGTTGGAAAGCAATCCTGTATTTGTTTTACACTGTCCCTTCTGGCTTTGGCACTTTTATACCTTGCTTCCTATTGCTCATGTTTTTTTCCCAGCATACCATAGTTACGTGCCTGTTGATTTTTGTTCCTGTGCTGCCTGAAATATGCAGTAAAACAGAATATCTGCAGTGGTGTTACCTGCTCAGGAAGAAAGGCAAAAATTGCAGGCTATGCATAAGTAGGCTGACCTCTATACTCAGCAAAATACAAAAACATCATTGAATTACTACCAGTAGTATACTCATGTTATATATGTGTGTATATGTATATATGTGTGTGTGTACACACACACACACACACACACACACATATATATATATATACAGGATATGTGTAGAAAGCAGATAATCACAACATTGAGTCTGCATGTCATATGCCTGAATCTTTATTTAGAATGCTAGCAATGAATTAACATGTGATTGTGTTGATTTCAGAAATTGCTGTTTTCCCTTGGAGGCTCCTTTCTGTATTATGCTGACCACTTTAAACTGTACAGTGGCTTCTGTGCAAACCACATCAAAGTTCAGAAAGTTCTTGAGAGAGGTAATTTATCGTCTTCATTATTGTAATTTATTTGCATGAATTCAAACTGCAGTGAATTACTGTAAAAAAATTTTGCAACTTGGTAAATCAAAGAATGAATATTGGTACAAAATAAGGACTTGATCAGGCATCTTTCAATAGGAAGAGCTAAGATCAGAGGTTCTGCTGAAGTGTGGTATAGACCTGAAGAATAAGATTCCTTTTGTAACCTCCAGGCAGTAGCCTGGATAGCTACAGAAACATCTTCCACAAGTTTGTGCTGTCTGCAGACCCAGACTCCAAAGAGCAGCAACAAATGGTAGAGTAAGTTTGGAATTACTTCCCCTCTGCCATTCACTGCAGTTCAGTGGAAAAATTACATTGAGGAATAATCTCACCTTGGTAAAACTGCTCTCTCAGCTCTTAAGAATGTTATTTAATGCAGGAAATTATTATGAAATGAATAGTGTATACTACTCTGTAAGCCATCTATTGAAAAGGGTGAGAGTTTTGGTGCTGGGTTCTAGTTCCATGCTTTCCAATTATTGTGGCTTCTATGACTTCCATGTTCAACTAACCAACTCTTTTTTTCACATCTAGCCAAAACAGATAGTGCCTTTAAGACCTTTCTGGATGCTCGAAATCCCACAAAGCAACATTCTTCTACACTGGAGTCATATCTCATAAAGCCTGTTCAGAGAGTGCTGAAATATCCTCTGCTTTTAAAAGAGCTGGTGTCTCTGACAGATAACGAGAGTGAGGAGCACTATCATTTGACAGGTAACTTCTTCCTTTCTTCTACAGGAACGAATATGAGTTAAGTTTTATTTCCTCCCCTTTCTGAATATACAGGCAGACATTCTGATAAATAGCACAGAACTTGTCAAAACCTAGAGAGAAGTCCCTCCCTCTCCTTAAAAATAGTAAGTAGTTTTTTCATGGTTTTAGCTGAAAGTCCTACCTGGTATGTCCAAGTCCCTTTGAGAAGTAGATATGCCCAGGATTTGCCATGGCAAGTAGAACTAGGGTCTTTATTCACATGCACAGGAGCATTTCAGGTCACAGCATTGCTTTTTTTTCCCCACTTGAAAAGCACCGACCAAGGCTCCATCTTGTGGTTATTATTTAGTTCTTGAAATGTGTCAAAATTTAGGAGTACTACAGAAGGAAATTTTTGTTGTTTGAGGTTTTTCTGTGACTCTTGCTTCCATAGAGGAGACCTTTGTCAAAGCTTTACAATCTTTCCATGTAGAAACACTTATCTGTCTAACATGCATTAGAGTGCTTGCTTTTCTATGCTCAGGTGCTGGGGACTTCACCATGGCAAATTCCAGTTCAGGTCTGTCAGCACCTAGTGGATGAAAGTCAAGACATTTATTTTATGGATCGATTGTCATTTTCACAAAATAGATTCAGGAAAAAATCCATTGTCAGCAAAAAGTCATGAGGCTGTTACTGACTTCAAAGGAGCTTCTAATATTGTTCCCTTGCCCAAACAAGCTGGGGGTGATTTACTTGCAGGTCAAGATGGATGCCAAACTGCCAAAAGGCTGCAGCATTAAGACCTGATGAAATGAAGCACCCTTCTCCAATTCCATTCTGAATTAACACAAAAATCTAATGTAATCCAGTGACAGTCTTGCTTGGGAAAAAACCCCAAAACTTAAACAAAATCTGGCCACTAGTATTTAATTTCATGTATAGAGTCCATGAGGAACTTTGTCCATTCTGTGGTGAGACAAAAGCAATTTGTTTCTCCTAAAGCTCATCAGGTAACTTACTCTAGAATGAGTGTAGGTAACTCCAGCACTCCTAGTGGCCCTATATCTACAAGATGCAAAATTTAACTGTGGTTACTATCTTATTGCTATACATATTCAAACACTTGGAGGCTTGTCAGTGGAATGCTTATTGAAACCTTTTTTTAGGCACTTAAGACACCAGATGAGCATTTTTCACTTGCTCTGATCAAGAAGTATTCCCGCTACTGTTCCTATGAGAAAGCACTGATGTAAAGCTAAAATTCAGTTCATCAGAGCTTGGGAAGACAGCATTATTTTACCTGCCTCAAGGGGAACGCAATTAAAGAAATATCATGTTTAGAAAATACAATTGAATTACATAGCTGTCTATGAAATTTTTAAACCTTATAGAAGCACTAAAGGCAATGGAAAAAGTAGCAAGTCACATCAATGAGATGCAGAAAATATATGAAGATTATGGCACTGTATTTGACCAACTGGTTGCAGATCAAAGTGGAACAGAAAAAGAGGTAAGAGAAGAAACATGTTCAATTGACTCTTGAAGCATTATGTAGCTTGCTTTTAGGGTTTCATCTCTTCTTGAGGTAATTTTGGAAACTTACTTGTGCTGGGCTTCCTCCATTCTCCTTTAATATTTTAACTTCTGTTTTGTATCTGCCTGTCAAGTTTCTTTTTGTCAGTAGGTTATGGTAAAATTTTCAGACAGCTGCCAGAGCCGCCTTCTGGACTGATACGAATTGCAAGCAGGACTAGACATAGTTCTCAGTAGGAAAAACCCTTCTTTTTTTCAAAATGTTGCAGAGATTATCCATGCCCTAAGGCATTTTGATTTTATGCTATAGGGTTCTTAAGTTCTTAAGATATTTTTTCACCCGTATAAATGAAAATGACAATTCAAGGGGTTTCACATTAAGATCTGTTATTCTCATTCTCTACACTTCCAGTGCTGAGGCATCCATGGTTATTTGTCAGAACAAAACCCATTAGTTATACAGACTGTGTGCACTCATCTCTCAGAACTGGGGCAGCAAGGTCTCCACTTAGTCATTTACCTCAAACAATCACTAAGCAAATCAAATCTATAAAGTTGGATATCAGATATGAGAGATGTCAGCTCAGTTGTTTTATTTCCTGTTGGTAAAAGTCAAATCATCCTGTCAGCTACCTGGTTTCTCATCACTTATGAGAAACAAAACTTGACAGCCTGTGAGATTCTTCAGTTATGTTGTGTCTCCAGAAGAAAGGAGCCTCAGAGTGTAAGACCTCCATTAATTCTGCCACTGGCAGTGTCATTAATACTAATTACTCTATAAAGATACTTACAGCTACTAAATCAGCCAGTTCACAACTGGCTATATGTAAGTGACAGGTTATTAGGTCAATTTAATATTCTTCTAAGTTATTAATAGTAAGAACTTCTATCCAGCTTCCATAATTTAGGGTCTCTTACTTAGTAAAGTTGTTACCTACTTTAAAAAGAGAGATTACTCACACTTTTCCTGCTGTAGTTGTAGAACTCTTTCTGTACATAGAGTAAATAGAGAAAACAGATCCTTAAAGTTACCGATATGTACTCATGACCGTATTACATGTCTGGGTTGCAGCACTGCTGTGTATATTTATACTGTTTATTTATATTATCTACTGTTATACTTTATTACAGGTGACTGAGCTTTCAATGGGAGAACTTCTGATGCACTCTACAGTTTCTTGGCTGAATCCTTTCCCATCACTGGGCAAAGCAAGAAAAGACCTTGAACTTACAGTGTTTGGTAAGTGTCTTCCTTAATGACTCTGCTCTTTCAAATCTGAAGATTATCACGTTAAATCTTCTTACAGGATAAAAGCCACAAACCCCAGCTCCTTGTAGCCAAGTGATATCTAGGGTGGACTTATACCTGAAAAATACACAGTTCTATCTCCTAACATGAGAAAAGTTTCTATTTGTTGGTTTGCTGGTCCTGTTTGCTCTGTGAGCCACCTGCAGCTGCTATCTTGCCTATATTTAAACTATGGAAATCAGAGATTTTCAAGAGGCTATATTATCTTTAGAACAATCTGTTAAATGAGGCTTTCAAAGGAGGCTGGTAGGAAAATCATATTTATTCTACTCTTGTGAATTCAGGCTAACTTCTGCTTTATGGCTACTGCATTGAAATCTCCATCCAGATTTTTTAAGGTGAAAGCGAATGTGGAAATGAGAGCACACAAACAAGAGTTTTATTTAATAGAATAGATACACAATTAATCATTTACTCATTACCTAAGTAATTAAATCTTTCAATGAAATATCTTAGGCACTTGTCCCTTTCTTTAAAAAGCATTATTTTAATATTTCACTGAATAAATACCTACAGGAACAAATCCAAGCTGATGACAAACTTGTCTGAGAAAGAGAAACATGTCTATCTTTCTCACTCTCTCTGGGAAGCATGACAGGTTAGGGCAGAGAATGCTTCGAACAGAACAAAGAGAAACTACCTACCAGGCTTCTTGGATGAGCTTGTTGGTGATCCACATATGCTGGACAATTCCCAGCATGACATGTATGAATGGAAGGACTCTGGCCTGATGCTTAACTTGGACTGGTTGTCTGCTACTGGGAAACTGAATTTTATTCTCACTTCAAACACTCTGCAGGCAGCTTAGAAAATGCACCCAATATGTATAACTGAAGAAAGCTGCCAAGTTTTGGGGTTAATGCTGTGCTTGGTATGGCTGCGTCCCGGCTTCATGTAGAGACAACTCAAATTCATACTATTGTCCCTCTCTCCTCTGGAAGAAAATGTGCATGAGTAGGGATAGAGCTGATTCTGCGCTAGAGTCTGGTCTGGGATCCAGCACTGCTCTGAAGAGCCATCCCTCAGTTCACTGGCAACTTCAATGCCCCCATGTCTCTGTTCCTCCTTACAAATGAGACTAAACGTGTCCATCTCCCTGGACGCTGAAAGATTAGATAAAATTAGTGAGACACTCCACTCGGATGTTGTGGAAGCTAGAGAATTCCTGCAGAAGGAAAATAGGAATTGAGATGTCTGAGTTTCCAATTAGACAAATGCTGAACTGCAGGAAGACCCGACTTAGTGTCCTTTTTCACAGCGCTCTCTTGGTATATGCCCCTCACTACACTTGAAAGTGTCCACCGATTACAGAAAGAAAACTTTCTGTGTAATCTACATCTACTCTATTTGTTTATGTGAAGACTTACAGGAGATACTTTGCTGGTAGTTTCAGAATAAATGTACAGAATTGCTTCATCCCAAGTGTTTGGAACAAAATGTGAGGAAAAAAATACTGCCGTTGTGAGAATGTAGGATGAAAAACCAATTGTCATCTTAATACAGGACAAGCGCTTTACAATGTTTGCTTATCTCATCCCTCACATTTCCATGACTACAATGATCAGCTTCTCCAAGATAGTATTTTCATTTAATTATTACACGTATAACTAACAGTCTTCTTTTTTTTTTTTCCTTTCTCTTTTTAGTTTTTAAGAGGGCTGTTATACTGGTGTATAAAGAGAACTACAAACTGAAAAAGAAAATGGTAAGTCTGGTATCAGTGTAGGTGGTGGGTGTTTATGATACTGCTGCAATGTGAGATACCAGTGTCAAAGGGGAAATGCCACCTTCCCTCACTACACTACTGGAATTCTGGCTATCCCAGCTAAAACAAGTGCTCAGTTTCTGTGTAGCAATAAATATTTTTTTTTTCACTTGGTAAGCAGCAGCATCTTCTCTTTGCAAGCCCCATGTTAGTTTTGTCAGGTGGAATATGAAACAGTGCCATGTAGAAATCATTAATTCTTCCAGATGGCATTTATGATGGTCTACCTTAACACAGTGTGTAGATGAAAGACCTCGGTTTTATAGACCCTTGATCATCCTGGAAGGAAAGGAAAAGGGACATTTTAAACATAACCTTCTCTGTCCCCACTTACAAACCTGGAATGCTGAAGTCAGGTAGCAAGTCGTATATCCCAAGTACCAGTGGTGATGTACTGAGCCATGCTTATTGTAACAGGAGGGTCTCTAAAAGCAGCAGCAACAGCAGCTGCATGATTAATGTATTCTCTTCATCAACAGTCTGCATGTTCTTTCATAGGAAACTTGTTCCCTAGTAGTATTTATATACAAGGTATTATTTTTATCCATTAAAATCTAATGGTTTTAAAAGTTTAAGCAAATTCAAATTCCAAAGGTTGTGTCTATCACCATTTCAACTACATTTACAAGCACATTTTAAGGGACTGAAGGAAAGTCTAATGAATTCAGTTCCCCTTCTGAGGCAGGTCTTTTAAGAGTAACACAAAACACTACTACTTTTTTTCTTTTACTTCTTAGAAATATCCTTTTTGTTTTTCTTTTTGTAGCCTACTAATGTTCGAGCTGCACATAATTATGGGGACTTGGATCCATTTAAATTTCGCTGGTTGATTCCTTTATCTGCTCTTCAAGTTCGACTGGGGAACACAGCAGGTAACTCTCTTGCTCTAAATACTTTAGTATTGAATGCTTTTCTGGGATTCTGTAATACTGCTTCTTCCATATGTCTTTCTGGACCCTCTGGGAACAGGCAGGTGTAGAGAAAATACTATGCACTGTTGTCTCTGCACTCGGGCTACAGGCTTGAAACATTGACAGACTTTCTTAGTTTGCCACGTTGACTTCTTCCATGAGTTCAGGAAGATGTGAAGGAATGACAGAATGGAAATCCCCAATAACAGGAAGGTGATTTACCGTAGCTGACATCCTGGTAACACCCTGATGCCATGTGTGTGCTGATCCTTGTGTTTTTCCAGACAGGAGAAAATTGACTGTAATTTGTGGTAGTAGAGGCCTGTGTTTTTATTTTCAAGTCAATCCTTATGCTCCTATCCATTTCTGTATGTTCTATAAAGTGTCACAAGTTCTTTAAACAAATAAATGCTTTGCCAACCTGAGGTGAAGGCATTTTAAGGCTGGAAGGCATGGAGGAGCAGGAAGAATGGGGGAAAGCAACTCTTCAAGAGAGAAGTTATCAAAGGCAGTGTTAGGCTGCTTCAACAGGAGCGCTCAGAGGACTTTTTGTTGCGTTCCATCTTGGGTGAGATCTTCTGTGGATGCACACGTGGCTATGTTAACACTGCCTTCAGGAGTCAGGAGCTTGGTCTTTCTAATGCCAAAGGCTTTGTGAAGTATATACACAAGTAACGTTTCCTTCCATGCATAGGAACAGAGAACAGCTGTATCTGGGAACTGATTCACACCAAGTCCGAACTAGAAGGCAGGCCAGAAACAATTTTTCAGTTGTGCAGCAGGTAAGCTTTATGTGGAGATTTTATTTCACAGATCACATTAATGGAATTAAAAAAAGGTTTTCCCCTATGTGACCTTTGCATCAGCAGTTTTGATGCAGCAGTCGCTCTTTGAAGCCAGGCACTACACCAGTGTTTAACTGCATAAAATATAACAAATTCAAGTGGGAGTGAGTTTGGTGCAGTGATCCAGCATCAGAAATCTGAGCACATATATGAACATAAGTTCCAGTATGGTATGGGCAAAGTAATTGATTTTATCAGACTCTCAGTTGGTTAGCAGAAATTAATTTCTTATAAAGAATCACTTAAGGTGATTCCTTGGTACAGAATTTACCTGTCAACTTGTTTTCTAAGAGGAAGTAACACAAGGTATGTGAAATGCCTACCACCACCTTAAGATGTCCCTCCACATGTCAGGAGGGTTGGAATTTGATGATCTTTGAGGTCCTTTCCAA
Source organism: Pseudotriccus pelzelni (assembly GCA_035584735.1). Lineage (NCBI taxonomy): Eukaryota > Metazoa > Chordata > Aves > Passeriformes > Tyrannidae > Pseudotriccus > Pseudotriccus pelzelni. Next base: position 55,317,250 of record JAWMRA010000113.1, on the reverse strand, counting down.
CCCAAAACATCCTATGATTTGTGATTATCTGCAAGCTCTCTACCAATATAAGCTATTAAAAAACCCACTGCACTAAAGTACATCAGCAGAAAGGAAGGGGGCAGATTTTATCCCAGTGTCTTATTTCAGAGGGGAAAATTAAGTTCTGTGATTTTTTTAAACTTGCAGTGATTCTGAGAACAAGAGTAACATTGTGAAGGTGATCCGTTCTATTTTGCGGGAGAATTTCAGACGTCACATAAAATGTGAGCTACCACTGGAGAAAACTTGTAAAGATCGCCTTGTCCCACTCAAAAATCGTGTACCTGCAACAGCCAAACTCGGTAAGAAACACCTTCTCAAAGTGAAAAATAGTCTGGACTCCAGTGCTGGCAGAAGGTTTGCAATTATTACCATGACTGTAGAGTGCCATGTGTCAGACCCGCAAATCCCATGTCTTTATTTAGGATGGGAACGTGGTAGTTTCTCCACCACTCAGTGCATGACAAGGGCTAGACGAGATAAGCAAGTTTGCTATCCCCCCTGCCCACACTGTGATGTGTCATTAGCTCTCTTCAGGAAGACTTAATAAGGCCCAAATTAATTTTGCTGGGAAGGAACAGACTCCCTTTGGCATGGTATTAGTGTTCCTTCCATTAAGTAACTCAGCCCTAATACTATTTATTTATTCAGCTAAAAAAACCTGAAAAGGGCAGGGGTCGTGCTTCTTTCAGTGCACTAAATCTGCATCCCAGCAGAAATTATAATTAAGTATAGGCTTCAGACATTTTAGTTAAATGAATAGCCACTAGTATTTCAAGTTTTCTTTCTGATCAGTTCTCTGTAAAATCCCATTAACATCACAGGATCTGAAACACTTCAACTTCTGCCTACATTCTGGCCCTCCAGTGCTCGAGGTGTCCAAATCAGTCTGTCTTTCCTGCAGAAGACTTTATGACTACAATTTGTGGAGGATTTTTTATGTATTACATAGGAAGGCAAGCACATAGCTCTGGGGGCAGTTGTAACGAAAACTCTGGTGTGGGGTCACACTGCCAGTATCAGAGCGCTGGCACATCTGACTTGGGATGATTATCAAATGAGACTACATACACTGTAATCATAAGTGGGCTATTAAGGTAGAAGGTATAACCAGCTAATATTTTGGTGAAAAAAATAAATCTGCATTTTTCCTCCGCACAGCTTCCACAAGGTCCCTGAAGGTATTGAAGAATTCATCCAGTAGCGAGTGGAATGGTGAGCCAGGGAAAGGCACCTTCCAGGACTCTGATGAGTGCAGCCTGAGCAGCAGTACTCAGAGCAGCAGCTGCCACACTTCTGAGAGCATACAGGAGCCCAAAAACACATCTCCTGATAAACATGTAGAGAGCTGTGCATCTGACTTTTCCAATGTTCTTGTCAAAGAATCTGACATTCTCAGTGATGATGATGAAGAGGATTATCAGAACCTAAAGAAGGGCAGTCCTACAAAAGACATTGAAATACAGTTCCAGCGGCTGAAGATTTCAGAGGAACCCAGTACTGACTCTGAACGGGATCAGGCTGCTGAAAATGAGGAAGGAGATGGCTTTGAGATAGGACAGCATCCAAAGCTTGTGCGTGGCCATTTCTGCCCAGTGAAGAGAAAAGTAAACAGCACAAAGCGTAACAGAGGAACTTTAACGGCAATGCAAGAACGTCACCAGTCCCTTGACAGCCACTCTGATGCTGCAAACCTGGATCTGAACTCTATTTTAGAGAGAGAATTTAGTGTTCAGAGTTTAACATCTGTAGTTAATGAGGATTGTTTTTATGAAGCTGTGGAGAGGCATGGAAAATCCTAGCTTTCTAAGCACTATATTTAAAACATTCATTTGAAGTCCACATAAAATTCAACAAACATTTTGTTTTAAAACTAGTAAATTCATGGAAGCTGCAGGAAAACTACTATCTTTGTGCACTAATACATTTTTCCACAAAAACAACTGTAAAGGATTCTTAAGTTATTTTAATTTATTGTGGATCAAAAATAGATTAAGTTGGCCAAGGTCTGTAAATTAGTTCATCCCTTTCAAGTAGTTATTAAGATGATGTAGTATTCTTGGGGATGGCCTCATTAGTATTTTAAGTAATGTGGAAAAGGTGCTAGTGAGTGGCAGAGGGGTTTACAGCAGGAAGTAGCATTGCAAAATTAATTTTCAATACCTTGGGCATTTTATTTCTTTGGTTTTCATGTTTGCTTTATTTAAAGCAGAATTAAGTTATTTTAATGTGTTTTAGTGCACAACAGTGCAGAAGTTTCATTTTGTATGTTTCAATGCTGTTTATACTTTATACATATGTGTAAATACAAAAACAAAGCTTGGCCTGTAATCTTTTATTTGACCGTATTTTTTATTTTCTCTACCAGCCTGTACAGTAAAAGACAAATAAGTATTGTACTTAGCCATGTTTTCTTCTTTTTATTATGCTGCTTTTCTCTAGTTGGAGCTTTAAATACCAAATTCTTTGCTTCTGCATAAATGAGAAGAGTATTAGCAGACCTTGAGGCAATTGGTGCACTTTATCCTCCCATAAGCCAGTCACTTGAGTGTATTTATAAAAGCCTTGGCTTCTATTTTTTAGATTACTCTGTACAGTAGGATGTTCCAGGATAAAAAAGCACAAAAACCCAAACACCATCTTACATGCCGAAGTATGAAAAGTATTTTTCTTACATTTCAGTAATGCACTTCCATTCATACAAAGCTCAATTATTTCAGAATTACAACTTAATTACTTGTCTCACAACATACCTTGTTTCCTGGTATGTTGTGTTCTAGCCATTCCCCTGAAGTAAAAATAACCTGGACTGTCTTTTCCCTTTTGTCTACAGCTGAATGGAATAGAGAGAGCTGCCCTCTCTCTTTACTTTCTCAAAAGTAGTTCTTCCATACTCAGATGTAGGAAAACCTCCTTTTACTGAATGAACACCTCTAGATCAAGGAGTTAAAACTAATAGAAAAATCAGTCTGCTGCAATTACAACTGTTACAGCAAATCTTCCTCCTCTTCAGTCTGTTCAGGCTGATTAGTGCTTTTAAGTAAATTCCTTGCCTTCTTCTTTTGCTTTAGTTCTTCTCTGTAGCTGAACAGAAAAAGGCTTGGGTCTTCATCACACATTTTCCTGTATGTATCGCACAGACTTCTAAACTGTGACATGGAGAGCTGAAAAGGACGCAAAGTTGGATCAACATTTGCTGTCATCATCAGCTGTTCTGTTCTTTTCAAACGTCCGCTTTCAGGAAACAAGGTCCTAGAAGGTGTGGGGAAAAAAAAATCCCAAATTCAAAAAATTCAGACAGACATTCCCTTAAGAGTAACATAGAATTTACTTAATATAGGTTTACTATTAGCTATGTCATTATTTTAGCTCTGGCACTCTTAATATAACTATCTAAGCAAATGGAAACATATGAGGGTCCTTTTTCTGCAAATGCACTTTATGACACCATATGAAGGCACATACATGAATATATTAAACACATGCATGTACGGTCCTGTTTGCTAACATTAAAAAGAGCTTTGGGTATGGATACAAGCACAGAAGCTTCTTAGAATTAGTCTCATATTTAGAAAGCAACAACAGATTAAACCGTGCAAAACAGATCAGAGCCAAACCATATGACTTTCTTTCAGACCATTTCATTCCAATGGGAAAGATATTTGTTATCACTTGTCATTAATATCATAATTCTAATGCCAGGAAAAAAAAGGCCAAGAAGCAGGAAGAGATTCTTTAACCATTCAGTTTTTTTAGAACCTGGAAAATATGTCAAGAGTCTTAAATTTTGGTTTCAGCTCTGTCATTCTTTATAGAAAGGCATGGTTTATGTGTGTGTCTCAATTTTCAAGTTGTATCTATGATACATACATAATATCTAAAAATGTTGTGCACCTATTACAGTAACACTCCCATATGCCAGATGTGTTTTGAAGGTTGGCTAGACAAACTAATCAAAAAACTCTCTATAACACATTAGTTCACCATCCAAGTCAGCAAGGTTAAAAAAGGATCAATCCTTATTTCAATATTCCCCAAGTTATTCTTTGATTGGGTAGTTAAAAGACTTATCTGGAGCCAGAATTTACAGACAAATGTAAACTGATTCTGTATCTTGTTTTTATGCACTGTATGTGATAGATAACCTTAAAATGAACTTAGAAGCTATATTATACACCAAAACTCGCTATTTTTTTCAGGTCAGCTAAAGAGTAAGAGGATTGTGTTTCTTAGCTGCATACTAGGGGCTAAAGTATGATAAGCTGCTAGGGAATACGTGACGTCCAAAAGTTCAGATTCCCCTCAAAAGAATGTAAAGCAGTTATTAGCAATTTGAGATTACACAATAGTTGGGTTTCTTTTTTTTTCCAGCTTTGGCAAAAATATTGTACATTACATAGAAGGCATGCAATCAGCATGTCTCCTTACACTGTCAATGAATCATTCTTTCACACACACACAAAAAAAATGGAAAAAAGAAAGCCACCACCAGCCTGTAAAACAAATACAAATCAATCTAGACTTTTGATACTTCTTTTTCTAAACACCTCCAAATGCATACCCAAACCCTAACACAGGCAGATCAGGAGTCATTTGAGATCCAATGTCTGCATCCCAGACATCAGTGGCATTCATGGCCTCAAGAAAAAAAAACAACAAACCAAAACTAGAGGCAAAATTCTTTGTTCACCTTTAAAACAGTGACCTATATGGCTTGTAGTTCAGTAAGGTGGCATCCAACTCCAATTCTAGACTGAATCACAGTCAAAACTATGCCCAACAAATTCAGCTAGCCCAAGCTGCAGGAGCTAACAGCATCTGTCACAAATTCTACAGTGCTGAGTGCTGGGTTTTGCCCATACCAAGTCAGACACGTGGCTATGCTGGAGTTTTAACAGGACCTCTGGTGAAGAGACTGCAGGTTTCTCACACCAGAGAACCTACTAAATTCCCTCAGTAACACACAGGGATTTTAAAAGAGCCAGTAAGAGCTCAGTAAAAGGGCAAGCACAGAAACAAGAATTTGACCTTTTGACATTATCCCCAAATAAGTAAAATTTGCCACAGATGACATTCTCTTCAAACTTCCATCAAAACCTCTTCACGCCACCATCTTTGATTCTGAATTTTGATACTTTTGGTTTTTAACTTAATCACGTAATTTTTGTGGTTGGGCTGGGTTGTTTGTATTTCTGAGACAGACAAACTATTGAAAAGATGACCCGTTTATTCTAGTGATTTTAACAACTTCAACTGCACTACCAAAAATGCCAAATAATTATTACATAGTAACATCAGAAACATATTAATCTCCAAATTTGTCTTCAGAAACCATTCTGAAATGGAAAGATCTAAGGAACTATGATGACAAATATAAAATGGGAGGAATAAAATCAAATGCATAGCTAACTGATTTAGTAGCTGATGCATTTACAAAACACTATCTGAGAATTTTTCATTAAAAATACTTACTCAAGTCCACGGAAACAGTATTTTCTTCTAAACTGAAAAACACTTCGAACCACTTTTTCTACAAGCTCAAACGGCTGCTGTATCTTTGGCTGCACCAATGGAGTGAAATGTACCACAGCCACATCCACCTATATGGAAAGAAAGATAAATTAGAGTACACATATTCCTTTGGTACACATTACTTCTCAGTTAACTGGCCAGGCATCAGAAAACAGGCACAGCATAGGAAGACGTTATTGTGACAGGTAACGCAGCTGTGCAGTGACCAATGTCATAGTATTGAATATAAAGATATAAAAATTTAGCTTTCAAGGCCCTACATAATTTTAGTCTTAGTTATCTACATATTTCCAATTAGTTCAGATGCCATTAGAACTTGGTACTTTTTTCCCCACGGCATTTCCTCCATCTAAAGCAACTTCCATGTAATCTGGAAAGCAATTAGCACTTCTGTCTTCAGATCCTTCCACAAGACAATTCTGACATAATACACAAATTAGACAATATTTGATATACAGGCTGAAGGGCAGCTGGAGAAAATTGGTATTATAATTAGAAATCAAACCCATTCCCTGTATGTTTTCGGTTGCTCTAGGGCTTTTCAAAAATGTAAGCCAAGGAATTACTTTTCAACATACTAAGATTTTAAAATGCTAGCCTATTTAAAGGAATGGTAGGTAGAAATAAGTTTGCACTCAGCTTAAGTGACAACACAATTCTGTATTTACACTGTGTATCACACTTAATCCAAAATTATGTTTGAATGATTCCACACAGGTAAGCTTGTATATATTCTTTTATAGTTCCAAAATCAGCTTGGCTCACAGAATGGTCACCTACCCTGTGTCTGAAAACAGACTGAGGTCATATGTGCACGTTATGGTTTTTGTATGTACATAGCTATATGTGCTGCAACTACAGAGACACTGTATTATACAGAAAAGCCTTGAATTCAGACTTCTGTATTAAAAACCAGAAGCTGGGCTAAAAATTCCAGTTCTGCACAGCAGTGAATAAAGAAGTTTGTCTTCCAAACTAGATTTTAACAATAAAAAGGAAAAAAATCTGTGGAAGAGCCCACTGAAAATTTGCAGAATTTGTAGAAGTACTGGTACTGAACAACTAAAAATTTTTTAAAGTAATGGATTTTAAAAGATATTCAGTCTCTTATTAAAAGAGTCTGCTAATATGATGGACAATCATTCATTTTTTTAAAAGCTCTGACAGACAATACTGACATTCACAGAACAGAATCTATGTGACATTAAATTGCGGACGTGCTAGTTCTGATGGAAATGAGAGACACACAGGCCAAAGAACAGCTGCTGCTCTAAGCACACACTCACTGTACCAATTGAGATAGCCCAGCTCATGACAGTACTTAAAGGGTTTTTCCTACGGCTTCAACCAAACCTGCTCATAGCAACCTCTGATGTGGACATGTTCTTCTGACACAAAGCTACTATCCATCCAAATTGTTCTTTCAGTGGGAACAGCTCAGCTGTCAAGTACACCTACCCAGTACAACTGCTTCAATACGCTAAGTACTGTATTTCAACAGAATCATAAAATCCCAACAACATTAGGTTATTCAAGTAGACAGAACTTACAAAGCTGAACAAAAATACCAGCTAGAGAAAGGAATGAAAATACCAATTAATGGTGCTGCTGAAAAAAAAAAAAAAAAGAAACACAGCAAGTTTTCAGCATTAGCACTGCTGATCTCAAGTTTATGTTACTGAATGATTTTTCTCTATTTGTCCACCTTTTCTGAAAGCTAGAGTTAAGAATAAGGCAGAAAAAATACTTAAAATTACTGAAATCTGAAGCACAAAAACTTACTTAAAAATCAGGTAACAAAGAAAACTTGACATATGGAATCTGCAGTCAAATGCACATACATGTATTTTCCAAAGCAGAATTTTAATTTTTCAAGTATTCATAGCTTCTGCCTTTGCCACAGGTTGCTGTTAGCTATGACGAAGACCACAGGAATACAGAAAAAACTTGTGTTCACCCTAAGGGTAAGAAAAGTTAATCTTTCTGAACAGAGAAAATACATACTTCATATGTACTAAGGGCTTATTTACACATGCATTTGTGTATTGTCAAGAAACAAAACAAAGTATTTCCCCCACAAAATTAGGGGTAAGAAAACAACCAGAGACCCTGTGGCATCTCTTAGTCACCTCAATTTTGCAGAACTGCTCATGAGAGATGAGGGCTCTTTGGGAGTAAGAGCTGCATCTTTCACAAAAATTTCTGAAGCAGAAAAGAACACAATCTAGATGCAGTGTACTGCTTCAGAGCCAAACAGCTCAATTTGCAATCTCAAGGCCAGTGGGCAATAGTTTCTCCTTCTGAAACAAAACACAGCACTTCTCAGTTCCGTTATAGACGCTGTTTTCTTTGGACCCCAGGAAAGCTGCCTGGTTACTATAGCAACAGATATAGGGGAAAGCTTTTCACTTGTAATTGGTCACTCCTTTAAAATTATACGTGCTATTTTTCCCTAATCTTTTTAATATGCATAAGAGTAGAATTATGAAAGCCAATAGAGTACACAAGAGCACTTAAAATACACAAGTCAATTCGATGACAATTTTATGAATACCCTTTTCATTTCACCCCACCGAGTATGTTAAAAATATTTACAAAATAGCACTCAAATCTTACAAATTAATGAATAAGAAAATAATTCAACTGATTTATCCTGAACTGTCAATAGTACAGCAATTATTCACCCCTTACGGTTTTAGTGTATCTGTACAATGAAGGTTTATATCCTGGTAGAGTGGGAGGAACACATGACAGAGTACAATTTAATCCAGACAAGTCTGCTGCCTTGCTAATGAAATCAACACTCTAAATCAGAATAAGCTCAAGTGAGACAGTTTTTACTAATTGTTGACAATAAAGGTCTCATAACGGGCAGTACATGTATCTTGTGTCAGGGCTGTATTAAAATCAAACCCACATAACATTTCCTCAAGCTGCAATTTACTCATAGGGAACTGAAACCTAAGCAGAACATATTACAACTTCATTAAAACAGACTGCTTGAGATCCTACTGAGATAGTTCTAAGTCAGCACTTCCACAAACCCAGTGTTCAACAGCAGTATTTTATCTGTCTGCTAGCGACAAACGTTAGGTCTAACACCAGACACGCATCTCACAGCAAACTTGTTCTATGCGAGTTTACTTTTGGTTCACTTCCAGCAAAAACTAACTACGCCACTCACTAAGAGCAATAGTTTCTGGTTAGAACAGCTTTGTAGTAACTCCAGTCACACTAGACTCACAAAGACAATCACAGGAAACCAGAATTCAGGTACAGAACCCATTGCTGCAACGAGAAAGAACTTTTCTCCTAAATTCTTCGCACACCAGCTGGCCGAACCCACTTCTCCAATGTGCTGCAGTTACCATATAACCTTTATTAGCAGCTTTATTCCTTCATTCTTTTATACAGCCTCATACAAAGGTAGCAAGTTATAGGATGACCTATGGAAGGCTAAAGCTATCAGGAAGAGGTAAGTAAAGCCTGTAGTTGAAGAGAAATGTCCTGCTGTTCCAATTACAAATTAAAATAAATTGCACAGTTCTTTTCTAGGAAATTTAAACTTTTAATAAGATTATCTGTGATGAAAAAACCAATAACTGACAAACAACAAAACCCTCTGGCTCTCAGTGAAACGTAAATGATTTCCTCCCCCACCCTATAAGTCTACGGTTTCTGGGTTCTCAAGATTTTACTCTGTTTAATCACTGTTCACGCTTTTCATCATAGAACCTGGACATCATTATGTATTTAGGACTAAGGGCCTCTGTCTGTTTTATTCCATAATCTCTTTGCTTTCCCTTACTGAGTGTTTTTCAAACAAAACTCATTAAACAAAGTACTCCTTTATTCTCGGGTAGATGGAACTAAGAGAGAGAACAAACAGCAGTAATGCACTTGCTGTAGAGAACAGAAAAAAAAAAACATTCCAAGAAATTTTGTTAATACATGCCAATGCAGTTTTATATGAGAAGGGATAGTTCCATTCAAGAGAAACTGCATTTTCCAGGACATCTACAGTGAAGAAAACATCTCAGACCTCACATCCAGCAGTAAGTCCTACACAAACAGGAATGAAACATGACTGTGTTTTTAATTACAACTGTAGTACTTATAGTTGAATTTCTCATGCCTTTAACTTGGTTCATACAATTAAATGTAATGTATGGCTACCATTTGTAGTGTTTTGCATTTATGCTTGCATGTTTGTATATACTGAAAATTTAAAAAGGAAGCAATGAAAAAGGCTGACTCACAGCCCTAATTAGCTGTTCCAGAACATGCTTTTGAATGAGTTTTGAGCTATCTGGACATGTCAGTTCCTTCTGTAAAAAGAAGTTAAGCCGTCTCTTTCACAGGCCTGTACAGCAAATAATACATATTTGCCACAGCACCTCTTCACAACCTGAACAAACTGGAGGGATTTGGACATAGGCAGTTCTTTGAAGTAAGATTTTAAAAATGAGTAGCTGTTAATATTTTAACTTTAACTATAAGCGTTTTTAATATATATATGCTGGATAGAGTTGGCACATCTTTGAGCCATTACCTGACATAAGTACAAAATAGAAATTAAAGTATAGATACATAAATTATACATTGTGTAGTGGATCTAGAGGATTACATTATACTATTATAGAGAATAATATTAAAGATAATCATATTTATAGAGGATAAATATATTAAATTAGTTAAGTAATGGCACTAAAGATTGATAGAACCCATGTTGATCAAAACCTTGTTGTCTTATGTATCATGAACTGAAACAAGTACAATACTACAGATATTTTGTGTTCCACTTATTTAAATTTTATTCTCTATTATTATGGTTTTTCAAAAAATTCTAATGCTAAAGACCAATTTTAATGTTATTTTTCATATTTAGATAGAATATCTTAGCATAATCCAGAGTGAGGTTTGCCCTTTTTTAATTTATGATAAAAGACAAAACCTGCCAATTTATTTGCCACGCAAAAGGCAGGGCAGGGCAGGGCAGGGCAGCACTTCTAATCCTCCTCTCAGACATTTCAAACCATTGTTCTTCATCTGCTATCCCAACACTCCAGCTGATGTAACAGCAGAAGTTCAATCTTCCCAGGTGCACAGTTATCATACTGCCTAAAATGTTCTCATCTGTCAAACGAAATTGGACTCTTTATGCAAGAGTAGCAGGGAGCTTTTTTAAATGAATTTTTAAAACTGCCACTTCATGGCAAATTTGCAAATTATTTCAGGCAGGGGACTGGTTAAAAAAATGCACTTCCACAAATGAGTTGTTTCATACCAGTATTAAAAAAAATAAAAATGTTTTAGAGACAGAAGCAGATCATATTCACTCTTACAACCTGCTAAATATTGCTGCTCAAAGGAATGGAAATCATGACTGAAAATAAAATATTGATTTAGAAAAGTCACATGACTAAATTGTGAAAATACTGCAAAAACTAAATTCAATTTTATTCTCCTTCAAAACCAAGAAATTCTGTAACAGTTATTAAAAAGCTGAACAGATAATATTTAAGTAACAGGAATAAAGGGTTACCTTTAACCACACTTTACACAAGAGGGAGTATAACGGTACACATTACTATAAAATAGTCAACAGGAGCTGACAACAGCCACCAACACAAATAAGGTACTTGAAGAATACAATATATTTTCTACCACTGTTTTTCTACCGCAATGACTTCTAATCTGCAGGTTCCTAATGTTACATTTACAATGTATATTTATCTAGTAAGCAAGCCTGCAATCTGTCTGCTATTACCAAAACCAATTGCAGTAAAGTAAGTTTTGCTTGATGGCTTGCAACCATGTATGAAAGGGCAGCAGCTCCTTTTTACAAGCAATTCTAAAACACTGTCCATTTGCCATCATTTCTGTTCAAGTACCTTGTGTACAGCCGCTCAGCTGCTGCAGGGTCATGTTCAGATATTCATTCAGATAGCTCTAATTTTAAAGGCAAGCGTTTTTTGTTTGCTGATTTCTTTTTCTTTCCCCCTCGCACTACTCCGCCCCGTCCCCCCCCCCCCTTTCCTATTACACAGAGGGCTACAGCTTGGCACTCATTTTCTCGAGAGGAAGGGCAGACAAAAGGTGACAGCAGATAATCATCATGGCATCAGCAAGTCTGCAGTTCTTTGCTTTTATTCTGGCTTTGTTTGGTGTTTTTGGAGATATCGCGGCCACCTTGCTACCAAACTGGAAGGTAAACGCAGATGTTGGCTCAAATATCATAACAGCTATAACACAGATGCAAGGACTTTGGATGGACTGCACATGGTACAGCACTGGGATGTTTAGCTGTACCCTGAAATACTCCATTCTCTCTCTCCCCGTCTACATCCAGGCTGCACGGACCACCATGGTACTGTCTTGTATCCTATCAGCATTTGGGATCTGCATCACTACAGTTGGAATGAAATGCACCAAGCTGGGAGGGGACAGTGATAGCAAAAGTCACGCTTGTTTTGCTGGAGGAATCTGCTTCATTCTTGCGGGAATCTGTGGATTAGTACCAACATCCTGGTACACAAGAGAAATTATTTCAAATTTTCTGGACCAGACCATTCCAGAGAGCAGTAAACATGAACCAGGAGGAGCAGTTTATACAGGATTCATTTCAGCAGGCTTTCTGCTTATCGCAGGTGTGATTTTCTGCACTTCCTGTTTTAACAAGCAGCAAGGAGGATGGATTTACCCTCCAAAGCAGCACCATTTTCCACCCGCAGAGCAGGAGAGCAATGCAGGTTACAACCTGAAGGACTATGTGTAAATAGTTATTTCTATCCATTCAAGGGTTTTTTGTGTGCTAAGTATAGTTTGATTATTTCGAAGAACATATAACCGAGCACTTAACTTTTCCTACATCTGAGTTGCAGTTATGTTTATGCAAGGTATTTAATTCATAGGGGCAACCACAAAAAGGAAAGAAGTAGAAAATGATACCTGTCTGCTACAAAAGTATTTTATTTTGCTGATTTTTTAAACCATGCCTTCTGACTTTCCACATAGCATTTACTGAAGAAAAATGAACTATTTTCAAACAGAACTGACTGTACAATTAAGGTAACAATGTCTTGTCATAGGAAAGATGATTAAAAACTAACTGCTTTCTGTTTAGAGAATCAGGCTTTCAATAATGTAACATTTTATAGTGTATTTTACGCTTTCATCTCTATCTTCATTACGATGCAAGGAAAAGAAGCCCAAACATTATTTGTCCAAGAAGCCAAATTCAATGGTTTTAAAAATCAGACACATCTGCCTTTCATTTTCAATTGTAAATTGCCTTGGTAACCAGATTTCATAACAAAAAAAAAAAAAGGAAAAAAAAGACAGAGAAGAACCAAAAAAACCCCACTCACAACAAAAGCCCATGGCTTCAAACCTTAGCTGCACTGTATACTCTGCATATCAGGCTGCAGAATCAGCAGTACCATTCAGATCTTGCCAAACACAGCTCTCGCATCCCAAACTGCCACCTGCTGTGGGTTTCATTGATCATTGTTAAAGAAATGTCTGCTGGACAATCACCAACTGCTACTAATCTATCACTGCACAATGAATGCAAGATATGAGGAGCGATACAACAACAGAAATGTAACCATAACTCTGAAAACGCCTACACACTGTAACAAACAGGATATAAACCAAACTATCCATGTTCAAGAAAAATCTGTAAGTGTTCTGGCTTAAACTTGCTGAAAGTAGCTATTAACAGCTTAAATACTGCTACCACTTATTGTCTTCTACAGTTCCGACCTCCTAAAAGAAACTTAATAAGTCCCTTTAATCATTCCTGTAGGATCTCTTTCAGGCCCACTCCCATGTATTCTCTGACTGTAAAATATAGCAGGCAACAATGATGAAGAGACAGCTCCTTTATTTATTTTCTTAACTCTCTTATTTTGAATAATTACCTTAAATCCTTTAACCTTTTCTTTCACCACCCAGATTTTGTTTTGAATTGGTTACTGGGATTATGTTCTATTTAAATACTTCCCTGAACAACAACCATATTGATGAATGAAAAGGGGTACAATTCAGGCCTTTAAATTTAGGAATATGATAATGCTGGATGAGTCTTTCAATAAAACAAACTGGTATTTATTCTGCATATTTATATACAACTTTCATTCCCCATGTTACTAGCCCAAAATTTGCTAAAACAGTGTGATGGAGCCTAAACATTATTTGTTTATTATGTTGGAAGAAGTCAGATCTTCTGCTATAGCATTTGGGAAAGTAGACTGTTTTATGAGTTTAACATGTAAAGAATCTTTATTCACAGAGAGTCTTCATTCTTCATACATAGAATGTCATTACATCTGCTTTTTTTACTACTGTTACAGGCATTTTAAGTTTCCTATGTATTAATCAAGCAGCTTGTCTTGTACTATTCCTAATGCTATCAGCAGTTACTTGGCATTGCAGAGACCTAACTATGACCAAAAAGCCAAATTTTCTTTTCCTATATACAATGTCATGCAGCACCATTCCACTCAATAAACCAAGAGTCTTTTATGTCTCAACATTCATAGTATTGTTGAAATAATATTTATACATTGTGAGAATTGAGGTAAACAACTTATTATCACAGACATAAATCTCCACCTTCAATAAGGGGTTTGACATGACACTAAGACGCAATCATTGTTATGTATGTTAATTAAAATTAACATCTGTAAAATCATAACCAAAAGGTATATAGTGAAAATAGGTGCCAGTTCTGTCTGAAAAAACCTGTACTTTCTGCTTTTACAATATAAGCAATTCTTGTTTTAACTCGAAGAAATACATTAAATAAAAATATGCTTGCCTTTAGTGGTACTGCTTTTTTATTCAACAGAGCACCAAGTAACTGTAGGACGTGCATATACTAAGATATTTGTAACAACTTTGTAAGTTACCTCTTTCTTGGTCAACTATGGTCTTTCCAGTACAGGAAAATGGGAATATCAGTTATAGCTTCCCAATTCTGAGACACAGGCTGCACAAAACATTTGACTACACTAGTGCTACTAGTACTCAAATTGCATCCATTATTGAGAAACCACCACGATAAAACTGGAATTTTTTGATAAATGAGAGAGAATAACCTTCCAAAGGTTCTCAAGAGATATGCCTGAAAATCTCTTGAGAGAGACTGCAATAGGGCGGAACGGAGATGTAATGAAGAGCTGAACCAACCAGTTTAAAAGGGACTTTAAGAAGCTGCAAGTTCATTTCTGAAACAGTAGTTTGACAGGACATAAAAGAGGGTTGATTTAGATTAGATATAAGGAAGAAATTTTTTACAATGACGGCGGTAAAACACTGAAACATATTGCCCAGAGAGATGGTGGCTGCCCCATCCCTGGAAACATGCAGGGTCAGATTGGACTGAGCTCTGAGAAACCGGATCTAGTTGAAGATGCTCCTGCTCATTGCATGGGGCTGGGACTAGATGACCATCAGAGGTCCCTTCCAACTCATATATTTTTGTGATCCTATGACTTCCACATGCCTTCAAGAGAAACAGACCTCACTTTTTACAAGAAAAGCCCAAACCAAACAAAAAACCCACTCTTGTCCAAAATACAGATTAATTTATTAATTTTTGATTCCTGTAATCATAATGGCTATTAATAAAAACCGGTGACAGTAGGTAAGAGGACAATAAGGAGACTTCTCTACTCACTCTGCCTCACAGATAAGAAGTAGAAAAGATTGTTACTTTTTTAAACAGGCAGTGGGATATGGGTGACAAAGTGCTATAGCAAACACGAGGGAGTAAAATATGCTAAAGATGACTGGGGTGAAACAAAGTTTTATAAACATGGTAGAATTAAGAGATCTTTGACAAAGATGACAAATTAAAAGTAATCTTTCAAAAGACCCATCAAATTTTCTAGGCACAATTCCCAAACTGTTCATAAATGCAAAACGTAAAACAGCAGGCTTTCTAAAAATGCTACAACTGCAGCAGACTATCCTGCCATTAAATCCTAATCTCCCTCTCCACAAACACCCAAAGAAGTATGCTGATCTTGCAAACAGGTTTGAAGGTCAAAGCCAAATTCTGAGGAACCAAAAAGAAAAGCACCTTCTTAAGAGTAAGCACACTTTGTTTACAGGAAATTCACATCACTTCATACTGTGGAGATGTTGAAATAGAGCAGCCAACTGTGTTCCTTACTCAAAATGAGATACATTGTTTGACTGACAAATTAACAAAAAAACCCCATATAAATACAGTAAAACCTACCTCTGGCTTTGGGACAAAGGCTTGACCTGGAATTATGAAACAGTTTTCAACAGCGCAGAGATGCTGAGCCATAATGGACAGTCTGCTACGTTGTTTACCTCCTGGATTAGCTGTAAGCCTCTAGGGGAGAACCAAAACATGTATATCAGTGGTACTGAACTGACCAAGTGATCAGTTACATTAAAGCTCAATTATCAGTATCATCAAATAAAAAAAAAAACACCACTAGTTAATTGTTAAGAACTCACATCAAATTGTACACCTGGTTGATCTAGAATTTTTTTTTCTCCAATATAGCAGCATTTCACTAAGATATGATGCTGATTCACAACATCAGTCCTGCAATCAAATGCACGTGGAAAGGAGCTCCTTGAACTTCTGCAGAACTAAATGAATGTCAAAAGAATTTTGTATGGACACAGGAGAAAACTAAAACTATTCTGCCTGCAGGATTCAGAACAAACATAACGCCAGCTGACAGTACTCTCACATTCTTTCCTTCCATTGTTTCTGTATCAAATATTACTACTTTTTTTCTTCTTCAAGATGAAGCAAAGCTCCACAAACTCAAGATCAGCTAGAAACCAAGATTTCTTCATTATTAGCTGATCTACACTTATAATATTTGCAAGGAAGCTGCATCTACTTTACATTAATTTAGAATGCCTAACAGTGAGAACATTTAGTATATAAAACTCAATTTAGTTAAGTCTCTGATTTTCCCAAGAATTGTTTTACAAAGACTATTGAAATAGTGGCCTAGTCAGAGGTTTCCTACACTTTTCTGACAAAGCAAGAAATACATTTTATGTGTTTTGCTAGCACAAAGAAGATTTAAACACAAAAAAACAAGTCTCAAATGATAAAAGACATTACACTAACTCTGCAGAAACAGAATTTTGAAGATTCCTATTCTTCTCTACCACCACCTCAATAAAAAATAAAAACTAAACCCCAATTTGCAGATCTGCTAACATCTGCACGTCATGTAGTCTCATATAAAAAGCCTACTCATGAAACGCTGCCATGCTTTTTAAATCTATCCCTGAAAAATAAAACTAAATCTATTGCTGAAGTTTCTCATTTTTTTAAACAACTCTTCTGAAAGGCAGTTCAGCACAGGGCAAATAAATACTTTTCAACGACCTTTTGGAAAGAAAGCTCAGTGATTCTTTTTGCATATGCCAGCATTTAAAACTACCCTCATTGCTGTTTCAGAGGAATTTAGTATTAAAAAACCCCATCACAAATCTATCCACCACCATGATCATTCTCTGAAAAAAAAAATCTATCCACCATCATTATTATTCTCGGCAAAGTCTAACAATGCAGTAAGATATGCACTTCCTTAACCTCTGCAGTGGAAATGCAACTGACCTAATGGCAACATCTGTAGTCCTTCCAATGCCAATTCAAACAAGCCAATCTTTACTTCTCCCAAAAAAACCATCTAGTAAGTCTGCGGGTGTAAGCTCCTGCTTCTCAGCTACAGAAGGAATAACTTAATATCATCAACCTCTGGGCAGCAACATCTTAAACCACTTCAACCACATCAGCAGGAACATACCTGTGCATGGCACACATACACAGGTCATCTAGTCAAACACCCCTATCACGGGCAGGGACATCTTCAGCTAGATCAGGCTGCTCTGAAACTGGCCCTGCCTGACCTTGAAGGTTTCCAGGGATGCGGCATCCACCACCTCTCTCAGCAACCTGTTACACTGTTACAGTGTTTCACCACACTCCTTGTAAAAAACTTCCTTTTATATATAAACCTACCCTCTTTCAGTTTAAAACCATTACCCTTTGTTCCATAGCAACAAGCCTTATTAAAAAGTTTGTCCCCACACTTCTATAACTTGGCCTATATTTGTAGGTTTTGAACCTCAGTTGTCAAAATTTTCTTTATTCCTACTTGTAAATATGGATACACCTGAAACTACACTAAGTCAGTCATGCTGAAACTCAGCTAACTAGGTAACATTTTTGCATCTACTATTAAAACGCCAGCAAAGCATGAAGCAAAAGAAAAGATCCATAAGCCTAACCTGGAACACAATCAAGGTGATACTTGTTATTTCTTCTGATGCTGGTCACTGTCAATCACCTGAAATGGCCTGAAGTTATGTCAAGGGATGTTTAGGCTGGATATTAGAAAGAGGTTCTAGACCCAGAGGGTGGTTGGGCACTGGAACAGGCTCCCCACAGCACTGGTCACAGCACCAAGCCTGAGAGAGTTCAAGAAACATTTGGATGATACTCTCAGGCACATGGTGTGACTCTTGGGGATGGTCCTGTGCAGGGCTAAGGGTTGGACTTGATCCTTGTGGGTCCTTTCCAACTTGGTATAATCTGTGATTCTGGAACAGCTATTTCTTTTGTTCTCCAATAAAAGCTGTACCATGAAATTGTGTTTTAAATCAACACATATTAAAACCTCATTATAAATGAATCCGCAAAATCTGATACAGGAAGTAACCTACATGAAGAATTAGACTGGCAAAGCTGATCATATAAAGGAGCACCAACACAGGTATACAAGCCACTTTTTGCCAAACAAGGTGATTTTTTAGAACGTAAGTATTTATGTTTAACCTACATCAGCTACGAAAACATAATAGCATCTTTTCTTATGTATGCCACTCAAAAAATTGGAATTATTTCCTATTTTATTATCACCTTTTGCCTGGTGTTATAGACAGCAATGTTAGACACAAAACAATTAGAGACTTACGAAGATCTTGTATTCAAACTGAAATATGAGTCATTCTGAAGGAAATGGGCTGGGAAGTTACCTGGCCTAGGTGGCAGATTTAAGATGGAGCATTTAGGAATCTGGGGCAAGGTAAAAATTTTTACCCACAAAGTAAGTAACAATTTTACAAGTGTAAACTACACTTGTAAAATGTGTAAAAAAGGAGAAACAAAATGATCTCTTTGAAACGCAAAGGTGCTATTTTACTGCTGTAGATGTTTGGCCTTATCCTCCTCAAGAGGCCTCAGAACATAGCACATAACTGGTTCTCATCAGCTTTAATCCATTTAATCAAATCATATCAGAACAGAATGGGCTGCAGCAGTAAGTCTATACTGACATAACTCACACCAACACCTCTGTGCTACAAGGAAACAGAAAAGCAAGAAAATACAACCAGCAAGAAAGGCAAAGGTATTTTCTTCTCCCTGTTATACTAGCAAAACAGTCTAACCACAAATAAAAAAGCATATTGCTTTACTTTCTTACTGTTAATATCAAGTTATCCTAATTAATTAGAAAGCACATCACTCTATTCCATGACAGCATCTTACCCTTTTGCTGAGCTTATGGCATATACACAGACTTTCTTTGATATTTAGGCTCTTAGCTTAGAAACATTCAGGGAGGACACCAAATTTTTGAGCGTAAGACATTTCCCTTTCAAGACTATAAATCCAGAGATACATAAAATATCATAATAATGATATATTCATTAGTAAATAATTAGTAAATAAAAAGTACTCATAATAATACTATCTGCATTACTCTGTTCTCTCCTTCCTGGTACTGAATAGGCTTGTACATGTCAAATTACGATGGTTAACATAAGCAACTCCACAGGATCTGAAGAAAAGGCATGGACCTTAATTACTGTTCTTTCTCCTAATCATAAAATCAAGTAGTCTCTTTCAAACAATTTTCTTTAATGATATTAGATCAATAGTGGAAATGCAACCCAAAAACTAGGAACGATTTTGTCTTCACAGGAAGGCCTCTGTTTCAGCTGAGGCTGAACAAGAATCAAGAGATCCCACAATGTAAACTCAACATCACTTGACACCGATTCATCGCATGACCTTGAACAACTGACTCAATTTCCTAGTGTTTCTAACTTCTCAGTGTTCTAAGTACAAGAACTTAAGCATGCATGGTATTTTGCATCTAATTGAGCTATGCTGGGTGCAGAAGCACTATAATCTGTGAGTCACCAATGATGTATGCAGATGGTTACTGCTATATAAAGTACAGAGCGCTCTCATGCAGCGTTAGGCCAATTTTTTTACTTCTATCACAAAACTATGCATCTTATCCTCATCACATTGCATTTTACATCACAGTCCATGAGCCATGTTTTCCAACAAGGTCTAATCCCACGTGACATGAAGTCCTTCTGGAAAAGAGATCTGCATTTTTTAATGCCTGAAACCACAAGAGCCCAGAACTGAATTAAGAAATCTGGTTTACTTCATACCAAATGTTTGTCCCCGGTGTCTTTTGAGCCACCTACTGGAAATACTTCACTACCTGTCTTGAATGTTGATGGCAAAGCTGGAGTAACGACAGAACAATATGGTTTCCTTTGACCTCAAAAAATGACAGCAGACATGGCACTTTCATATATTAGTACAACTAATTTACATTAAAAAAGCGGAGCAAAATTTTCCTATTCAAATTTTTACTTGGAAGGATTAAAAGTAAAACAATACACACATTTAGGCTGCACAGAGAAATCCCAATATTTACAAACACTGAAGTAATTAGGGGGAAATTCAGTTTTCAGATGGATGTGCAATTCCTTTTTACCTTTTTAAAAGCAAGACGCTTGTGAGAAGTCAGACCACTTCCACACATACAAAGCAAAAAGCATTCCAGTCTCTGTTATTATATGTTTCATGCACTGACAACAGAAATAAACTGTTAAGCCTAAAAGCATTGTGGAAAAAGTCAACCTAGTATCAACTGATCTAGGATTAATACTGCTGCATCACAGATCAGTTTGGCCTTTTTTTAATAAAGTAACTATTAATACAAAATAAAATCTCATTGAATTTGCCCTTGGACTTGTGGTGACACAACTCAGTTGATGCCTTTTTACACACATAAGAATGGCAGCAATACATTAATAATTCTGATATAAAGTCTCTCATGCTTTAAGTGTTTAATCACAACTGGAAATAATGTTAACCTTCCATTTTTCCTTATCTCAAGGAAGGTGTTTTTAAAAAAAAGGTTTTTAATAAAGAGGACAAAGGAAATAAATATAGGTGTATTTCTTGAGATGAATGAAAACTGATGAAATGGCACACGAGTGACTGCGAGAGAAGAAAGATATTTAAAATCAAAAGAGTGCTGTGAAATCTATTCATGTCAAAGAACTCAGACTTCAGAAAAGAATAGATAGAGGATGTCAAGGAAATATATCCTTCCATAAGACATTAAAAAAAATAATTATGTGTTTGTGAAATGATCAGAGTAGATGATTAACTCAACATCAAAATTTATGATTTACAGCCACATAAACTAAAAATTGAACCAACCCTTTTCCTCTCTTTTTAAAGCCAACTAAGATTGTGTTTGAAGTTTTAAACAAAAGGTTGCATGTAAACAAATTTTTGTTCAATTTAGCATCTGTACAACTTTGGGAAGATGCCAAAATCTTACCTCCCCAACTTCCTTCTGAAAAGTCAGCGTCATCTGTGTCCTGCCATAACTAAAAGGTCCATCCTTTTTCGAAACATTCTCAAGCCACTTGATGATTAGAGGAGTAGAAACACTGAAGGGCAGATTCCCAATGATGTGTATATCTGGTGGTTCTGTTGACATTTAATGGAAGAAAAACAACTGTCAAAAAATTTTGATAAGATTTTGCCAAGAAATAACACAAAAGAAAAGTATGTGCCTATCAAACTAGACTTAAAATATGAAAACAATTTTTATCATGCCACACTGAAATTATGCCTTTCCATTTATACTTATCTTACACTGACAAAACTGTGTTACTAATCTCAGTAATTACTTGGAAAAACGTGGTTAGGTTTGGTTCTCATTTATATTTGAATAAATCAGTAGCTTTCAGATGACTTTCAGCTGATCGGTAAATTTCAGCTGAGCTACTTTACAACAGCAAAGCTCCAACAGCATTTCTGTCATTTTAAACTATGATTATTAGGTGCAGATTAAAGAGCCATACTCATATTTCTGTCCAACACATTCCTCAAAGGGGCATTTTACAAAGTCCCAAAACCCCCAAAACAATCACCTAACTCATACTGGACAGAGCTCCCCCTCTGTATAGGCCTCTAAAATCAAAAGATGTTAAAGTACAGGACTTGGTCATGAGAAAAAAATATCTGTTTTTCAATTATGGATTGTATCAGTATATGCATGTGTTGTAAACCACAATGCAGGCATTTAATTTCAATGCAGGAATCCTTACGTGGAAACAAGAGTGCAGCAGAAGTTGACAAAAACCAAAACCAAGTGTGTTGTTTCTTAGATACTACAATATTTAATAACAGGAATAACAGGTGATAATATCAAATTCAAGCTGGTTTTTTGGCATGCTTTACTTACTATGCACTTTTTAGGCTGTGATATTTCTAGTATATTTGTGATAATACACATCTATCAGAGATGGCTAAGTACTTCTCTGAAATCCATCAACCTTTCAGATTTTCATATGGCAATAACAGAGAAGATATACAAACTAACTCTAATCAGTCAAATCCAAAAACAACTGTATGTTCAAGAAAGGTAAATTTTTACAAACTGCGTTAAACTCTCATACGTGCATTTGATCACAGTTTTGCTCTGTGAAACACTTATCTTTTGCAAAGGGGCAAATACAGCATGGAATTTTTCGAGGTGAACATAATGTGCCATGGTCTTTCATGTCCTAAGTCAGCAAGCAGTTTACTGCTCTCCAGGCAATGCAAAGAATGATTCCTCCTTAAATTTAGAAAGTTGGAGAAGCGGACTGGGAAGTCATCTCTGATTTATCTAATAATACTACATGTTTTAAAAGGAATGTGAAGTAGTGTCCCATTGGAAAGCCAAATTTAAAAAAACCCAAAACCACACAAATCCAAATACTTTTGCCAAAGACACCCAGCTGGAACCAAAACAATGAGAAAACTAGGTTTTGAGGACAAATTTCCCCAAAATTTCCAAGCAAATTGCAGAAATTTTTTCAGTGGAACGACAGCAGTGGTCATTTCTGGCTTCTTCAAAAAGAAGAAGCTAGGAAGTACACAATCTGATCAGCTTTTACACTTTCCATGAGTTGTTATTATACAGTCAAGATGCTCTAAGATTAATAACTGCAAAGCTACACACTGTTGACTAAGGTCAATGGCATACCAATTCCACTATTTTATCTCAGAAGAGGAAGACAATTCTGGTTCCTTCTAGGGACAGAAAGTTAGGTTGCCTTTTCTTATCTTCAAAATGTACCAGAAGAGAGTAAGACTTGCACTGAGTGAAATTCAACGTTGTCATCACACTACCTCAGAAGCCCTAAAAAATGAAACAAACCAAATGCAAATACTAACCATCCTCCCAGTCCTTTTTTAAGTGCTTTGGAAAAGCCTTCTCCATCTTATAGGTCAGGATATCTCCATGAACAATGCGCACTTTTCCTGGAGCTGCTTCAGATAACATCTGTTTATAAGCAAGCAAGCAAGCAGAATTCACAGTGAGTATTAACCAAACTGATTTCCAGTTTCAGCCACAGCAGGATCGAAACCATTGCTATGTATTTATCTTCAATATACAACAAAGCACAATAGGAGTTTAAACTGAGTACATTATTGGTTAGTATTTACTTTCAAAAAGTAAACACTAGGAAACTGTTTAATGTGCAACTATGTGAATGCTATTCACAGCAGTAGAAATCTTTAAAGGGAATTCAAACTTGAAAAGACTGCCAAGAGTCTCTTCAACAACAACAATTAACAATCCTCAGGCCACTAGCAGGACCTCACCTGATTTGAGCAACAATGCAAGCAGCAGGTTTTGAAAAGTTTTTAGATTCATTACCTATGAACTCAGAACTAATTGTGGTTTGATGACCAATTCTTTCATTTCTGATGTCAGTTCCCATAATCAAAATGCTTTATTTTTTTTTTAATGCTGTACTAATCTTTTCTGTATGAAACTACACACAAACTACACAATTCAAAAGCAAAGACAACTTTTTCAAAGATGACATTTGGGGTTATTTATTGATCCTACATCGGAATAATGAGAAACGGCTTACTGAACAATTTTGCTTTTGCACAGAAATCCAAACCCATAAACAGTTAAGTGCCAGTGGCCTAACTGCTGAAATAAACTGCTGACCATTGTTAGTTCCGCCTTCAATCAGAATGCTGCTTATATGCTCAGGGGCACAAAGCTTTCATCGGTCTCTAAGCCAAAGGAAAGTGCTGCTTTCTCATACTTTTCACAAAATATCTGAGTAAAAGTTTGGGGTTTTTATTTATCAGAATATCTAAATTTTGCATAGAGTGCTAAAGTAAAAGCTTAACTAAAAACTAAGTATTCCTACATATTTCAAGTGCAATTACTTCCAACAGAAAGACAAAGCTAACCTCAATTCCAAACCACTTAATGGATTTTTCAGCATTACACTAGCAATTACATGGCATACAAATTTCTATTTGTCAAATCTTTCTTCAATGCTATTATAAATGCTATAGCAGGATGAAAGATAATGTAAGATAAATAAAGTTAAAAAATAGTGTCATTTTTTAATAATGGCTTTCATGTCAAAAAAGTTTGGGGGTTGCTGAATACCACATGACATAAAAGAGAACTGCATTTAATTCGTAAACAGAAAATCATAGTCGTGTCTTTCTAATTCAAAATACTTGGAAACCCATTGAAGCTTTTTCCATTTTAAGGGAAAATGTGTGCAGCTAACACAGTTCCAGGAGCTGCTGTGCACCAAGGACACCAGCCAAGAGTGTTCCATCATACAGATCCTCTCATTCTTTGCACACAACCAAAAGGGCACAAAAGAAACACAAGGGGCACAGTTTAAAAAATAAAACGGTGTTCCTGGAACCATTTCATATTCAATACACTCTCTTGCTCCCTTTCTTTCCTCATAAATCTTTCCAGCCTAAAAACTACTAGGGCATATTGGCATAGGGCAGTTATGATTCTTTAAGAGGGAGACAGAGCTGGCAGACTCTCAGCTTGTGTAAACTTCAACTCTGGACATGTATGTTCTTCACTGTAATTCAGTTCTACAGTAAAGAGAATCCCAACTTCTGTTCTGCAATAGAGACCATGGCTTGGAAAACAGCCAATGAAAAATGCAGTATGCTTTGCATCAGTGATTTTAAATGTATTTAAAGAGTCATTTTTAAAGCAATAGTCCTCAATGGTTATTTTAATTTCTAACATTTTCTCTTATTAGAATCTTATATTAGATTCTTCATTTGCACAGTAAAGAGAATTGCATACCAAAAGCTCATTGCAGACCCTGGAAAGTACAATTTATTGAGAGAAATCTGTTGAAGTGGATGCATTTTGGAAGATCAGAAAAACGTCCAAGTTACTTAAACTTTAAAAGTTCTGTTAACTATAGCAAGTGTCATTTAATTTCAAATCCTCTTCAGTTCTCAAACTCTAGAATTTAAAATCTAGAATAAAAATGCAGATTTGACCTCACTCAAGTGAAAACATGAAGTGTATAGGTAGTGTATATGCACTTTACTCATAAGGTAAAGTGTAAGCATAGTGTAAGTTATCAATGGCTAACCTAAAAAGATATAGTTACATGCACATTCAGGTTTCGGGATATGAGCAATTTCATTAATACCTTACATTGTTTTTGTCCTACAAAGAAATGGTTGCGGTTCTCAAGGGACCTGCCTATTTATTTGACTGACGATTTACTGCAGAAGACACAGGGCAATATAAGGAAAGCCCTTGGAACTGCTCTAATTTGAGAGTGTATAGGCATGAGAAATTAGTCAAATTTTAAGATTTTGTACTCTGTTTTTCTTGCTAGATTTATACAGCTGATTTCCATAAACATGGAAACTTAATAACACCACAAGTAAATGGAATTTGAAAAATGTCACAATGACTTGTGAGCTTACAACAACTTTAAAAGAAAGGAAGAAAGTTTGAGTGTTCTCTTGAAAATATAAAATAAATGTTTCCTTTATTATTCTGTATCTGGACTGTATTAACTGGAGATATGCCTTCCCAATTTTATACAGTATAATTATTAGGATTAAAATGAAACTTAAGACCAAAGGACATTATGTTCAGCCTTCTGATTACAATTTTGCCTGCATGGTGAAATGCACCCAAAATGTCTCAACCTCAAAAAAAACCTAACAGGCCTTGGCATTAATTCAGTTGCAGGATCAGGTCCTGAAGGGCTATGAGAAAGCAGGAGCAATTAATTGCTATACTGTGTATCTTCATATTCAAGCAAATTATAGCTCTGGTTTAAGCAACTGAACCAAAACTGTTTTTAATGTTGAGATCTCAACAGGACACTTGAAGCTTTTCTGTGTTCTTAAAATGTTCTTATTCAATGCTATAGATACATTTATACAAATTATTCTCCAGATGATACCTGCAATCCTGGAATAAATCGAGCATCTTTTTCAATTAAAAGGAGTTCTTCAACACCAGCACTGAGAATGGATCTGGTAATTCCTCCTGGTCCAGGGCCCACTTCGCAAACATGGGCATTTTTCAGCTCACCAGCCTGTTTCACTATCTTGTCTGCAAGACAGAGAGAACATACTAAGCCTTTATTTTCCAGAACATCTAACTCACTAAGATAAACTCATTGTTTATTGTTAAAGCACAGGCGTGCTTATCTCAGGACAGACACAAACAGTGACACATCAGTTAAATGATTACATACTTGCTAGACTGCATAGAATTTGTTTCATACTACAAGATACACTGAGCTATTTAACAAAGACTATTTTTAGTTTAACATCTTTAGTATACATTATGCTCATTACAGAATCAAATGAGACTATTACTCATCTGTAAGTGGGCAGTACTATTGCGCTGCAAGAAAGCACTTCAGTTCAACATCCCAAAGTCTAACTCCTTGTCCCTATAAAATCATGTCACTTATGGTATCTCTCTTCAAGAAAATTTAAGTAAGAAAGATAGAGAAAAGCTCTATCAAGATTATAATATGCACAGAACAATTTTATGAGGGAGGAATTGGACTAAATTAAGAGTTGGAACACGTGCAACTGGTAGTTATACAAAGTGGCACAGCTGAAAGGAAAGGAAAGAATATCTACACATAAGTGGAAGGATACAACACCGGAAAGTATTACAGCCAGGAAAGAAGACAGATTAAGGACTAAAATAAGGGTTGAAAATACAGGTAATAAAACAAAGGGATCCTCAGTATGCATGGAGAGAAGATGCTGACAGAAATTACGCTTCTCACTCCTCAATTTATTATGTGTGCAATAAAAATATCTGAAGACTTGTCTACTTGTGCATGCATGTACATTTTTATTCCGGGATAAGAGTCCAGTTGTTCAGGAAGTGGAACTGAGTTTCATGTTCTGAATTTTTATCAACCTGAATCTTCAAAGGTACTTAAATCATTAGCTACACGAAGCTGTACTGAATTTCTTACTGCAAAACTCAGCCAACACTAGGCCAGTCAAGACACCCACTACTGACAAAACAGTGCTAGCTTTGTCACCCACTGCTGACACGAAGCTGGAGAAAACTGAATTGTTCAGAATAACGCAATTGGTTCAAAAGCTACAAAACTTCTGATAAACTGAAACAAACTACCTTCCTAACCACAGCATATAGCAAACTAAGTTGCACAATGAGTTATAATACTTTCCCTGACACACAATAATCTGAAAAACCATTAATTTTTAAAATGAAACTTATAAACTATAACAGCACCCTAATGGTAAAACTACTCCTAAGGCTTGGATTCTTGTACTTCAGCTAGTAATCCACATGTTATGTAGGAATGCAGTTTCACATAAAATTATAAATAAACCTATTCTAAGGCATTAACAAATAAAAACAATTTGCCTAAGCTAAAATTAAGCTAAATTTCCCTAAACTAAACTTTAAAGGAAGTCTTTAAAAGCTTCCCATTGAGCTGCCATTAGTCTGACAGACGTTATTATGTAAACATCATTTCCTTAACTATACTCTGGATTCTGAAGAAAACTTGGACACGTGTTATTAGCTAAAAATATCAGAAAAAAGTATTTAACCTGTCAATCGCAAATCCAGTAGGAAGTTCTGGGAAAGTTGTCTCTGTGCTTTAAGGCGAAAAAGTTTAATAATCTCTCCAATAGTTGGCAGGGGAGGCAGACGGAAAGCTGCCACCCTTCCTGGAGCAGCCATAAGCCAAACTCTGCTTCCTTTCTCCTAGAGAGACACTGCGAAAGTGATTCTATTATATGCAGAAAAATTCTGATTAATGCTAAAGACGCTACTTTACAAACCAAAGACACGATTTACAAATCACGGCAGGAGCGCCAAACTCCAACCATCAGCATTCTGACTGCTGGATCCAGCGCTTATGCCCGGCGTGAACCCGTGGGATTTGGGCAAGCCCCGCTCTGCGGCTTTGCCAAAGCCCCCTCGCCGCTGCTCGGTGCCAGCCTTTCGGCATTTCAGAGAGGGCTCATTACGGACACCGAGCTCCCTCCATCACACACACCCACACCCCCACACGGGCCGGCCACACGCAACCACCGCGTGTCCCCACAGCAGCCCCGCGAGCCCCGCCCCCAACCGCGCGCAGCCCCGCCCCGCCAGTGCGCGTGCTCCCGGCGGCGGCAGCCACGGCTTGCGCGTGCGCGCAACCCGCCGGCATGACTGGGGAAGGCCCAGCGCAGGAGCGGGGCGGAACGCGGACCGGGAGCGCCTCGCGCCCGCCCGCCCGCACTTTCTCTCCGCACCCCGTCCCCGGCTCTTGCGGAAAGGGACTCTCCGAGTAGCGCCCCAGCAACGCCGCGGCTCCTTACAGTGCACGGCGGGCGCCGACCCGGAAGAGGAAGGCCCTGTGCGCTGCGCACGCGGCTATCCCGGCGGGCGTGCGGGCGTGCGCATGCGCGGTGGGCGCCGGGGCAGTGTCGGGGGCGGTGCGGGGGCCGGGCCAAATGAGGCGGGATGCTCTTTGCAGCTCCAAGCCGTGGCGTCCCCACAGTAAAAACCGTTCCGAAATCTTTCTCTCTCAAGGAGGAGGCCCCAGAGGCAATCACAGAAGCAATCGAATTGGGAAAGACCTGTGAGATCATCGAGTCCAACCTATGACCGAAATCCACCTTGTCAACCAGAACATCCGTCTTTCCTTAAACACCTCCAGGGACGGTGACTCTACCACCTCCCTGGGCAGCCCATTCCAACGTATAATCACTCTTTCTGTGAAGGAATCATTCCTAATGCCCTACTTGAACCTCCTCTGGCACAGCTTAAGGCTCTGACTTCAGGCGAATGGAAGGCCCCATAGAAACCGTAGGCCCTGCTGGCAGGGATAGACGCCAAATAGCACTGTCCCTGGGTGTGCCACTGTGGTACCATGACAAACATGATTCTAGGCAATAAAAAAACCAATACTGTTTTCTTTCATCACTGTGCGTTAAAATATAGTTTATCCATTTCTGTGGCAGAGAGATTTGTCTGACACTCTTGTGTACAGGTAACCTTTCACCTGCAGGCTCCTGGAACAGGCATAAGGGTATGGAAAGAATGCTTTTCAAAAAACATGGAAGTCAAATGGAAATGCAGGTTCACAGATTTACAGATCAGTCTGAAATTTATCGGTCTTATGTATTTATAATGGAGCTTTGTTTTGGTGGTTTTTTGTTGGTTTTTTTTTTTTTTTTTTTTTTTTTGTAATCTGAATGAACCAATAGCTAGGCTATTTTTCAGCTAGTCTGGATACTGCACAACTGTCTGCTCATTTCTGTGCATCGAGGTTAATTCTAGAACCTGTAGTTCATTTGCTTCTATGTTTTTGTATATTTGAAGTTTACAATTGGATTCATACAATACACATCTTGATTAGACTAGGAAATTAGCATTGAAGAAAGAGGTTTACTAATTTAGTATTCTTAAGAGTGGTTGAATTATATAATTGAGCAATTGCATGTTGCAGTAGAATTTTAACTACAATATATTCTGCCAACATGGAACTCCGTGTGCTCATATGTATGTGCATGTATATCTGTATGTGTGGATACATTCTAAGGTGTTCTCCAGTTTTGCTCATCCTGAAATACAGTGCTAGCAGCAAAAGCTGTTTTGGCAGAGTATTTCTGCATATCTTTTGTCACAGTAGATTAAGGAAGTTCCCTTCTGAACAGCACTTTTGAACAAGTATTGGATTTTGAAGTTCTTTTTCATTTTGCCTGTATTATTCCAAGCTATTACACCCATGCAACTGAATGCTAAGAAGATATTGCCAGAAAGCTAGAATGTTACTGAAGAGCCAGAGATAATAAAGGATATTGTTAGGTAGATGTAAAGAAATAAAGACATTAAAGGATTTGCAAAACGTAATTTCTCAATCAGAAGAAATAACGGATGTAATTTTAAATAGCTTTCTGCATTAGACAAAGCTTCAATAGACTGCCATCAATAGACTGTTCTACTTAAATAATAACAGCAGATGCTGCAATGTGTGTTAAGTGTTGTCCCTGGAAGAATTAAGCATAAGGGGGCTGATACACAGCAATATTTCTTTATAGGTGTGGGTTCAGCCCTGTTCTGAGATCAATCAAATTTCTTGCAGTTGAAACCTATGCATGGAAGATAAATAATACGCGTGTGAACATCTGGGAGCAGG
The DNA here is from genome assembly GCA_035584735.1 of Pseudotriccus pelzelni. Taxonomy (NCBI): domain Eukaryota; kingdom Metazoa; phylum Chordata; class Aves; order Passeriformes; family Tyrannidae; genus Pseudotriccus; species Pseudotriccus pelzelni. Next base: position 55,286,854 of record JAWMRA010000113.1, on the reverse strand, counting down.
TGGAGTCAATAAGAATATAGTGAGAAGGGGCCACATCTCCAAAAAAATGAAAATGGATCCAATCACACAGTCATTGAAAATATAGAGAGCTTTGCAATTGATATCCGTAAGAAAAGGATGTGGCCTAGGGTTTTATTGTTTGCCAACAGTGGAATATTGGAATAAAATCTCATTGTCCTAGTCTTATCTGAAACACTGGAGTTTTGAATTTTGTGAGGTATAAAGTCTTGGGTTTAATACATATAATTTGAGTTTAAAGTCATTATAAATGAAATATAAAATGGAAGCTCCACCTGTTGGTGAAAATGTGAGATTTCAAATGATATTTTTTACTAGCCCAAAGATAGTAGCTAAATTTCAAAAGGGTTTTGCAAGAAAATAATATAATGATGATTTTCTCCACTTAAAATTTGAAGACATTTGAAGGAATATGGACTGTGTCTCAGGAGGAGCAAGTAGGAAAATGGCGTGGGATCAATTAGCTTTATGACCATCTGAGACATTCAGGCTGTTTTAACTCTCAGGCAAAAAAAGATACCAATTTAAAAGCCTTAACTCATTGCATCAACTGGTCATTTCTACTAGGTGTCTCCAACTAAGTCTTGCATATTATGCAAGAGGAAAAGTGAGCCTTCCTCTCTTTCATCTGTTTGTTCTACTTATTCCAGCCCTTTCATGCCTTTGCAAGCTATAGTGTCTGCAGGAAGAGCACTTCCTTCTTATGATCCTAACAAAGTTCACAGAAGAGACGTGAGAGAAAGAAGCTGGAAGGAATTTTTCCATTCCTGTGAATGCCTGACACCCACCCTGTGACTCTTTCAGTCTCTTTCTCCCTTGATGTGTTAGAGTTGCCCCTTCAAGGTGTTTCTGATTGCTTACCTGTGTAACAACAACAAAGGGTTACAAGCACCACGGTTAAGAGAGTACTTAAATATGTAGAAAGAGGCTGCAATGTGAAGAGCACTACCATAAATAGGAATAATAAAACTTCCATGATCTCTTAAGTTAGACTTTGGGCAACTACATTTTCATACTGGGGCCCGGCCCAAGAATCTGTTAAAGAAATTCTTAATCTATTTTCTTTCATTCCTCCAAGGTGAAAGGAGTGACAAAATTATAAGCAAAATAATACAGAATTTTGGAATCCTGAAGAAATATTTTATTTTGAGAGTGGCAGCGATCTACCATCTTACTTATTTCATTATTCAGTTATGTTTTCACCTTACAGACAGAGCCTGCTAATTTTGAAGAAAATGAAACATTCTGCACGTATTCCACATATTGGGTAGATGCCAGGAAAAGATAAACTGGGCATCAGAAGAAGCACAGGGTCAGGTTCTGAGATCAATGTGCAGAGACACCACTATGGGATTTCTTACTGTTCTTTTCTTGACTACAGCTTTAGTTCAGGTTCACCTGCCAGCTTTGCAAGGGTTGGAACCAAAGTTGTGTCCTTAATGATGTCAAAGCATGTTCACCAGTGGGAAATTAACTTTATAGACCTTCTGAGCTCATTCATGGATACTAATTCTTTACTGGTTCTATGTTCAGGTTTTTACACCTTAAAAGTAATTCCCTCTAAGAGCAAGTACATTATTACTGATGTAAAATTATTTTGTTGCTTGAGAGTATTGTAACTAGTTTTATGTTAGGGCATCATGCTGTAGAAAACAGGATTCACACCATGCTTTTGAAATGCCACACTCTACTCAATTCTGACACAGAAAAATCTCTTTGACAATTATTTTTGTCAAATTAAGGTAAATAAGATGACAAATTGTAAATGTCAAGGTTGCATGGTAAAGTGATAAGTAAATGTAACACCCAGAAGAGGTTAGATGCAGAAAATCTTGTATTTTCCACATGCTGGAAGTGTTTTCATACAACAAGGCGTGTATTCTTCAGCTTGCTCTCAAAGACACTGTTTTCTATTGTTTGTTAAAATAAAATGTTTATTATTTCTATAACACTACCTCATAAGGATTCTAAATAGATGTTAGGAGCCCATTGCACCAAGCACTGTACAAACAACACAGTGTCTGCCCTCCCTCAGGAAAACTTCTGTGACCAAATAAAATGCTAAAGAAAATAAATTAGCAAATGGGAATAAGCTTAGGTAATGTAGCAGCAGAGAGATGTACATTTGCATAGTCACAGTAATTTTAGAAAGCACTGCAAGAAAGTACAAAACTGTTATGAAACCTCTTCAGTATTAACTCTGTAAAGGATCTGGAGGATGGTTTCTTTATCACTGATGGTGGAGACAATGCATTTTAGAGTCCATGTTTTGAAATAAATGTTCTGCTCACTGCAATGTTTACACTGAATGTGAAATAAACCTGAATATTACTACAGCTGTTTCTACCCATAGAGCCAAACAATACAGTTATGGGGGAAATCTTCCTACTTTTGTCAATCTACCACTGGGGTTTCATCAGGCCACATTTTGATCAAGAGCAGTATTTTTCTTGTTACCAGTTCAATAATGTTGTGCAGCAAATACTAAATACTCAAAGACTTTGCATTATCAAAAAATCTGGCAGAAATTAGACTGCTGAGTTCTTTCCTAACATATCTCGGGAAGTACAAAGATCCATGGCTTTCAGTATTGCCACAGCAGATGTTTAAAAGTCATTATATTTGTTTGAAAGCATTCGAATTTCTTTTAATGCTCGATTCTTCTGATATGCCATTTTGTTTGTGAGCCACTTAATCAACTCAGGTCACATTGTAAAGCGCTAGTGTAGCTATCCACACTAGTAAGTTTATTTTCAGTTGATAGTTTTGATTTTCACTTGATTATACTGTTTTAGGTGCTAGGCCATTTAGAAGAAATACCAATTAATGCAAATTTTGGGTTAAAATTTGAGGAATGCCAGGAATGAGGAGAATCAAGGCTACTTTCACTTACATTGTCTGCTGGCCTCTGTAGAAATGGGGTTTTCACGCTGCAAGTAGGGTCTAAAAGCAAAAACCCAGACACAGCTCTGCAAGCAGCTGTACTATTATCGCCCATTTATCATTGGGAATTTTAGAGCGTTGTGAAACATTGGTTTTATAGTGAGCTTGGTCTTGCTCACCCAACAACACCCAAGTCTCCATGCTGGAGAATATTCCCTTGAGAATAATAATTTTTTGTGTCTTCAGCTTTCTGACAGAGGGTTTTCGTAATTGATGTTTCAATTTTAAGCATTAAGTATCCCCAAGTTAAAGAAAAAAATGGAGAGTAAAAGCTTTCTCGCTTGCAACAGCCCCCGCAGAGAAATTAATGAGAAGTACAACATATTGCATAACTGAAATGCAGACTTTTGTGCTCTGATTGTGTTATCATGAAGAATTAAAACAAAATTGCCTAAACTTCTGAGAAACATATGAGATGTGTTCTGTCACACAGGTAAGGGTGTTCATTGCCACACCATGTCACCATCTATGCCTCCATTCTGATAGTTTGGACTTGTAAAACCCATCCATGGGCTGGGAGCGGTACAGGGCCTTGTATATCCCCCATGAGGGCAGATCACAAAGCAGGGCTCTGTCTCTGGGTTTTCCTTTCCTGCTGCCACATTTTTTGGCAAGGCAGTTTAAAAACATAAGTTTACCTCACCAGGTCTACTGGATAATGTGTTAGAGTTAGATGAGGTCCTTGAACTCCTTTTCTTCCATGTTTGTCCATTGCTACCTGATACTTCAGAAATAAGCAGTACCCTTTATAAATGCCTAATACCTGTGGTGGGTTCTTTATGCTCTCAGAAAACGTGACACTCAAAAAGGGTACAGAGAGGAAACCTTTCAGCTTCAGCTCTCTAGTTTCTGTCTTTCAAGTCCAGAGGTGGGATTGGGTCTGGGAGCTTGAGCACAAAAGGATTTCTCTCTTCTAGGAAGGGGATTTAGAAAATGCAGAAGGCAGAAAACTTCAGGATATGAATGTTCGACCAAGCTCTCTGGCCACTGGGTGCCACTCTTGTTCCATGACAAGTGAACTGCCGTGTCCTTAGCAAGGACCAGAAAGTTTACTGACTCCACTGGTTGTCCTTATGTCGAGTCAGGCTGCCAGAATTTGAATGCCATATAGTCCACCTAGCAGAAATAAAAAGCAGGTTAATGCTAGACACTTGCAGTAAACAAGAAAGGAAGATTCAGCAAGCAAAATCCAAGCAGTAAAACCTGCAGGTTCAGGTTTGCTTAATATACCACATGAAAGGATAGGTTGATAAACATGGTTGCTCTGCTTTTTGGGAGCTCCTAAGAAGGTAATGTCAGAATTTTATTTTCTGTTTGAACCATGACCTATTTCTATCATTAGGGTGCTGTAACTGCCACAGCATTCTGACGGTGCATTTCTAAGGGGACAAACAACCACCACTGCTGTAGTATTGAATATGGGAGAGTAAAGCTAACTGGAATAATTTCTCTGTCCAGACTAAGAGAAGTGTTAAAGAGAAATCAGAAATCATCACTAAAGAAATTGCTCCCCTAATCAACAGTGTGAGTTTTTCTAAATATATTGTTCTGAGGCTTTACCTGGTATAAAATGCTGCAGTTCTGTTAAAGTTGTGCTGATTTCTAAAAGGTGGGAATGCTTTTTAATTCTTTTATGACTTTTTAGTTTGATTTGATTTTAAACCAACATATTATGACATCTTAGAAAGTGCAACAGTAACCTCACTTCAAGATACATTCTGTCATACTGTGATCTGAAAATAGAGGTGGATGGGGGATAGACTGACTTCTTTCTGGCTCTTCACTTGCAAAATTCTTGTTTGAAGTTAATTCGGATCCATGGCTCTGCTTGGATCGCTAATGAATATGCCTGTTTAACCCTTTGTATTAAATAGATACTACTCAATGTTGTATTCAAAGCTTAAAATGGATTTTTCTTATTGTAGTTACACCCAGAGGCCCACAGCAGAACTCTAGCATGTCAGAGATTGTACTAGAACAGCAGAAGATATAACCTCTGTCAGAAAAACCTTGCCGTGTTAGTTCAAAAGAGTAGGTAAAAGTGGATGCTAACAGATGAAGAGAATAAGGAGGCACTGAGTTAGTAGTGGTCAGCATAACAAGCTGTGGTCTCAGCAAGGCAGCATTTTTCCTACAGAATCACAAAAGAAGGATCTAAAGAGTACAGTGAGGGAACTTTGCCAATGTTTACAGGGAGGGCGGAGGGGAAAAACATCAAGGTGCTTCTTTGAAACAGGGGCTGCTCTCATGAACCATGGCCTCTTGACAATAAGTTTCCAGGAAGCAGCCTCAGAAATCTTTGTACAGAGGCAAGTGAATTTGAGAGTGTTGCAATATAAAAGGTGAAGCAGTGGAAGAAATAAAGAGAGGAGGGATCAGGCCAAAGCAAGAGGTAGGTAGATACGTGATGAAGGATAGATATGACTGGTGGGATAAGGAAGCATTTAAAAAGGCCAGAGAGAGGATTGTTTCATTATCCAAGATATTAAGAGTTGAGAATTGGATGAGAATTTTACATTAAGAAGTAACTTACAGATGTTGTGCAGAACGATCTGCAAGACAAATGTTGGGAATGAGGCCCAATTAGAGGTCCGAGGTGATAATGATAATCTGATTTGACGAGTAGATGTGAGTACGGTGATAATATTGTTGGCAGTGATCAGAAAAACTGATGCTAGGAATGCGCAGAAAGAACATTTTAAGGAAGTTTTTGTTCAGATTATGCCATTCCAGGCTTCATTCTGGGCACAGAGAATGTGTGGAAGCTTTACACTGGAAGCTTTACGTCTTGCTCCCCACTCCGCTAAGAGTGAAGTGAGATTGGGATTAGAAAACATTTGTGAAAGACTCCATACACTTGATAGCAGAAAAAATTTATGAAAATATTTGAAGGATAGGAGGAGTCTACTAGAACTGTAGCTGTAAAAGAGGAGGATATGAAAGCTTGGATCTGGCTATGATCTAGGATAGCTGAGTATTAGAGAAGATCCAGCCAAGATTCTGAAGGTTTATTGCTCGAAGTAGCTTGGAAACTTTGTTTCTGTGTCAAATAAAAGGCCTTAAACAGGAATTAAAATCAGCAGGAATCCAAGGCATGGCTTCACCTGGGTAGGTAGCTCACTGACTTGTAGAGTCACAGTAGTGCACAAGAGATCATAAGAAGAGTGGAAATAGGACATTTGGGTGAAGATAAGTGGCTTACATTTGATGTGAGAGAAATGGAGACTTTCTTTGATTAAACCACAGTAACTAGGCTCCACAGGGTCTAAATACCTTTTTAGATATTACTGAAGCCTGCAGTCAATTATGTGACACTGCTGGAGAAAAAGTCCTTAGAGACTTGAGAAGATTTCTGTGCAAAGACTTGGTTTGCAAGGTGGTATATCAAGATATATGTCTGAATATCCATAGTATCAAAGTACTTCATCCACAAGTTCCACCTAGTCCTAGCAGCAGGACATGGAGCATGTACAGCAGATACAGGGACTAGAAAGGCAGTTAATGTAACTCTTGGTCTTCAGGAATAACAGAGCTTGCCAATATCCCTTCATTAACTCAAGGTTGTTTTTTCAATGGCTGTTCTCCAAGTCTCTTGCATTTTATCAGTTTGAAGCATCAGAGTGGGTCAAATTGGTTTTTGGTACCTTTCTAGTAATCAATACAAAATGCAGATACTACAAGCTGGTACTTTTCAGAGATCTTAAAGGAACTATATTCTGCAAGTATTTCTTGGTTGTCTTTGATAATCACTTCACAAAGTGTTCTCTTACACTTAGGCAGTGATTTCATATAGTTAGAAAGTCAGTCAGCTGACCTGGTTATAAACACCTTAACCAGTCATGCAGATTCCTCTTTGAGATCTTTGGTAGGTTTTCTCTGAGGAGTCATGTAGGTCCTCTGCCAAGACCCATATTTGAATTCCTAAGGTTAGTTTCAGCAGTGCAACCTTGAATTTAACAAATCTTTCTTGTTTTCCAAAATTGCAGTAGAGTATTGCCCCATTTCCCCACCAAACAAATGACATTTTCATCTTCTACAGTGACCTTGGTATCTCAAATGAGACATGACAATTACTGACATGTGGATGTTGGTTTTCATCAGAAAGCAAAACCTGATCATCTTTTTTGGTAAATTCCACTCAAAACTGAATTATACCACAACTGAGAATACTGTGTAGGATGTAGGTTATTGGCAAAGGATCCAGTTCTGCAACTTCTTCGACTTAGTATAAATCAGTTTGTATTTTTACTTCTGGTCCCTGTTTTTTAATCTGCACGTTCAATATTCTCTGGTGTTACCTTATGTTTAATAATGAAAAAGCGGAAAATTACATAGATGGGTCTGAGACTTGTAAAATTGCAAACAGGAAATACAGCAATGTCTTTTAAGTATCACAGAATTGTTTAGATTAGAAGGAAGCTCTTGTGATAATCTAGACCTGTGTTTCAGTTTGTACCCTCTTCCTCTTGTCCTGTCACTAGGAACCACTGAGAAGAGCCTGGATCTCTTTTTCTTTATTTTCTCTCATCAGGTACTTAAGACACACTGATAAGATCCCTCTGAGCCTTCTCTTCTCCAGGTTCTTTCAGCCTGTTCTGTCATAAAAGATGCTCTGGACCATAATAGTTTCAGTGGTCCTTTATTGGATTCACTCTGTTAAATCCATATCTTTCTTATTCTGGGTAGCCCAACACTGGACCCACCACTCCAGATGTGTCTTACCAGCTCTGAGTAGAAGGAATCACCTCCCTCAACCTGCTCTTCCTAATGCTGTCCCAGATCCTACTGCAATTGAATGATTTGTCTTGTCTCTTCAGTATCAGTGTATCCTGTGGGTCCCATGACCCACATGGTAGGGTCTATTGCTGCATCCCATAAACATGCCTGGGGTCTGTTACTCAGCTTTGGGTGTTCTGAGTTATCTGCTACCTGTGCACTTTCACTGTAGTTCTATAAGCTCTCTAGCAACCTTCGAGGTACACCTGTGGGTATTCAACATGAGGGAACAATAGATTGGGGTTTTGACTGCTCACAGTGAAATCAGTTAAGGACCTCTCATTTCTTCTAAGGTATTCACCTGTCCTAAATCACTTATCTACCATGATTCCCTGATACCATGATACTGTGACTGTGTGTGGACAGAGAAAAGTAGACCATGCTCATAAGGAGGAAAAGCCTAGAAGTTCAGGAGTAGGTGGGAAACTTAAGAGCTCAAGACCTTAGGTTTTTGATTCCTTTGGTTGTCTTAAAGTGCAAGTCAAAACTCCTATCAGTTTTCTGCATGTTATATAATTTTCTCAGAACTAGAGACGTTGCTGGAAGCAAAATTTTCTTTGTATGACTATTTCAAAATCAGTGATTCATCAGAGTAACATGCTTCTGAGTGAGAAGAACTCCTGAGTTTCAAGGATTTTGTCCTGGATATGAGTCTGAAAAGAACATTCCCTGCCTAAATCATCCTCAGTAAGCATCTTGAGTTACGTTGCTACAGTCAGGGATGGCAGCTCTATGCCCAGTGGCACACACCATGCCAGTCACACGAAGACAACCTATCCAATACCCAGGACATTTATGGGCCTCAGAGATCACTATGAAACAGTTGTAAAGGAGCTGCTGCCGTGTTAGTATTCCCTCTCCTTGTGTGACATATCTGAAAAAGCATTATTGCTAGGCCTCCACGTGTAATAGAACAGCCTTCTGCAGTTCTTGTTGCCCTATCACCCATTTTGCCGCTGACCAAGACTTTGTTGCCCATGTTTGCTACACTTTGGGAAGATTTTCATAACTTCTGACTATGACAGAATGTTGGAGATAGGCTGAGAACTGAGGCAGACTTCAGAGAGTGGAAAGAAGCGACAGACACTCTTCATGAATCATCTACCTGAAGGACTTTGTACCTTGTTGTAACAGGAGGCTGCCAGCAAAGAAATCTCTCTGGAGAGATGCTGGCAGCCCCCTGCAGAGCAGGCTACCTGGGAAATAGCCACCCTGGCCAATCCCCTGTGTCCTGGCTCTGGACCTCCCTCCTCTTCCCCTGCGGTTCATGTTACCTTACCAATCCTAGGTCCAGGTGTCCCCTATCCCAGACTTCCCCTCTTCTGCCCTGTATAAACCCACCA